>JAHXMU010000092.1:3744368-3772014 GCA_019455685.1 Philornis downsi | reverse complement strand
ACTTGAAAAATTGTTATTTTTTATTCAGCCATGTTTGTAAAAATAATCATTTTGACAACCTTTTAGTTGTTAGTCGGTTTCTTTTTAATGTTGCGGTAGATCCAGAGTTGGAAAACAACCGTTCCGCAGGCACTGATGTTCCAATCAAGTGGCAATAATTTTGAGAGACTTCATAGAGCTTAGTCATCATGTCATCCCAAACATCTACTAAGTTTGATTTAAGTGGCAAAACTTGGGAGTTTAAATAAAAAGTGAGCTCGTCTTGAGGTTGTACATCGTCACATGCTTTTTTTTTGTGCGCGAGAGTTTTGTGTGGAGCCCAGAAATCAAAATCATGTTCTGATTCAACCGATGACTCACTTGCTGTTTCCATATTGGCATCTTTTTCGGTTATTTCAGCACGAATATATCTTAAGACCGACGACAAGGCCAATGGATCCTTAAAATTAACCCTTTTAAATCTGGGATCCAAAATAGTGGATGCAGCTAAGAGGAAAGACTGTTCTATGGTCGCAAATCTTTTATCAATCACCCACCAAATAGACGCAAGCAAAAAGTCATAGTATAAACATATCGTAACTTACGAAGAGTGAGCGAAAAAGAATTTCATGACTTTGATGTGCGAAAAAGTCACAATGTAAAGTGGCACTAACAAGAATGTTAGTGATGTAAGAAAGAACAAAGAAACAATGCTGCCGAGCACAGATAAAAACATGTGCTCGAAATAAAACAATCGGGAAAAAAATTAATAAAATACCAAAAGTATTAAAAAAAATAACGATTATTTTGCCAATTAATCGATTAAAATTGCAATTAATTGAAAGCAAGTCTACGATACAATTAAATCATTAATTGACCAAAATTAATCGATTAATTTAATCTTTGCGATTAATCTTGCCATCTCTATGCACAGGCAACAAATAAGCCTCCGTAAACAACATGAACAGCACACCTGCAAAGCCCCCAATCAGTCAACAAAATGCGCATCACCATGCCAACGGCACAGGTCAACTTCCTTTCCAATTCCCTAATATGAGGAATGAAATTCATCCTCTCCCCTACAGTCACCCCTAAATACCTGACTTCCGTCAAGTATCGTATACTGTTGCCAGCGTATCTGACAGTAGGCCATCTGCTAGCAGAAAGGTTCCCTTTCAGATTTTATGCCGACGAATAGTGGTTCTTATCGCTTCTTTAAAGTACTACAACTAATCTGGAAATTTGTGAAGTATAATTTTAGGTAGGCTATCATTGGTCGCGAAATCGAGACTTCGAAATAATGAAATTATTGTAAATGATTCCCACACCAATACAAAAAAGTCGAAATAGCATTGCCTTATATTGTAATGTGCTAAGGCAACATAGTGTTTCACAAGTTTTACGACAATTTCTCTAACAAATTTAGGTAAATTCTATGTTCGAAAAGTTATCTAAAATTTTGAACATTTGCTTAATATATAAATTGCACTTCAATTTATTTTCAGCCAATTCCACTACATCATTCGTTGCAAATTTTCAAAATTTCTATTAGCAATTGCTAATAACATGAATATTAAAAGATTTTAATAGTTTATTTTTCTGTCATTTTTTATTAAACACCACTAAACATAACAAGGCGATATAATGTTAACAAAAACCAACAAAATGAACATATTTTGCCTGAAGAAAAAAAAATTCTCATTGATGCTTTCTATTTAGAACAGTTCACTTAAAGTGCGTTACGTCCTTTTTTGAAAAATTTTCACAATTTTTTCCTTATAAAAAGCATTCATGTACACTTTTCCTTTCTATAGACAAATTGTCTTCCTAACATTTTTGGTTGGCACATTGTGGGTGCATCGTCCATCGTTCGGCAGTAACAAATCCAAAAGCCTGATAGAATCCTCATATGTTACGAGTTCAGATTTCCACTAGCATACTGCTTACTTCTGAATAACTTCGTAGCTTGGTCCACAGCGCCTTTATGCGAAAATGTTCTCATTACTGCAAAGAAAATTGAGGGTAAAACCATTTATACGCATATATTTGACAAATCTATATATATAAAAATCAATTGCTGTGCGTTAGTCTCGCTGAAGCTCGAGAACGGTTGGACCGATTTGGCTCATTTTGGCCTTAAATTATTGGCAGAGTATTCCGGAAGGTTTAAAAGGTTTTATTTGAAGTGATAGATGGCGGTGGTTAATTTTTTTTACCACATTAACATTGAATCAAATAATTAACATTGAATCAATCATTTTGAAGGCAAAACAACGTTTGCCGGGCCAGCTAGTATTCAATATAATAACTTTTTCTTCAATGACAAATTTCGAACGAATTTCAAATAAATACAACTAAGTGACTGTTAAAATTAAATTTTTTCAAGTGTATGAAATACGTATTGATTTTGGTATGAAACATTGTATTTTAAAGCTTCTCACAAAACGAAAGTACCTAAGCCAAATTTAGATAACTGAATTTTATATTTTTTTTCTGTTCAATAGTTCAACATTTGTTTCTAAAGATATTTCGTTAAACAAACCATTTCCTTTCAGAAAGCAATAGCAAAAAGTAAATAAAGAACCCTAAAATAACCCCCTTTTGCAATACAACTCTTACACTTTCTGACATTTCGAACAACCAACAAAATGAAGCTTTACGTCAAGTTAATGTTTTCATCTTCCCTGCCTGTTCTAATAATGAGCAGTTAATATTTCTTATTATTTTTTCTTTCCGCCATATTCTAGTATATTTGGTCTCACTGGCTGTAAAATTCCGTCTTATTCTATTTGACCAATGTCCCAGTTTCATCATCTCATCCAGTTTCACGGATTCTGATTCCCTATTCCAATATTCCATTTGAAGTCTCTCATTTGGCTATGGTGTCTTCAGAAAATACAAGCAGGACGCTTCATCCATTTAGATATCAGCAGCCTCAAAATTTCTTATTGAATGGTATAGAATTAATTTCCCTTTACTTTCTTCAGTATGTACTTGTTCTACAGCCGTAACAGAGCCGGCACAAATTCTTCTCCGATGAAACCTATTAATTTACCCATCTTTCTTTCCGGTCTAACCCAGTCACCTCTTATGGGCATAATTTCCACAAAAACTCAATGATTTTTTGTCGATTGATTCAGAGATGATTTCTCACTACTCTCTCTTCTCTGATGAGACTCTTGTCTAAATCAATCTATCTCGTATTTTTGTTTGCAACACATGTCAATAGCATGGCCATACCGTAGAATAAACAGGGTGTACGTCCACACGCCCTTTTGCCAAATATGAGGCAAGAACAAGAATAATGAAAAAATGACCCAAATTTTTTTTCGAAAAAATCAACAAAAAAAAAAATTTCATATGAATTTCAGCCAAATTTGCATATGAAATGTAACCCACAATTTTTGAAATATTTTTCAAAACTTTATTCATTTCAGAAAGAAAAATCGCCTAAAAATATAATATTGCAGTGGAAAATAAAAAAAAAAATAACAATTAAGTTACAATTATTAAAAACTAAATAAGTATAATGATTAAATAAATAAATGAATTAAAAACCAAAAAAAAAAAAGAAAACTTAAAAAAAAGAATGGTCCGATTGTTATTTGGATTTTTTCGTCTACGGTGCTTACTTCAATTTCGAATATCTATCCAGTTTTGGGAAATGAAGAATATCGTCAAAGTAGGAAGTTAATCGAACGGATTGATTGAATTTGTTGCGATAAAAAGACAAAAAATGCTAAAGTTAAGAAATTTGGTGGAAAAGCAGATTCTAACACCTATTACGTTCTTCAATTGAAGGAATTCACTAAAAACTTGATTTATGTTGAATTGACAACGTTCGAATGTAATTTCGAAAAGAACGTGAAGTAAGGAATCTGATATACAAAAGAATGAAGAAGAAGAATGATATACTTAAAGGATCACAAAATACTATCTTTTTAGGGGTAAACATTTCTTTCAAAATATTATTCGATTAGCTGATAAATTGTACGATAAATAACCCAGTGTTTTTAGGCAATTGTTTCATATTTAATTTCGACAATTATTCATTTATTTTTGGTCGAAATTCAATTTTATTTTTTAGTTCATTTTTCATTCAATTTCGGGTAATTTTTCATAACATTTTGTTGGGTCATTTTTTCATTCAGTGTTTTTGGGCGATATTTTCCTACTTAATTCGGACAATTATTTATTTATTTTTAATTGAAAATTAATTTTATGGAAAATTTATGGGCTATTTTCCATATAATTTAGGCGAACATTTTTTGAGTCATTTCTTATTTTGGCAATACTTTATGTCACTCTATGAGGCATTAACATGTCGATGTCTTTATTTTTATAGAAGAATTAGTTAAGAGTCGCGAAATAAGCTTTAGTTTTATCCAGATTAGGATAGCATTGATCACTTTGTACTAGAAAAAAACAAAAATTTTAGGCTCCATAATTCGTAAACCGCCTCTGCGCCTAATTTTTGACACTTTGCTTACAATAGATTTTAGTAGAATACTCGTACAAAAAAAAAAAAACAAAAAACCGTCAAAAACAGAAGTGGTCGTGTAGAGCACAGTATCGAAATTTGTTGACCTTACCGAGAAAAAAATCTATAAACCGAACTGCTGTAAAAGAAAACATGTCTTAGACCAATATTTCTATACGGCAATCTTATGTTTGATCAATTTCGCACTGAATAGATTGAATTTTAGTGTCCCTACCCGTCTAGGAATATTGATAAAATTCATTATTTTTTAGTGAAAATATTGTTAGCGATGTGCGATTAATCGGTTAATCAATTTTAGTAATTAATTTATATTCCGGTTAATCCGTTTATCGATAAAACGAAAGTTTTGATTAATGAAATCTATGATTAATCAAATAATATGAATTTTTATTAACCAAATTTTTTTGAATAATTTATTCAAAATACAAATATTTTATTATCATAAAATAAATAAATAAGAAAGAAATATACAAGGAACGTAATGCCTAATGTGCCAAACAAGTTACAGACTTTTTGTGGAGCACAGGATACAATATATGTATGAAATATGTATTATTCAGCAATTTAAGTTTTGATTACTCAATTTTTCGATTAATCACTTAATCATGACCTTCGAATAATCAAAATAATGATTGATCTAGTAATCACAAATATGTGATTAATCAATTAGCTGATTAATCTGGAAAACGGTTAATTGGGTTGGCTGATTAATCAATTAATCGCCCATTGCTACTTATTTTGTTAGTTTTACAATAATTCCCCATAGCTAAAAATTTCAACGCTAAATTCTTAATTTATCTTCATTAGAACCAAAAAAAAAAAAAAGAAAAAACACAAACAAAATGAAACCATTTCAGGATTGCACCCTTAAAGGAATCTATATGTTAAGTGTATCCATAATGTGAAAAGCAAAAAAAAAAAAAAGATAATAATAAAAACAAGAAAGCAACATCACAATATTTAAATAATAAAATATATTAAAAGAAAAACGTATATATATAAAGGAATATTTAGAATATAAAAGGAAATAAAAAAAATATTAAACATAATGAAGTAAGAAATAAAAATTTCAATTTCAACCAAACAACAATTTATTTTGTGTTCAATTTATTAAAACTAATGTGTATAAATGTATATGTAATTAACAACTTAAAAAAGAAATCTATGTAAATTCTCTGAGAAAATAAATTAAAACCTCTTATAATTGAAACAAACGTTTTATATTTTATTTAAATACATTAATTTTATCAAAAAAAAGATTTACATTTTAATTAAATAAATTCAAAACACAGTAGCAGGGTTCGATTTACCGTATCTGCACAAGGAGCGAATCGGTGCGCCTTCCCGACAACGAATTGATATCAATTATTGTATAAATTCATCCAGCATTTGAAAATTATAATTGCCCACATTCAACCAGAGTTCCAAACAAGTAGCAATTCCAACTTCAATTCATTAATTTTGGCCATCGAAATAGTGGATGTGTTGTTTTGAAGGAACAACACTTTTTCGCCTTTTTTTAAATTAGTATAACATTCGCCGTTGATGGTTTTTCCTTTCTAAAGGTAATCAATAAAAATAATCCCATGCGCATCGCAAAAGACAGACACCACGACCTTTGCCTGCACATGGAATGTTCTTCGCCTTCTTTGAACACGATTCTCCCATTCCAGTCCACTGCTTTGACCGTTCCTTTATCTGAGGTGTGAAGTGGTGGACCCATGTCTCATCCATGGTAATAAATCGACGCAATAATTAAGCTTTGTTGCACTGAAACCTCGCCAAACTGAAACTACTCTAGTGAAATACTTCACGACGCTTTTTTTGCTCCATTGAAAGCAAGAGCGGCGCCCATCTTGTTCGCAGCTTTCTCAGCGTCAATATGCGATGTATAGCACTTTTTGAAATGTCTACCATTTCGGCTAGTTGACGCACCTTCAGTCGACGATCATCCAATACCATTTTGTGGATTTTTGTAACCGTCTTTGGCGTGGAAACCCCAATTAGTTGACCACTACGGTGTTCGTCTTGGCAGCTCGTACGGTCTCGTTTAAACTCTGCTACCCAATATTTCACAATCGTAAACAAAGGAGCAGACTCGCCCAGAGTAGAATCTAGCTCGGCTTTAATATTGCTTGGACTGAGACTTTTTAAATGGAAATATTGAATTACCTAAGGGTGACGAATTTTTTCCATGTTTACAAACTAACTGAGAACGTTTACTTTTGATGGCTCAAATAAAAACACTAAACAACGTGGCGCCTTGGAATTTAAAACATATATTTTATAAAATCGCCACTTTTTATCAACATAATTTTTTTCAAACTTATGGCACTATCGATACGTCAAGTCGGAGAGTTTGTACGCATTCTATTTTTAGGCTCACTCAACGGGACCTACAGTTTAACGATGACTCTGAACGTCATAGTTTAAGAAGCATTTACAAGACTTGCCGATTTCTCGAAGTGTTCGTCAGACGCACAAAGAAGGAAAGAAGGCTGACATCAATTGTTGTACGAATTCATCAACCATTTTAACACTCTAGTTGTCAATATTCAATCAGAGTTATGAAAAAACTTGGTTTTACCTTCATTTTTACCGTTGATCTACATTTTTGTCTATTCAAATAATCATAGAAGGCTGCGTCGTTCACGATATTCATGCGTACTAACTATCGCGCGATGGTCGGACATACGCAGTAAGATATGGATTTTATAATTCAAAGCGGCTTTGCTTACTATCACATGTGGAAGTATGCTGAAAAGATCGGACTATGGACTAATTCCCTGTCTAAAGAACGGATTAAAGTGTTTCTAATAAAGTACACAAATTAACCGTCTATAATTTCTATAAACATCTGGATCACCTTTTAATAAACACAGGACATAGTACGACTAGATTTCGCTTAACTATATCATTTTTAAGTGCCGATGCCTAATCGTTATCTCCTGATCGCTAACGGTCCTAAACAGCATTTCTGACAGACCATCAGTATTCTCAAATTTGTGGGTCTAAAGCTGTAGTGTTGCTATTCTGGTTTTAGAAACTTTAGAATTAGGGACGTTGTTTGGGGGTAATTGTGAGAGTTTGTTGGAGTTGTTCAGGAATACGCGGCGCAACAATATCCTGATATCTCGTAATTTAAGTCTATGTTAACATCGTTAAAAATAATTTAACGGTAGATTTATTAATTCACCTTCAATGGCAACGAAAGGTGAGTATTTTGTGGCAGTTGCCACGCCCAAAACCTTCACAGATACAGGCTTTTGCTTTCGCCGCTCTAAATTGTTTTTTTGGTTTGCAGACGAGCAGGCATATTGAAAATTTTCCCTAATTGAACTGGGATTTATCGTGGATTATTTTCAATTCTGGCCTTCATTTTTCAAACCATTTTTGACGATGTTGATGTTTTTGGATGTCCACCTCCATGCTATTTTTGATGCTACCACTATCATTGTAACGTGTAATGGTCCGATGCATAAACATAAACATTTCGATAACTTTTTTTTAGCTGCGACATGAGACGATATTCTCCCGTAGGCGTGCAAACAACATAACAAACTGACGTTTGTCAAAAAATTAGCGGCCTGTCATTAGCCGTTTAGTTGCTACAGCAGCTTGAAATTAGTTGATTTTTTTTACCCAAAGTAATTTTTTTTTGTTCAAATAATTAATTTTAATCCACAGTGTAAATGTTATTTTATTCAATGGCCTTCAACCATCATTCCGACAACTTTTTGATTCCAGATGCGAAGAATAAGTCCTCATTCCCAGCAAAATATTGAAAGAACCCGTTTATAAGTCCTCATCTGTATTGAACAAATTTCCATTCAAAAATTTTTCTAAACTCCAGAACAAATGAAAATCTGAGAGTACTGGATCAGGACAATAAGGTAAATGTGCCATTAACTCCTGTCCAAGCTCCAATATTTTTCGTCTGGTCTCCAAAGATATGCGAGACCTAGCTTTGTCGTGGTGCATAATCACTACGCTACGAGATACCAATTCAAGTTCCTTTTCTTCCAATACTTCATCGACCCACTTTCGTTGTTGATAAAGAACCTCACAAAATGTTTAATTTCTTTATTTTATTTTATTTCGATTTTATTTTCCACCACACTGACAACATAATCATTTTTTAGTGTAATTCAAACCTTGATGGAATTTGTAAAATTATGTCATTTGCTTGGTTAGATAATGCCTAATATCGATTTCGGGCAATTTTTAGTTAAATTGGTTTTCTTGTTTTTTGAAATTCCCAAAAATTGGAGCCTTTTTAGCGATTGGACGCTCCGTACTATAGACACGACAGTTTTTCTAATTTTTTTTTCATATTTTGAAACAAAAATGAGCCTACCCTTCACATAAGTTACAAAAATTTTAACAAAAAATAATGTAGCATTCACAACACTCCTATCCAAGACTTTTTTTATTTCTTCACCTGGAAAAATGAATATATTTGTAACACTCAGAATGAATCGTTTAAAGTATCTTTTAACCAAATGCATTTCATGACCTTTCCGGCCCACCGTTATTGGTGCCATCCACATAAACTTTCAGATTTTCCGAAATTTAATATTGCTTCCTGTAACTCTTCATTCGTTACCTGCAGCAACCCACATTTTTATTCCTTGCATTGCTTGTAATTCCTGTTAAAATTTGAAAAAAAAATTAACCGGTTAATCTCTCCCCCTTCGAGTTCCAGGCATACAAATAAGCATTTTGGCTTCATGTGTTCCTACAGGTTGTACTGAATTTAGTCAAATTTGGCATATTTTGAGCGTTTGCCAAATAAGAGTCTAACTATAAAAACAGAGCACGTTGCCACAGAAGTCCACGAGGGTTTAACGTGAGTCTCGCCGTGAAGGCCTTACCCACGGTGTGCGACACACTGGACATATTACAATGCGATTGCCAACGCCCCCCTGGGATAGCCAAGTAAACTTAGCTATCTAGGAAAAGGGGCTGACAATTGTGCTATTAACACATATTGGCAGCCCTTTCTTCGCAGCCAGGAGATACCAAATTGATTATGCTAGTATGGAACATAATCCCCATTGGCGGAGGTGAGGCCTATCTTACCACCTCTGCTACTCTATGGGTCTGTAGCACCCGGTTGCAATGCAACTCCACATTCGAGCACGAAGTCTCTACCAGCGATTTTGGTATCAACCACAACCCGCGTGATGCTCCCACTAGGGGTCCTACACCAAATGATCAGGCGGGAACTCAGTCCCGGGGCCTCCTGATCCCCACGCTACCGGCCAAACTCACCGGTTGGAGCTGCGCAGCAAAGCATATGGCTAAGCTACTACCAAATCGTGATTTATACACCATACTTCACGGGATTGGTCGCCCTGTGGCAGAGATACAGACTGGACATTTTTACATACCTGCAGGCACGGAGACCCCAGGCAGATGGAACGGTCGATACTACATTGCAAGGATGCAGTATCCTCACCGGTGGGAGGCGGGGAAAACTCCAAACCCCTTCCGTTCGGCGACGGTGAACGGCAACCATGAAATATAGACATAGGGAAAACCCCATGCCTGTCCGTATCCCCCGAGAGATCAACAAGATACAGATGACAGGGCACGAACCCGAGACCTGCACGTGTGTATCCCTATCACCCCCGGTACCAGACAAAGCCTCTGGTGAAACTTCGTAGATAATCTAACTCTGTAGAAAATCTACTTCCAGTTTCAACCCCTTGCGGCCCAGCGACTGGTGCCCCCGCAAACGAGCACACAGCTGCCAACAATCAAGCTGAACGGGATTGTGGGATCAGCATGATCCGAACAGTCCCACAGCCACTCAACCCCCAGGTCAGACTGCCGTGAAAAGGTCAGCAGACCCACTTCCCCCAACTACGTCACAGTAGCCCTACGCCGAGCAAACGCTCTGGAAGCAAACACCGTTGCTCTAGCCAAACCACCCTGTGTAGAGAGCATATTGCTAACCACCCAGTCATCCCCAGACCTTGTTATCGCTAATCCCTGGAGGTCCCTTATATCTGCATATGAGGGACATTCGCACAAAACGTGCCGCCAGTCTTCGACTGGTGCACCACAGTTGCACGACTCGCGATCGGACAGGGCTCTCTTATGCAGGAAGGCATTGAGTGACCCATGTCCCGTCAGTAAGAAACCAAGGCAGAGGTTAAAACCAAAGTCAGGGTTTCTTCCAACGTACCTAACATCTGGCAAAAACCTAAATGTAGCACGTCCGTTCTGACTCTCTTCCCAACGTGTTTGCCATCTCGACAAGACGCATTCGTCCAAGAGCCCCCTAAACTCAGCCCTACTCATGCTCTCTACCCCCCCCCAATGGGCCAGTCCGTTCCCATAAGTGCATACCCTTTCCTGGCCTTGAATTCCGTCGCGCGACGGATAACGACAAGATCCAGCGGGGCAGCACCCATCAGTACTTGAAGGGCCTCTGTCGAAACCGTACGACACACTGGCATGCAAGCCAATAACACCACTCTCTGACAAGAGAGGATCTTACGGTAACCGAGTGCAGATTTCACCGATTCGTACCACACAGAGGAAGCGTAAGTTGCCATAGCAACAAACAGCCCCTGATAGACGATACGAACAGCTCGTCTGCTAAGCCCCCAGTCACTCCTCAGCACTCGTCTAAGCTGGCCGACAGCGCCAACCAGCTTCCCTCTCAGCCTATCCAAATGAGGCAAATAGTTCATTCGCTCTCCCATGGCAACACCCAAGTACTTCACCTCGGTGACGCACCTGAGCACAGACCCATCAGGCAAACGAACAAGAGGCTTGCGAGATAATTTACCCCGCAATAGCATCATGTTGGTCTTATCGACAGCAACATCTACGCCGACATGTTCCGACCATTGCCTAACTATCGTCATCATGGCCAGAACCCTCTGTTCCACTTGGAAACGAGAGGGGCCCTCAACCATGATGAGTAGGTCATCAGCATACGCGCAAACTTTGCACTGGTCACTTAGCTGCCGTAATAACGGGTCCATCATTAGTTTCCATATAAATGGACCGCAGATGGAACCCTGCGGGCAGCCACGAACAACATCGAGTTCCACCGCACTATTTGCCCCAACTACTCTAGCTGTTCTGCCACAGAAGTAACTACGCCAAAGGCGCAACTCCTGGCACCCTACCTCCTGAAGCCTTTCCAACACCCTCACCCACAACAGGTAATCGAAAGCGCCCTTGAAGTCCACAAATACACCGAGAACATACTTCTCGGTGGATTCGTTCACGCACCTCTGAACATGGATCCAGGCATCCTCAACACTACGACCCCTTGTGAAGCCGTATTGATAAGGGCACATGCCGTCAATGACTCTCTCACTCAGTCTTTGCACCATTATTCTTTCCAGTACTTTTCCAAGCACTGGAAGCAGGCTAATACCCCTGTAAGATCGAGGATTGCTCCTGATCTTGTCGGGCGATTTTAAAAGTACAATGACATTGGCTGTTTTCCACTGACGCGGAAAATAACCAACATGTACACACTGCCTATACAAAGCCTCGAGGTAGTCCGGAATAGCCTTCCAGATGCTTTTACACATCTCTCCAGTTATTCCGTCCATACCGGGCGACTTACGAGATCTGACAAGCGTCATGCTTTCCACGATCTCTGCTCTTTCCAATTCTGGCGCACTGGGTACCACCTCCGAAGGAGGCGGGGCCAGAGCCCCAGACCTGGGAAAGAACTCCCGCAACAAAGCCTGAACGCAGTCCGCCCAGGAAGTCAGAATGGTATCACCATCCTTAATTCCTGAGACTTCCACGTTCTTTCCCTTTCCCCTACAGATGCGGTAGAGATGTCCCCAAGGATCATCTCTATGCCTAGTAGCGAACTGGCGCCACTCTGACTCCTTAACGTCTATAAGCATTTGCTTATATTCGTTAAGTGCGGCTCTATACGATGACCTGAGGTGGTCCAAGTCGGCTGCCTCTGTTCTCCTACCCCTCTGGAGATGTTTCCTGAGGCGTCGAACTTCTCTCCTTTTCCGACTTAACTCCTGTGTCCACCACCTTATTCTCCTCCGAGTACGCCGCACGCTCCTAGGAAGGAGACTGTCGTTGACGCGATGAACAGCCTCAACAATCGTTGATACCTGATCATCCACAGTCATACGATTAAAGGCTTCTAAAGGCACATCGGCAGCCGCAGCTGCGATGTGTGACCCATATGCATCCCAGTTAACATTCCTGGTGCGCCACCGCCTGATGCCTACGCTGCTACCTTCAATCCGTTCATAAGTGAGCACAACTTCAATGAAGTTATGGTCGCTCACGGACGGACTGACCTGCCATCTAGTCTGAAACCTGGATATGGCTGCGCTATTCGCAATCGTCACATCAATGTCGCTAACACCATGCCCACTATCGAACGTATATAGTTCATTCGGTTCGTTCACCACGTGGAGTCCCCTAGAGAACATCCACTCACTTAGCACCTCACCCCGAGATTGGCTCAGATAGCCGGACGTAGCGCCGGTTACCTTGCTGAACCACATCGGGGAAGATGCGTTCGCGTCTAAACCGAAGATTACAGGGTTACCACTAGAAAGTGATAACACTGTATCCATATACGTAAGATATGGCTCCAAAGGCTCGCTGAACTTGCAGTACAAGCTAGCTAGGAGAAGACGACCGAAATCGCCTTCAACAGAAACACAAACCCCCCATTCCGAGCTACAAACTTCTGTACAATCTAAACTAACGTCATTGACAATGACTGCAGCACTATGTCTTTTATCAGGAAATACCCGCATGAAAGCAGGTAACCCACGCACCCCATTATGGGCTACGTGGGGCTCCTGTATAAGAGCAATGCTGCATCCATTGTCACAAATGGCCTTTCCCAGTTCCGCCATTGCAGCGACGCCTCTACCGCAATTCAATTGTAGAAGGCGGGTACCCATCTTAATGCCTTGCTTTCGCCCTGGCTACCATTGCGCAATACAGCGGACAGTCCTCAGACACCATACGGTGATCCGAGGGCTCCCCCCGAAGAGCGCAGTTACGGCACGAGACTGGGTTAATGCAGTCCCTGGCCATATGCCCATGCTGGCCACAGCGGAAGCAGACATCCTCCTTTGCACGGCACTCCTTCCTGAAGTGGTTGAACGACAGGCACTTGAAACAGCTTGGCACCAAATCCATCGCACGTACGCGGAAAGAGTACCAGCCAATGTAGCAGCGTTGTGCCGTCAGCAGAGACTCCATGGCCGAAGCCTGGCCCTCCAAGACGACATTTACTGCCCCACCCTTGGTACAATCCCACGGACGGCTATGGAGACGGACACCAGACTTGAAAGCCTCAGGTGTCATCTTGCCCTTGAGATTTTTCTCGAAGAGGTCACCCATGAACAAGTCAGGGGTGATCTTCGAGTCCACCCCCTGGACAATGACACGCGGGCCCAATGTCTCAGGTACCGAGACCGTCAAACCCGCCTCACCGAACTTCCCGTTCTCGGCGATCTTCGCACGCTCCGCCTTGGTTGGAGTCCGCAATATGACCCCACCGCCGCGGATCGCCTTGATCTCGTGCACCCGCTCCTTCAGCGTGGGTCCGACCTCGCTCACCAGCCTGCTCACCACTTCCTTGGCGGTTTGACCCTCACGGCCACGAACCACCAAGGACCAGGTCTCGACGGGCTTGGCAGCAACTGGTGCAGCGATTGATGGTCGCACTGCCGGTGCCTTCGCTACGGAGGCAACCGCCACCGGAGCTCGAGCTACCGGAGGCGCCATCTGGCCAGCACCCGCGGGTCGCACGGCGCTTCCACTGCTGCTCGCCGCTGCACCCATCCGCAGCACATCGATGCGGCCCTTAAGGCGCTCGTTCTCCGCAACGAGCTCCATTACCAGATCCTGGTACTCCGCAGAGAAGTCCAGCATCAGCTTCAGCAGTGCCAAGTCCAGGTCCTCCCGCTCGGTTAGCGAGGAGGACATCCGTCCGGTTATCCTACGGGCCCTCCCAATGGCCCCCAAAGCACCTACAGAATCAGCCCCGTGGGGCTTCTTCCCTGACGTCGACCCCCCCAGATTCACCAGATCTTCCAAAGAGGAAGATATGGGAATCGATGTCGACTTCTCAGCCGCTGCCCTCTTCACTAGTGGTGACCTCACCTTTGGTGATGCCACCTTAGCAGACCCCTCTCTGCCTGCTCCTGCCTCCTCGTCACTCTCCTTCCCCTTATGCCGCCGCTTGCTGGACATTCCAGACGCAGACGACATTTCTGCCTCCGACACCGTATACCCGGCGGAGGCCTCCCCTTCAACCGACGGCGTCGCCCTCTTCCTTCGACCGACCATAAGGCCCACAGAAGTATACACTCCTTAAACTAAGCACTGATAAGAAATTATCACTCTACTCACCAAAATAACAGTTGCTTTATAGCAACAAAATACACTATAAGCGAACTTATAAGCGACTTGTTTACAAAATTAAAAACTTTGTAAACAAGGTACCGCAATCCACTTATAAACACTACAGTTGCTTTGTAGCAACAACTAACACTGCAAGGCAGTCTCCAACAACTTGTTTACAAATTTAGCAAAACTTGTAAACAAGATGCCGTTGCTTTACAAAAACAATTGCACTACAAATATGCAATGCAATTAAACGTAAAGGCAACTACGAGAGTTCACTTGTCTCACTATCACTATTCACTCACTGGAAAATTACCAAGCTGTCGATGCGCGAACACGTCTGCTCCGTACGAAAGCACTCAGCTGAATGAGCACGTTGCCACAGTAATTCTGGTAGCTGCCTTTCAAATTAACCGACTTTTCGAAACTCAGTCAATTCTCTGTAATTTCTAACTGTTCAGCAGTAGTAGCCTGCATTTTTATCCATTGCATTATTTTACAATTCACTACAATATAGGAGAAAAATCGATCAATTACGCTCGTTCTAAAACCTCCATTACGAATGACCAATTTATACCACATATTTTTTTTCATATCTTCCAATCAGATGTAACAAATTCAACCAAATTTATCATATGTCAAGAGCTTGGTAATCTAGGTTTTGAGAACGAAAATGGGCGATGTTGCCATGACCATTCCGATACTTAGGGGTGTATTGAAATTCGGGTTTCCACTATAATCCCTAATTCGTAGCCTGAAGTTACTGGAAAACTTGTCAATTACATTGCGTTACAATACTGGGTAAAATATGAAAACATCATTTGAATGATTACACCTTCTCCTTCTCTTCTATATAAATTACGTCATTTAACTAATATATGTATATTCCTAAATTCGTATCTTTCATTCATTTATATATCATTTATACTCGTATATTCGTCACAATTGAGCTCCCATCCGATATTTGGCACTGCGAATGAAAATAGGTTGCATCTGCCATTTTCCAAATGGAGGACTTCTGAAAATTACAATTTTGCTTCTTTTAATGTGCCGTAGGTTAGGTTAGGTCAGTGTGACAGTCTGAATAGACAGACTCATTTCGACTTTGTTATGTACATATTACAGAACAATAACAAAATTAGTAGAGTTACATTAAACACATTTTGCATCTCACTGACACACACACACATATCCCATATTCTACTGTCATGTTTTTTTTTTTTTTTTTTTGATAATAAAGTCAGTTCTGATTGAGCCGTCAAACAAACAGGTTGTTTTTTATTCGTAAACACATCATATTGGCGACGAGAAACGAACCACAAAAGAGGAAATCTAAATTACAGTGAATAAAAGGGATAATGACTGAAGCAAAAGTTTTGGAAACGTTGTCGGAGCAACAGCGGCAATTTTCTGCAACAGTGGATGCAGTCAATCCTAGATCGGAACGGGTTAAGCAGTGGTGTAGGAACAAACCCCGATGTTAAATCAACAGTCTGTCCACCATTTCTCAGTTGAAATAAGGATAACCAAAAGTGGGAGTCGTACCTACAACAGTTATCGCAGCATTTCCAAGCGTATTGAGTGATCTCATCTGAGAAGCAAAAGTCATATTTTCTATCATGGATAGGCGCAGACATGTTTGAATTATTAACCCGTTAATGTCAAATGTTGCTTATAAGCAACATTGTATATTTTCGGTCATAGTTACTACAGTTTTTGATATTTTTGCTAACGGAGTTTCTCCAACTAAAATTAACATGTGTGAGCATTTGTTTATGAAGTTACATATCAAAAATCATTACAAGTGTTAATTTGAGAGCGTGTTGAAGTGGGGTTCAGACGTGTGTAAAAAAAAAGTGGAAAAAGTAGTTTTACAAAAGTTCAAATAAAATCTAAATACGCAAGAATTTTTTTATAAAAAGTGTATTTTATTACAAATAACAGGTAAGAAAATTAAATAAAGTTTGCAAAACAGAAAAAAAGTTATTATTGTTATGTCAGGAATTTCATGAACACAATGTTGCTTATAGGCAACATCTGTCCATAGTATCAATAATTGTATCTTTGTTTTTTGTTTAGAAATGCGCTCAAAACGTCTCACAGAAGCAGAAATAAAACGAATTTGCGATTTCGACTGGAATAATTCTGATGATGAAGAAGGTGAAGAAGAAGAAGAAGGGTTATATGACGCCAATTTGGAAAGAGTCATTGAAGAAACAATTGATCAGATAAGTGTTATTATATTTTAGTTAGTTATATATTTGGTTATATTGATCTAATAAAACCCCGTACAGGTAAAGAAAAGAGGAGAAAACGTTGAAATAAATTTGATTACCAGAATTATTGAAGAAGATGAATATGCTGATGAAGAAGTTGAAAATGAAGGAGTTATGGAAAACATCGTCACGGAAAGTTTTGAAAAAATCGATCTGGAGCGTTTGAGATGGAGGAACATAAGCCTTCCCGATTGTGAAACTGCTTGGAAAGAAGAAACAGTTTGTAGAGAAGTCAAAGATCCAATAAAATATTTCAGTGAGTTCTTCGATGATGAAATTATAAACAAGATTTGCAACGAAACAAATCTATATTCAATGCAAACGAAAGGTGCAGAGCTAAATTGTTTACCATTCGAGATCAGACGATTCTTCGGTGTACTTCTTTATTTAGCAGTAATGCAAGTTCCCAATTTACGAATGGCTTGGATGCCAAACTTCAGATTATCAGCTGTTGCAGATTCTTTATCAAGAGCACGCTTTGAGAAAATCAAAGAATCTTTTCACATAAATGATAATACTCAGCAGCCGGATCGTGGATCACCTAATTACGACAAACTGTATAATATTACTGGATAAAATGAAAGAGAAATGCAACAAAATAGACCAGGAGGAGCACCAGAGCATTGATGAACAAATGATTAAATATAAAGAACGCCACAATCTAAAACAATACCTACCAATGAAGCCCACTAAGTGGGGTTTTGCGCTAAAGAAAAAAGGTATTTTAGCAGCAGGTACAATTCGAAGCAATCGAATGAAACTCTGTAGCCATATGAATGAAAAGGAGCTTATGAAAAAAGGTCGTGGATCGTATGATTTTAAATTTGAGGCAGCATACAATTTAGTTGTCTGTCGCTGGTACGACAACAAGAGCGTTCAACTAGTCTCAAATTATACCTATATATCTGAAGATCCAGTTTCAGAATGCAAACGAGGACGCCCATCGGCAATCCTTCCAAGCATGCAATCTGATTCACCGCTTCCAACACCATCTCACTGCAACTGGGACGTCGCACTGCAACTGGGTTTTACAAACGCTATATAAATCAACTTAAGCCCATGTCAAGTACAGATATCAACGCCGAAAATGCCAACATTGAACTCGTACCTTTTTGGGAAGTCTCGAACGCTCCAGACTCGCTCTTAAGTTCAGCATCAACAAACCAAAAGGAACATCATTCACCAAGTGCAGCACAACCCAAGTTCCACTAAGCAAGATATTCCATCTATGCAGACTCAACACCCATCGGGAATGCAAGTCCGTAGTAGTAACCGAATGCGCATAGAAATTATCCGATTTCAACCACCTGATTTTAAACTAAAAAATAAATGTAGTTCTAGGGAGGAGATGTGTTATGTATTACAGAACAATAACAAAATTAGTAAAGTTACATTACACATTTTGCATCTCACTGCCACACACATATCCCATATTCTATTGTCAAGTTCTTTTTGATAATAAAATCAGTTTTGATTGAGCCGTCAAACGAACAAGTTGTTTTTTATTCGTAAACACATCAGACTTTATAATTCATTGTGATACCACGGAAACTATAGAGATGGGTGCCCCTAGGAGAAGCTCTGAACTCGGACAATATCTATATCGTCCAAATCTCCTAGGCCCCTAACGAAACAAGAGTCCAGTGTTGATTCCCGCCTGTTAGCCAGGGCGGGGCAAATGCAGAGAAGGTGTTTCATGGATTCCTCCTTCTCTTCATCCCCGAAGCAGAAGTCACTAGCCGCAATTTTCAGTCTCACTGCATATCTTCCAATCAGAGACGTTGGGTCTCGACAGCGACAGCAGTGTGTGTGAACGCTTCAGATATAGGTGAGGGTACATCTGTCTGTATGGATTACAGCCTCAGACAGACGCCCACCTACCATTTGCTGTTAAGTTTGCCCCATCTCCTAGTAGGAGCTTACAAGTGGCTCTGTTATCCCCACGGACTCCAACTCGGCTGGATTCTGTAGGGTTGTTCCTAGTCTCGTCAGCTCGTCTGCTCTGCAGTTCCCTTGTATGTCCCTGTGGCCCGGCACCCACATAAGTGAATGTTGAAATGCTGAGCCATCTCGTTAAGAGATCTGCGGCATTTAGGACTGATGTGGAGTTCAGGAAGACAGAATCTCGGAATTTAATGGCAGCTTAACTGTCGGAAAATATGTTGATACCAACCGTGGTTAGGTCATTATACCTCAACCATTCTGCTTTCCTTAATAGCCAAAATTTCGGCCTGATAAACACTACAGTCATCAGGTAGTCGTTTTGTGATACTTAACCCTAAGTCTTGGGAGTAGACCCCAAAACCTACCTGATTGTTTTATTTTGCTTTAATTCAAAATATTTTCTGCAGTTACACAAAAGAACGTTGGGAGAAAAAATATTTAAATATGTTCACCTGATTAAAATTTCTGTACTGGTTTTCAAACAAGGGAATTCTTTCAATTCCCACTGTTCATGAGTAACTCTTCACTCGCATGAGTAGCGATTAGGCGACTTCTCTCAATTTCTCACTGCTTTGGCTCATGTGAAAGCGTTGCTCCTTACTTACTGACTGTAGCTCACGAGTAGAGCTAGCTCCTCACAACTCATGAGCAATAAGTAATTGAATAATCCGCTGTACTCATGAGTCGCTTGCGGTGAGTATGAGTTAACCGTTACTCATCGAATGCGACTCCAGGGAGCCAAAGAGTCAAATATATTGCAAAAATTTGTTAAGCACAATAATTGAAGCCATAATTGCTATCTCGAAAATGAAATGCAGGAGAGTAAACTCTACTTGTTTACATATAGAATTGGTCACAGAATTATAGAATTTCAAATTTACAAATCAGTCATCGATGAAATGATAATGTATGATGGTAAAATGCTAGGTATGTGTCACCAGTGGTATATCGAAATAATTACTTGAGATTTAAAGATTTTTAGGTTCAGCTTTCTTGAATTTCATCACTAATATCTAAATATAGCAAACTATTGGGCATTTTATCAAAAGATCACAAGATAAATATTCGTAATATTTATTTTATTAAACGATTTTGTTCTCAATGCAATTTATTGTTTGTTTACACAAAAGAAACCTTAATTTATGAAGACACAAATACATAAAAACGTAATACTAGTTCTACACTTAAACACATACAATATGATGTTACTTTTTAACGAGAGAATTAGGGGAATGCAAAGGAAGAAGATCTACGAAAATACCTCAATCTTTCGAGAATTTTCTTTAAGTTCTTTTAACAAATTTGATTTTATAAGGTCTCGGCGACAGGGTGATGCCAGGCAATAGATTTAACGATGGTTTATCCTCTTCTCTGTCACTCAGTAACAATTCAAATTGTTGACAAATTTTCACTAAAATCGAAAATAGACAAGCTCTGGCCATGGCATCACCCAAGCACCGTCTTCGGCCATAACCGAATGGTATAAAATACTCGTCCTTGAAGATTCGTCCCTCATCATCGATAAAACGTTCGGGGCGGAATACCTCCGGATCCCCCCAATGCTCACGATCCATTAGAACGCTGCGTGCCCCAATTAATATAGTGGTGTTCTTGGGAATATCATAACCCCCCAGTTTGGTGTCCCACAAAGCTCTTCGTGGTCCCGTTATGGGAACTATGTGATAGAACCGTTGAACCTCCATAATGAAGGCATCCATGTATGGATAGTAAGCCTTCGAACTTAAATTAGGGAACTCGGTGTGTTTGGAGTTGGCTGCAATTTCGTCGTGTACAAGTTTTTGCAACTCGGGTCGCATGGCCAATGTCATTAGGGCTAAGTCCATGGTGATGCTGGTGGTTTGAGAACCAGCTATAAAGAAATCCAATATGGTCATGGTCAATTGAGTCTCATTGAAGGTGGTGTTCTCATTGTTATTGCTGATTTCTTCTTGCATTTCCTGAATGTAGGCATAGATCAAATCACTATCCGCATTCTCTTTGGTCAAGGTGGCCTTATGCTCTTCTATTGCCTCCATAAAGAAACTAAACAGTTCGGCATTAAGTTGTTTAATCAAATTGAAACCTGTCTTATCGGGCGCTACAAAGCGTAACCAGGGAAATTGTGTCAAGATGCCACCTGACATATCGAATACCTTTGAACGACGATTCATTAAATCCAAGAGTCTCATCATGCGCTTATCGTCACGCTTA
The DNA here is from genome assembly GCA_019455685.1 of Philornis downsi. Classification (NCBI taxonomy): domain Eukaryota; kingdom Metazoa; phylum Arthropoda; class Insecta; order Diptera; family Muscidae; genus Philornis; species Philornis downsi. Next base: position 3,750,726 of record JAHXMU010000092.1, on the reverse strand, counting down.
AAGCGTTTTCCTGCCGTCATCGACCACAGAACATTGATAACACTCTGCGCTAGAAAGGACCCTGGCCATACAGGAGCTCCTTTGAAATCATCGATAAAGCTCAACAAACTTTCGGTTTCCCTTTCAATATGTTGCTCCATTTGAGTGCGTCCATAGCCGACATGACGCATTTGCTTCATGGCAAAATTACGATGTTCATACCACAATTTGCCATCCGTACAGGTTATACCTTTCCGAGTGCCCATTGTGCGCAGGCGCAGAAAAAAGGTATCCGGGCGCCCTTCGAATACTTCTTCAAGGTGAACTGTCTTAACCAATGGATGTGAGAGCGCTACAACGACAAGATCGCGCCCGAGTTTTAGACCCAATATATTGGAGTTGTAAAGTTTAGACCAGTTTTCAAAAGCTTTGTGTTGTCCACCCGCAGCTACGGCTTCTTTGCGCAATTGTATGGTATTACCAACCCAGGGCACGAATTCGGGACCTGGAAGTAGGTAAGAAGGCTAAAAGTTAGCAATTTATTCAGAATCATTTTGAAAGAGTAGAAGCATTTAAGCTAAAACTCTATAAGAAAAAGTAAAAATAAATAGTCTTATGGCGATTATTATTCATTTCTCTATGAAGGAATATCCCGACAAACAGCAGGCGGAAACACTGTATATGTACATCTCAGGGATGTAACTAAAAATCTTGTAACAATTGTCTTGAAAAGTTCTGAGCATAGGAGTATAAAGATGGATCATTATATATAAAGAGAATATGAAGACCAACTCGAATAGCTCCAATAGGTGTCTCTCTAAATGATGGCTCCCAGAAAGCGGCTTTAAGCAGTACTGATTCCCAAATAAAATAGAACTCAAAGGCACAGGCATTCAATAATTCAGTCTGGGAATACCAGACAAGTCTGCTAAGAACTTCTCAAATCAAAGTGTAAGCTCACTGAATGTGTAAAGTTCTTCCATAACCCTTTATTGGATTGCAAGGCGATTTATTTTCATTTATTTAGCCGAGGAATGACCAAATTTAACATCAAAACAAGCCCTGAAAATATTCGGACAATACTTAAATTATATGACGGAATGAGATACAAAAAGAACATAATGCTTCAGCTACTACCAATCTGCTACAGCAAAAGAAATAACCCAAGCGGCAAAATTAGCCCTAAAAGTCATTGACTTTATCGGTTTTTTGATTTCATTTCTCCAAGTACACCAGAACTGGCTTTAAGATCGCACCTAAATACTAACTTTAATAGATTGTGGAGTCACTAAAGAATAGTGTAGAAATAGATATTCCAGTGAAACAAAATTCGATTTATAATCGAATTATTCTCCTGTTTTTTCACCTTTTTGGAAAATACCAAAAAAAAAAAAGATCTGCAAAAAAGATTTAGTTACGCATCATACATCTTACACGGTCCCTAAAGTAGCCGACCTGACGTGTAGATGGCGCCAGTGGCTTGGAAAAAGATATTTTAAAGAAGAGTGGCAACATATGTTTTAAGTTTCACGTTGTTTAGTATTTTTATTTGAGCCATCAAAAGTAAGCGATCTCAGTTAGTTTGTATTCCTGGAAAAAATTGGTCACCGTTTTGTAATCCAACATTTTCATTTGAAAAGTCACAGTCCAACCAATATTAAAGCAGAGCTAGATTCTACTCTGGGGAAGTCGGCTCTTTCGTTTACGACTGTAAAATATTGGATGATTGTCGGCTGAAGATGCGTGGGCTAACTGAAATGATAGGTATTTCATAATGTGGTGTACTCGTACATCGTATATAAACCGAAGATTTGAAGATGAGAAAGCTGTGCGCCAGATGGAAAGATGGGTGCCGTGGTCGCCTTTAATAGAGTAAGCAGTGGACAGAAATGGGAGAATGTCCCAAGAAAGCAAAGACGGTCCCACCGGCAGGCAAGGTTTTGGCGTCAGTTTTCTGGGATGCGCATGCGATTATATTTATTAATTACCTTGAGAAAGGAAGACCATCAACGCGGAATGTTATGATATTTTATTGCAGCGTTAGATGATGAAATTGGATGATGGTAAGAGGCAGTATTTGGTGAAAAAGAAAGTGTTGTTTCATCAAGACAATGCTCCAGTTCATACATTCACTATTGCGATTGCCAAAATTAATTAATTAATGTTTACATTGCTTCAACACGAACCTTATTCTATTTCTAAACTTAAAAAAATGGCTCGGTGGTAAAAGATTTGCCAACAATGAAGAGGCGAAGTCTGCGGTTGAATACTATTTTAAAGAGTTTGACAGTTCTTACTATCAACACAGTGTGGAAGCTATTGAATGTCGCCGGAAAAGTGTATCGAGCTAAAACGAGATTATGTTGAAAAATGAAGGCAATTTTTCTTGACATTCAAACTGGTCAACTAATCGACTAGTTTGCTAAAACATTTTCAAACTGAAATTGGAATCGTCATTAGCAGCAGTAGGTCCCTTTCCATGAATTTAAAAATGGAAACACGTGTAAACATACTGAATATGAGAAGCTTCCCCACGTCCCATGTATTGAAAGCAAAGTAGTGTGCATTTTTCCTTTACTTGTCGCTACACATAACAAAAACCTACTAAAACTATAATTTTTTTTATCGCTGAAATAAAAAAAAGATTTATTAAACCAAGTGGTTTATTATTATTATTATCAAATATTTATGATTTCGAATTTGGTGTGTATAAGAGTTTAACTCAAAATTGTATGCTCAGAGAAAAATTAAGTTGAAAATCGTGGACAAAATTGAAGTTTTTATCATAAACCAGCGGACAGCTGATTCATTTTTATCCCATAGCAATTATTGTAGTATAAAACAACGCAAGGATGCAATAATAATGTATTTAATAGTGGCGAGTCTGACGGCAACAATTTATCACAACCAAAGACGTCATGATGTCATAAAACATCTGGTGGTATACAGTCATAGTCATAATTATTTGCAGAAAGTAATTTAAATAACGGGTTCAATGTGCGTTATTGTACGGAATAATAAATAGAGAATATTTGGATTATTGACATTTCATATGTCAGAACAAATAGTTTTTACAGTTGTTAGAGGAGAGCCATAGTTCCGAATGTTATTTATTCTCCAATTCTAACAGATTCTAGCTGAGCTGATTGGCCTTTACCATTGTGGCTTCTGACCTGGTAAATCATCAACTGACCAGATATTCAAATTATGACAAATTCCGAAGAAACCCCAAGAAAAACTGACCTCTTGTTTGTCGGTCATAAAGTTACATTCGTCAGCTCGATATGACAAAAACTATATGAGGCCATGTCCTAGTTTGGAATTACCCCGAAGCTTATATAGGATTATCCATTTAGTGGTTTCATTTAGTGTTAAGTACCTGTCATCTGAAGTGTTATTTATTTAGTGAAAGATTTGCCATTTACGAATATAGTTCGTTTAACAGCCGAAGAAGGCGTAAAAATAATTAAAACTTAATACGAAAGTGGTGATTCAAACGAGGGCACTTTTCGTGCATTACGAGGTGATTATGGTCATCATAATCGACCTACAGTGCAAGGAATTTGCAGATTGTAAAGAAATTTGAAGAGACTGGAAGCATTATAGACGTGGTCAGGCCTGTGCATCATCGCAAGAAAACATAATTTATGTTTTGGTGACGTCAATTGCCCACCAAGATCATGCGATTTGACGCCGTTAGACATTATTTGTGGGACTGCGTCAAAAACCGTGTTTACTCGAGTAATTCCAAAACGGTGGAGCATTTGAAAACCAACATTCGTTACATTATCGCCGAGATACCGCCCGAAATGTGCGAAAATTTGATCGAAAACTACTTCAAAAGGGTCCATTGCTACAACAACACCCGAGGCGGTCATTTAAATGACATTGTATTTTGTACATAAGCGTTATAGTGAAATAAAAGTTTTATCGAAATCATAGCTTTATGTGTGTTTTATATAATTTACTTTTGAAACCGGAAAATGGTTAACTCGGTACATCTTTGAAGGATGACGTTGACTGACACAAAGTCTTTAGTGAAAATAGGCAAAAATCTTATCGAACATTTCTACACCAAACGAGGATTTAGACAGGACGACAGCCTATCGTGTGATCTCTTCAACATGCTGTTAGCGATGATTATGAAGAAAGCTGCAGTCAACACGACTGATACCATGCTTAACAAAAGACATATGTTACTCGGATATGCGGACGGTATAGACAGACACTATTGGCAGAAACCTGGGAGATGTTACTGCAGCCTTCTCAAGCATTGAGAAGGAGATAAACGAGCGCAAAACAAAGTTAGTTGTTTCAATGGATAAATAGCTTAGGACACTGTGTGACCGTTAACAACTATAATTTTGGAGTGGTGAACGAATTCATCTGCCTCCGTTCCGTTGCAAACAAAACAAATAATGTCAGCGTGGAAATAAAGATGTTACTATAAACTAAGCAAGCGTTTCAATGATAAATCTTTCTCCCGGCCAACAAAAATCCGACTGTACTAGATGTTAGTTTTACCTGTCTTGTTGTATAGCGCAGAATTCTAGCTTATGACCCAACCGGATGAATCAGTGCTGGGAGTGTTTGAGAGGTAAATACTCCGGAAAATATATGGACCCATCATTGTTAACGGAGAGTATCGGTGTCACATGAAAATGGTCTGTATGAGCTATATAGCGACAACGACGTACTCCTGCGCATTAATATTTAGCGTTTGCGTTGGTTGCGTCATGTTGTGTGAATGGATCCAAATGCTCCAGCATGAAAAGTTTTCGACAACGAATTCGATAGGCGGTCCAGAAGAGGGCGACCGAGAACTCAGTTGCAAGAACAATGAATTTGAAGTACTATCGAAACTTGGTGTGACTAATTGGAGAAGAAGAAACGCAGAAAATCGAAGCGCTTAAATAAGAATGTCTATTCTGTTCGTCACGTAAGAAGAGTTTACAATCTTTCCTGCGAAACAATTATTTCTGCCAATTATTTCCAAAGAAGAAGTACTTAATCTCGTTTTTCTAGTGAGAAGCAAAAAAAATATATAAATCTCAATTCCAGAGACATTTTCCGTACTTACAAGAGTAAATTTTCCGATATCATCTCATCAATTCGTACCTAATAATGACATAGGTGGTCCATGCTATCGTAAACAGTGTAGCGGATAAGTGGGCATGTCAAAAATGCCCTCTTCTTCTAAAGAGGGTATTTTTGGGGAAAAATCCGAAAATATGGACAAATTAGAAAAAAACCCCTACACCTCGAAAGCAGAGCGTCCAAACGCGAAAATAATCTCAGGGTGTTAGATGAAGTAAAATTTTTAAAAAGTTGACAAAAGTGTTTCCAAAATCGCCAATTAAAAAAAATTATTAAAACGCCAACATGTGTAAAACATCAAAAAGAAATATCCAACCGCCAAATTAGCTAGTGATCTGGTGTAAATAAATTTCTAAAAAAAAAAAAATCGGCAAAATAAAAAAGCTTTACAATCAAATGTAATTCGTAGTTATGTATTACATTCAACATTATTTTTTTTTCCTTGTTGTTGTTGTTGTTTTTTTTTTTTGTTGGTTTAACGTTCAAATCTTCATGTAGTACAAGACTTCAAACAAAATTTCGTTATATAGTCAATTGAGCGCTTGGTTTTCTTTTTATTTTGGCGATTTAGGAACAATTTTCAGAAACTTTCGAAAATTAAGTAATTCTCGTGATTGAATGTTCCCGACCTGTTTCAATAAAAGTAAAGAATTCAAATCTGCTGAATTTGAAAATTTTTTTATGAAGGGATTCTACTCGAAAGTAAGAATTTGTTTCTACCCCGGCGGCAGTAGTTTGAAAATAATTACATTGGTGAAAAGTGGCAACATTTTAAAACATATGTTTTAAGTTTCAGGGCGCCACGTTTTTTAAGATTGTTATTTGAGCCATCGAAATAAACAATCTTAGTGAATTTGTAAACATTGAGAAAACTGGTCACCGTTATGCAATTCAATATTACCCCCATTTCTGTGGGAGTCTGCTCCTTCGTTTACGACTATAAAATATTAGGTAGGAGAGTTTAAACGAGGTCATACGAGCTTCCAAGACGAACATCATAGGTGTCGACCAGTTGAGGTGTCTACGCCAGACGCGGTTAAGAAAATTCACAAGATGGTAACGGATGATCGTCGGCTAAAGGTTCGTGAGCTAGCGGAAATGATAGGCATTTCAAAAAGAGTTACACATCGCATATTGAAAACAGTGAGCAAGATGAGTGCCTCGCTTGCTTTCAATAGAGCAAAAACAGCGTCGTAAAGTATTTCAGTAGAGTAGTTTCAGTTTGGCGATGTTTCACTGCAATAAAGCCAAATTTTTGCGTCGATTTTTAACCATGGATGAG
>JAHXMU010000092.1:3713744-3734368 GCA_019455685.1 Philornis downsi | reverse complement strand
AATAATAAAATTGTGGAGACAAATAATGCTAAACGTAATGTAAAATAACCGATAAATCACGAACAATAAAATTGTGGAGACAAATAATGCTAAACGCAATGTGAAATAACCGATAAATCACTAGGTACGCGGCTTATAGGAGCATGACTACCAAGTTTGGAGGGTTTTCCTCGATTTTACCACTCGATTTTGACACTCAGATGATTGACGATATCGGTTCTTTGAAGCACAAAATGAAGATTTTGCGACTAAACAATCTGTTGTACAGTTTTCCACAAAGTTATTTTCCTCCTTTTTTTTCAAATCATCTAAGACTCCGCTCTACAATTTGAATATATGTAGGTAACAAAACTTATTGCTTTTTCCAAGTCAATTTGTACATAAAAAGTGATTTTTCAATCGTAGTTTTTTTTAAAAATCGAATAAAACACTAAAATTTGCATCATATATTAACATTTTTTATTGGAATCAATAAACTGGTTTTTGCCATTTAATTTTTAAAGATAATTTCATGTAAATGTTGTCCGCGGCTACGTCTCAAAATGTTCATTCGAAAGGTAAAATTTTTCGTCACTTTTTCGAGCGTTTCGGCCTGTATACCACGAATAACGTGTGGTATGTTATCCTGTAAGGCTTCAACGACTTGACATAAACCCACAAGAGATAATAAAAAGGCATTAAATCGCAAGATCTTGGGGGCCAACTCACAGGGCCAAATCGAGGGATAAGCTGCTCACCAAAAACAGTGGATTTTCATTGATCTTTTGTAAGGCCCACTCACAAAAAATTAGACGTTGTGGTAGGTCATTCGGCTTCAATTCTTGCGTGAGTTGAATTTTATAGGCTTTCAAACTCAAATCGGCGTGTAAAATTTTCCTTGTGGTTGAGTAACACATGCCCAATCGCTGAGAACGGCGAAGAATTGACATTCCACGATCGTCATTAACACTGGTCGCTACAGCTGCAATATTTTCTTCGGTACGCACTCTACGCATGCGAGTCGATGGTTTTATGTCCAACAAAGTAAATTTAGTGCGAAATTTGGAGATAACAGCACGAATTGTTGATTCAGCAGATCGATTATGACGACTATGAAACGGTCGTCTCAAACGATGCACATTTGTCACAGAGCACGAATTTTGATAATAAATTTCAACGATTTGTAATCGTTGCTCGTTTACTGTATGCTTCTCACTTTGACAGATGACGTTCGGATGCCATTAAATCTTAAAAAATAACCCTATACGTATAAGGCAATTTCGATGCCGATATTTGGCAAGCCGTTTCGATTTTGAAAATACAAGGTTATCCATTTTTCGGTTTCAAAAGTAAAGTTTAATAAAACACATATAAAGCTTTGATTTTGATAGAACTTTTATTTCACTATAATGCTTGGACCTTGCCTTGTACGAAATATAATGTCATTTAAATGATCGCCTCTGGATTGGTTGCCTCTGGATTGGTTGTCATTCCTCCAGCGTCATTTTCGAAAAAATATTACCCAATGTCACCTCTAGACCATAATGCCCACCAAACAGTAATTTTTTCCGGATGCAATGACTTTTCCAAAATCACTTCTGGATTCTCCGTGCCTCATGTGTGACAATTTTGCTTGTTGACGTAACCACCGAGTGAAAAATGAGCTTCATCGCAGAATAAAATTTTGTTCGATTGAAAGTGCACGTTTGAATCATCGCTTTTGTGGTAAGTTTTAACTACTTCTACACATTCTTTGGTTGTTAAACGATTCATATTCGTTCCTTTCACTAAATAAATAACACCAGATGACAGGTACATGGTGGCCGACCAATTGTGCTATAATAAGAAATTCAAATAACTTCTTTTTAATCAACGTATTTCATATATTTTGTTTTATTGCATAGAACATTCAATTTTATTTTGTATATCTAATTGGTTTTGAAGATGACAGGCCGTAAATGACCTCTATGCTCATTCACGCATATGTGGCACTTGATCAGAAAATAATTCATCTCAGTATCGCTTTAATTATTGTTTTAATTGGCTGCTTCAATTCAGTCAAGTTCCTTGGTTTCGTTTTGTACATTTCTTGCTTTACATAATGTCTTAAAAAAAGTCTGGTGCAGTCAGGTCAGGTAACTTTGGGTCCGACGGAAAGTCAAGTTTACGGATACTAATTTGTTTCGACGCAGTTCTGAGTAAAAAACTCTTTCAACAGTTTTAAATAAATGGTTGTGGTTGTAGCACGATTCGTGCGCCTTCCTGTATTCAACAGCTGGCAGGCTTGCCGGACCGCCGGTTTTGAAACTACTAAATGGATAACCCTATACACACTTAAGGCAAATGAGTGTAGTAACGAAGAAAAAAAGAAGCATTTGATATAATTTAATAAGTATGTTGTCACGCTACTAAGCAAAACAGGCATGCAAATAAGTGCAAAGTCTGTCATCCAAAAAATATGATACTAAGTGAAATTTATGCGTATAGTATTTAAAATAAAAATCTAAGAAACCGGTTTTGCCGATTTTGTTGGCTTTCTATTTTCAGCAAAAAAAAATCGCAGTAAAGTTATTATTTTATTTCCCACATGTTATATTTTGATAATATAGAACTATTTCTTGGTTCTCTAAGAACAATTTAGATTTTAAAAGTTATTTTTCCAGCATTAGTTAACGAATGCATAACACAAAATTAAAAATAAGGTAAATGTACACATAATAAAAACAAAATGTAATGAAATTGTTAGATAATGTATTACTAGTAAAATATTGTGGCTACCTTTGATTTAAACAAATATGCTTAAAATTTGTTCCTGCTTTTATTAAACAATTCTGCAAAACATAACACAAGAGTTTGTAGGCGGCGTAAACCTACCTGCTGTTAGAAATCAACATGTTCTGAAATCACGAAAACTGGCAAATGTGAACATCTTTTGACAGTGTAAATAAATGGCATTAATTTTAAATTCGAAATCAACATATAATACTTATATACATATACAGGGTGGAGGAATAGAACGTGCATATTGCATCATCTTTTTTTGCGGGGTAGAAAAGGCGCGGGCGGCGGGGCGCCTACATCGTTGGGTTGGCGGGCTCATGGAGTTTTAGTCGCTATGAATCACTTAATTTTTCATTCTTAATTTTTCTCTCTGTGCAGACAGACGTGTTTGTGCATCGGCTTTAGAAAAATAATTATAAAAAAGGCTAAATATACTCTTAGTCCAAAAAATATTCAGTCAGAAGACGCTAAATCAAAATTCCCCAGTGCAGTGATAATAATATACAATTTATAATATTACAATCACAACAAATCTGCAAAAAAATATAGTTTACATTTCGCATATCTTAAGGCGAAAAGTGCCTATATGAGTGTCTTACACTCAGAGAGACGTCTGAGTCTTAACGGCAGAAATGCGTATCTCTCAATAAATGCAAACGAGTGTCAGAAAAGTGCATCCCAAAACAAAAAAGATGACAGTGCCTTCCTAACCGCGAAAACTAGTGTCAATATGAATTCCCCCTCAGCTCACATCTCTCCAAACAATGATGACAGTTTGGCAAGTGGACAAAATATGTTGCCGCCTAAAAGTATGCCCGTAAGTACTTCCCATTCCCATGCTCCACAAACAATCAATTCGCCCCAAGTTAAGATTTCGCCTAAAAGTATACCCGATATTTCACCTAACATTTGTGCAAACGGTGATATACTGGCAACTCTCGCGAGTGCTACTCAACCGGCAACATCGACCTCGAAGGGCGCTATACCAAAACAAAAACCTCAAAATGAAACGGTTCAAACTGGGATAGACGTTTACTTTCCCATTCTGAAAAGAAAATTGAGCCCAAAGTCTAGCCAAAAACTTCCAAACTCGAAGTATTCCAGAAATATCCCTCCCTCACAGGTTGACCCAAGAGGTCAAAATTACTACGCAATTTTGGCCACAGAAGAAGAAAATTTGCAATCACAACCTAAGAAAGCACAAAAACCTCCCCCAATATTCCTAAGGGAAGCTATCTCTAACAATCTGGTAAACAGATTATCTCATTTAGTTGGTAAAGACGGTTTCCATGTAGTGTCCCTGCGCAAGGGGAAGGTGCTGGAGACAAAAGTTCAAACATATACGGAAGAAAAATATCGTGAAGTTTCCAAATTTTTTGACCAGGAACGTAAGAATTACTACACTTACCAACTCAAAAGCTCTAAGGGACTAATAGTTGTAATCAAGGGCATTGAAAGCAACGTTCCCATACAGGAAATAAAGGAGGCCATTGAAAATGAGGGTTACGAAGTGAAATCCATTCACAATATACTCAATAAGTTCAAGGCTCCTCAGCCCATGTTTAAGGTGGAAATAGCGTTTGACTATGCCCACATGAAAGGAAAAAATGAACCCCACCCAATTTACAATCTCAGATATCTGCTTCATCGCAGAGTATCAGTTGAGGAACCGCTAGCGCGCAAAGACCCTCCTCAATGCTTAAACTGTCAGGAGTTTGGGCATACTAAAGCTTACTGCAAATTACCATCAGTATGTGTGATATGCGGAAGTATTCATAAAACTTCAGAATGCAAGTTACCAAAAACAGATCCCAGTCTGAAGAAATGTGGAAACTGTGGAGGAAACCACACAGCTAATTATAGAGGTTGCCCCGTGTATATAGAACTAAGGAGGAAGCTCTCTCATAGAAGGCAGGAAACTCCTCAGTTTCAAATGCCAGAATTTGGGTGTATCCCAAATCCAGATCCATCAGTCTCAAATGTCAATTCAGCAACGACGACTCAAATGACATATGCACAAACTCTCAAAAATCAGGTTCCTCAAGTTCCTCCCCAGAAAAACAATATTGAAACCTCAATCGAATCCCTCATAAAAACTATGAATAATTTCATGACAAATATGCAGGGGATTATGCAAGAAATGTTACGAAACCAGAATATGCTCATTCAAGTTTTATTAACCAGAAAATGAACTCTATAAGAATTTGTTACTGGAATGCCAACGGACTCACCCAACATAAGAACGAAGTAGAGTATTTTCTGAAATCCCGAGATATTGACATTCTCTTAGTCTCTGAAACTCATTTCTCGTTAAAAAATTGCTTCCGAATAAATGGATACTCAACCTACGATACAAAACATCCCAGTGGCAGAGCTTGTGGAGGAACAGCTGCAATAATTAATGATCAGGTAAAGCACTTCCCTCTACGCGAATATAAAACTGATCACATACAAGCCACTTCAGTTGCACTAACTGGATTAAACATAATAGTTTCTTCCATATACTGCCCTCCCAAATATGTTATAAGCGAAGACCAGTTTTCACACTTTTTCTCTACTCTTGGCGACAAGTTTATAGCAGCCGGAGACTACAATGCTAAACATACCTTCTGGGGGTCTAGACTCGTCAACCCCAGGGGCAGGCAATTGCTGAATGCTATATCGAGTTCAGGCCTAAAAGTTTTGTCTGGAGGTGAACCAACATACTGGCCCACGGATCTCAATAAAACACCCGATCTCATAGATTTTGCAGTTATGAAGGGCATAACAAGAGAACACATCATCGTTACTCCTTCCCTTGACCTCTCATCAGACCACTCCCCCACAATTCTCACAGTATTTAACATTCCCTTGAACCCGGAAATCTCTTACCATTTTCCAAACAGGCATACAAATTGGTTGAGATACAAGATGTACATAAGCTCTCATCTGTGGCAAAACTTTTCTCTCAAAACACCAGGTGAAATTCAGTCTGCCATCAACGTCCTCACTACCACAATGACAACTGCCGCAAACTTGGCAACTCCGCACAAGGTCCATGCTAAAACAAAAAATGACTCCTCATGTCATATTGAATCTCTAATCAAAGAGAAAAGGAAAGCGAGAAGACGATGGCAAAAGCACAGATCTCCCTACCTCAAAGCTCGTCTCGACCAGTACAAGTCAAAACTGAGGTCAACTCTGGATGAAAAAAAAGAAATCTCCGAAGCCCGCTATTTATCTCGTCTAGGAGCCACACAAAACACTAACTATAGCCTGTACAAGGCCATAAGACAACTACAGCGTCCTATAACACAGGAGTCTCCAATACGGATGAAAGATGGAGGTTGGGCAAGGAGTAGTGATGAAAAAGTAAAAGAATTTGCTGATCATCTGGAAGAAGTATTTACTCCTAACGATACAATCTCTCGTGTGAATCCGACGATCATTAGCCCAATGGTCACAAATCCAATGAAAATAAGTCTATCTCTCTTAAAGAAAAATGTTCTCTCGTTGAAAATGAATAAATCTCCTGGACACGATAAAATAACAGCGAAAATGATTTCAGAACTTCCCCACAATATCCTCAAATTAGTTTTATTTATATTTAATGCTATACTTCGAATTGGTTACTTTCCTCAATCATGGAAGCTGTCTGAAATAATAATGATCCCAAAACCTGGAAAGGAGCTGTCACAAATTACATCCTATCGACCCATAAGTTTACTCTCTATTTTATCTAAACTGTTTGAAAAGATCTTTCTCCAAATATTGTACCCCTATATTGAAGCAAACCAGGTAATACCCACGCACCAGTTTGGGTTTCGCAAGGGTCATGGAACGACAGAACAAGTACTCCGTATAGTAACCCAGATCAGAAAAACTTTCGAAGATCGGAAATATTGCTCAGCTCTCTTTATAGACATCTCCCAAGCCTTTGATAAAGTGTGGCATGAAGGCCTTATTCACAAAATAGTCTCTTTTCTACCGGCAAATACCCATAAGCTCCTGGAGAGCTATCTGAAGGATCGATCTTTTGTAGTAAAATCGAAAGACTCTGTTTCAACTCAAAGAAAAGTTTCAGCAGGAGTTCCTCAGGGCAGTATACTAGGCCCTATACTATATACCATCTACACCTCTGACATGCCTGTGCAATCCCTAATTCAAACCTCAACTTTCGCTGATGACACTGCATTCATGAGCACTAGCACTTGCCCATTAATGGCTTCTAGACAACTGCAGTCTCATATACACACATTAGAATCTTGGCTCGAAAAGTGGAAGATAAAAGTAAATGCCACTAAGAGTGTACAGGTTACATTCTCTCTTAGACAGAACAATTGCCCAGCCCTCACTATTCACGGTAGTATCATACCCGTTCATAACCATGTCAAATATTTGGGTATTCACCTTGACCGACGTCTCACCTGGAAAAATCACATTGACTCAAAAATCATACAATTGAAATTAAAAATGGCTCAACTCCAATGGCTTATTGGCTCCCAGTCTACTCTCAGTTTGGAAAATAAAATCACCATCTACAAAACCATATTGAAGCCAATATGGACATACGGCATCCAATTGTGGGGAACGGCATCGGCTTCTAACATAAATAAGTTACAGAGAAGACAGTCAAGAATACTGCGCCAAATTTGTGGTGCCCCATGGTATGTTAGGAATGATAACATACACAAAGATTTAAACATTCCTTATATTTCCGAGGAAATGAAAAAATTAAGCAGGTCATATATATCGAAGTTGTCCTCCCACTCAAACCCACTCGCTCAAAACCTTCAGCATTTTCCCGGCCATATACGGCTAAAAAGAAAGGACACGCTAGACTTGGTCCGGTGATAACAGATCTGTTCGCCAAAAACAAGATCCGGCAATGGCAGGATATTTTAGTTTAAGATAGGATTAAGATTTGAATACATATTGTAAATTTCGTAAGAAAGATCCAATAAAGAAAATGAATGATGAAAAAAAAAAAAAAAAAAAATGAATCACTTCGACGGGAAGCGTCGCGCATTTTGCGTGCGCGCATTTTACGAGAACTCTCGTTCATATATTACTACTAGGCGACTATATTGTGCTGATTAATTTAATTAAAATATGGGTAAAGCGTTTTGAAGAGACCGGTTCAACATTTAAACCACAAGCAAATGGTCGCCCAAGAACATCTAGGACCGAAGACAATGTTGAGAGAGTTATGGAGTCAGTACGAGGAAATCCACAAATGTCGACTCGCAAGAGATCGTCTGTCTTACAATTATCACGACGAAGTTTGCAACGAATTTTAACATTGGATCTTAAACAGCATCCACATAAGCTGCAATTAACACAAGAATTGAAAGAGTCTGACTTCATAGCAAGGCTCGCATTTGCTAATGAAATGCTTAATCGATATTCCAATTTTGACAATATCATTTTCTCTGACGAGGCTCATTTCCTTATGAATGGGTTCGCAAACCGTCAAAATTGTCGTTACTGGAACAGTTAAAATCCCAAAATCAAATACGAGAAATCATTGGATAGTCCTAAAGTGACAGTATGGGCAGCAATCTTTGGCAGAGGAATAATTGGTCCTTTTTTCTTCGAAAATGCGCGGGGCCAAAACGTCACGGTTAATACGGAACGCTATGTTGAGATGTTGGACTGATTTTTGGCTCCAGAAATTGAAAGTTCAAGAATAGTGAATTCCAGAACTTGGTTCCAACAAGATGGAGCTACCTGTCACACATCAAATCACTCCATGGCAGTGGTGAAGCAGATGTTCCCTGGCAGACTGATTTCGAAAAGAGGTAATATCCCATGGCCCCCACGTAGTCTAGACTTGACGCCTCTTGATTTTTTTTTTTGTGGGAATACCTCAAACACAAAGTCTACAGTAATAATCCAAGAAACTTCGTTCAGCTCAAGGAGAATATCCGTGGTGAAATGACAGCCATTACACCAGTATTACTGAAGAAAGTTTTCAATAATTTTCGTTTGCGGTTAGAGGAGTGCCGTCGTAGAGAGGGTCACCATTTAGATGATGTTACTTTCAAAAAATAAACTCCATTTATTACTCTACAATGCCTTAGATTTATTTTAACCATACCTTTTGTATTTATTTTTTAATCTATTTTTTAAGTATGCACGTTCTATTGCGCCACCCTGCATTTGCGAATTTGTGAAGTGTCCTCAGCTTACTACTTAACCTGCTATTTGAAATAATCTTCCAAAAGTTGTACTAAAAGCGTATTCAACGTTATTCGCATTTTCCATCTAAAATCCTAAATTATTTGTCAAAGCGCCAATTTGGATCGCAAATCATAGTCACGTATTAAACATTTCCGTAATTCATTACAGTGTTTTTATTATTTATTTATTTATTTATTTTTTTTTTTTTTTCAAAGAATCTTCCATACCTTTATTTATTCGTCGAGTTCAAAGTACTCCCTCCCCACCACAATACATTCGTACCATATAGAAACATGCGTAATAGTAGGTCCCCGGAATGATCTTCCGAACTCACTGGGATTCACATTGAATCCCTTCAATCGACTCAAAACGTTGTCCCCGGAGCGGCGTTGTAAGCTTATGAAACAGTCAGAAATCACAATGTGCTAAACCAGATTACGGTGCTTGTGTGCTCGGTAGAATTTCGTTATTAAAATAATTTGGATCGGTCCAATGGTTAAATCATCCGCATCAAACTATTTCGATTGTCACTGTCCCGTACATAATACAGGCACACTGTTTTTGGAGGGAGCAAGTACACTGACGTGAGCTGGTCGCTGAAGTTTGATTAAACTCCGATTAAAACTAAAGAGCTTCAGGCGCGGACTCTCGATTTCGATGATTGCTTTCAAAATATTGGTTTCGGTCGATTTCGATCAATTCTTCCCGAACAGATTCTCTCTTATAGATCGATTTGAATCGATTCTTTCAGATAGAACGACTTCGGTTGAATCGTTTCCAAATTGTTCCCAACATAGCTAATTCGATAGATTCTTTCCAATGGAAAGATTCGCTCAATTATACCAAACAGAATCACTCCAGATGATTATTTCTAGTGAAACAATTTCGATAGATTTTTCAAAAGAATGATTTCAGTGTAGTTTTCTCAACAGAACAATTTCGATCGATAATTCCTAAGCGATCCGCTTTTGCTGGATTATCACTATGTAAACACACTGTTGGGGGTCGCCGACACACCGTCATTATTTTAAATCGGAAACATCTCCGGAGAGGCTGTCGTCCGTGGCAAAACCCGCAGGATATGTCTTCGGCTTCTGGCAGCTCTGCATTTAACTTCACACTCTGGTCGCGATGATGAACCTCTAAGAGACGTGAAACGGACATGGGTTTTTCAATATGTGTATAAATTTATTTCCTTGATAAGACAAATTAAGCTCAAAAAAACGGCAAAATGCTGCGGGGAAAGCTAGAAGTAAATTACTTTTGGTGAAATTACTTCAACTTTTTCGGGTGGATCTTAAATATCCGGTACGAAGGACCAAAAAAATGTTGGGGGTCAAATTAATTTCTCCGAAAATAATTGGGGGAAACAAAGAAAAACACGGATTAATTAGATTTTAACATAAACTTTATAAAACATATATTTATTTATTTACAAAGTAAATAGGGAATCGGGATTTTAATGCGAGGATGCTTACGTACCTTACAGGGTGTACGGGGTGTACAATGAACTTAATAATGCTCTCCACTTTCACATAAGCCAAACGGGGTAAAGGCATAATGTACGGGGATAACAAAAAATAAAAAAAAAAGAGAAAGAGAGAGCTTAACAAAAAGGAAATGGCAATAGTACAATCAAAAGAAAAGGTAGTTAGGCAATTGTACGTGGGTGGTTCAGTAAATCACCCAATCAAAACCCAAAACAAAATAAAGAAGGAAAATAATTTTGAGTCGGTTCGGTTTCAGGTATTCGAATGAAAATTATATTCATATTAGATTCGGAATAATTCAAAATGCAATGCAATTTCATTTCTGATGCCGCACACAAATCAAAACTTTATGCAAAAAACGCAGGCTTTAAGACTTGTGAACACTACAGCGTTTGTCGCTCTGAAATCGCTGCTATCAAATTAAATGTTGTTGCTGCTGCGATAAAAATGCGCACATAGCGTTTCGAGTGCGACATGGAAATAGCGGCAATGTAAGAAAAGCATTGTTTATCAACAAATGTGTTGAATATCAATAAAACATAGTTTTGAGACGAATTCAAGTAAAAAAGATGAAGATACTGTTTCGGTGCAATTTTGAAGATTTTTAAACATTTTCACAAATCGATTACAGGACTTTAGAGAGTACATTTCTATGGCTTCCATTCCAAAATATTAATCAATTTTGCATGATTTCATTCAGGTTCTTAACTTTTCGGACCAAATCAATGTGTATCAATTTTTGCATTACATTGAACGCATTATTTAGCATAGTTAGTATGATATGATTTAGGTTAAATGAGCACCGTTTTGTACTAAAAGCTGCCGTCATAATTCCATTAAGGCTCTCATATAAACCCTCGTCCTATCGGCAAAAAACTGGGACGAGCACCATTAATGTGTGATCTAACATTATCCCGATGGAACATAGTTTCTCTGGTATGATCCAAAAATAGCCGCCTCTAGGCGACTGCTTCCTTCATAAGGTTGATAGTATAGATCCTAATTATGATTTCGACCATAGCGAAATACCTCATGGTAAATGCTCCCCTGGCAATCCCGCCAAACACACAGCAAAATCTTTTTAACCTCCAATTCTGACTTAACCCTTGTTTGCGTCGGTTCACCGGTATTCGGCCATAACTGTTTTCACTTGGCGTTGTCGTAAATGGCCTATTCTTCATCACCAGTCGCCATCCGTTTCAGTAATTGGTCGATTTTGTTGCGATTCTGCAGTGATTCGCAGATGGAAATTCGGTTCATGAGGGTTTTTGCGTTAACTCGTGTTCGAGCTTCTTTTTTATCCAGCCTTACTTAAGTGGTTCTAAATAGGGGTTTTTTTTCTTCTTTTGTACAGTATTTAGCTCCTGTGCCATCAAATTAGCGCTTACATGACGGACTTAACGATTTCCATTACTCTGTCAACATTTTTGGCAATTGGCCTTCCAGAGTATTAGGAAAGTAAACACTATTCACGTTTTCTGCTGACTAGCCAACAATACTGAATCAAGTAATCACAAAATAGTAGTATTTTTGAGTACAAAATCTTATCGTTCTAACGCCATCTAACATAAACTAATCGCGGTTATACAACTTAAGATGCAGAATACTAAACTTATACATGTAAAAGTTCTCTTTGACTACGTTATTGCTTAGATTCTGTTCATATGTTTAAGCAAACATTAATTGAGGTAGTATTTTTTGAAAATTCCAAAACAAAAAAATAGGAAATAATGAATCACAAAAGACTCGCCGCAAAATTTTCTAATTTATATGAACAATAGGAAATGTGAACATTTGATATTTTCCAAAACTTTCTGAAAAATTGAATTCTGTAAGCAAAGGCTAAACTTTTATGAACTCAATAATTCACTATGAACTGTTATATTCTATAAGGCTGTAGTCATTGCAAACCTAAAGACGACTGTTAAATTTCTTACTAGAACAGCAATAAACGTTTCCATGTGAAGCCGTTTATTCAGATACCCCTTCGGAAAGACTTTTTTTTTGTGCGATTCTCGAAACTTCATATTTTCTTACAACTAGTTCTACTCTCTGGAAGACTCTAGCAAAAGCTTTCTATAAATTGATGACAATATTATGTTTTTTTTTTCCACACATACACATTACTTATATTTCTTTATTAATGATTTGTTGAATTTTTAAGCGTTTTCTTCTTTTCATTTTTTTTTTTTTTTTTTTGTTTTATAAGAATACGGAGTTCTTAGCCATAATATATTCAATTTCTGTGGTCCAGGGATTCTTAAATGCTCGCCACTCACTTTGTAATTGTATAAAACTATTGTCCTTACAACGAAATCGATAAACCTGAGTCGTGACTTTTTCAGACACCTGTAGGACCATTTTATGTGATTCAGCCAAAGCGCGAATATCCTCGGGATGAAAATACTCATAGAAACTGCTGCCCAATATCTCTTGAGGTAGAAAACCAACAGCCAAAGTAGCTCTAAAAGGGATGAATAATGACACAAATTGTTATTACAATCGTTATTATTGTGATGAGACAGTTTTTTTTTTTTTTGCTAACCTTTGATCTACGAATAGAAATTTACCATCTACGGAGTGACGTGATAAAAAGTTCACATGTCTAATATTGGGATGATTATCCAACGACGAGGGTGATTGGTCTTCCAGCACATTAGAGGGTATCCGGCCTATAGCCACCAGACAGGACATGTTTGTAATTTGATCCTCACTATCGCCGTCTTGATTCTCTTCTTTAATAGGTGTCCAGGACTTTAAGTAACCCGTGCATTGTATAACTCTGTATCTGTTATCCATACTGAGTTTGGATTTCCGTTTTGTTGAACTGCGTGAACTGGAGGAGGTGTCAGACTCTTCTTTGATTTGATTGCTGCAGGAGGAGGCCTTCAGCTTCATGCGACAGAAAAAAGATCTTCGCGCCCCTGGACACAGGCGGCACAAGCTCTGGGGTATATCGGTTTTAACCGGCAGCATTGCTATAAAACAATTTAAAATTATAGAAAAGATTTTCTTCATTGCACTTAAAAACTACTCACTTTTAGGATCTATCAGCCGCTCCCTCGGACAAGGATCCAATGACGACAGCTGCTCCTTAACCTTAGCCACATCCTTCGGATGTAATACATCAAACCAACTTTGTCCCAGCAAATCTGTTTGTGTGTAATTTAAAACCTTCGACACCGATTCTGAAATGTAGAGTATACGACCCCGATCACAACCTACGACAAACAGAAAACCATCGGCCGCTTGCAATATTAGCATCTTCAACTCTTGATCTGAGAGGAATGTGGGCTTACAATCCACGCCACTATAGGCGTGGACAGCACCACGTATGCTGCGTAAATGTTGAACGGCCATTCGGAGCACTGTCAATTTGTCCAATTTTCGGTGCATAGCATAACACATGGGTATCATGGAGGAAAGCTCATTGATGTAGGTGTTCATTTTGTCCCGCCGTCGTTTCTCGATTTCGCTGTGATTTTGTCTACAGTGAAGAGAGGAAAAATGGCCCATTATAATTTAGCATTTTATCATGAATACTTTATAATACAATGAAGTATTATGGTAGAAAATATACCTTTTTACCATAACCTGTGGAGTAGAAATATTATGAGCATTTGCTTTTTGAAAATAACGCGCGTGAATGAATTATAAATTAATTAATTAATTTTAACCTGAATAAGCTATTATTATATCGTAGTTACCGATACTAAATCAAGTTATGGATTCTAAGGACATGCTATACCCAGTGAGTAACTGATTCCGCTATAAAATGGAACAAAATAACTCAAATTTTGTCCTAGAAAGTAGTATTTGGAGTAAATAAATTTCTCTTCGAGGAAATATTTCTAAATGACTGTAGGAAAAGAAAACCAGTACAGAGATTTCAATCAGGTGAACTGATTTACGTATATTTTCAACGAATGTCCTTTCGTGTTGCTGAAAAAAATACTCTGAATTAAAGCACAATAAAAGAAGTAACATTTTAAATTTCGAAAGTCCTTCATTTGGGAAATGTAAAAGAACCACTTGTTTGTTTGTATGTTTGATACCCTGGGGCATGGCTCTGAAGCACAATAAAAGAAGCAACATTTTAAATTTTGAAAGTCCATCATTTGGGAAATGTAAAAGCACCACTTATTTGTTTGTGTGCGTGATACCCTAAGGGACGTGACAATGCAATCTGTTTTCATTCGCAATGCTAAATGCTTGATCAAATGTCAAGGTGCATCAGGAGTTTTTACTACAAGCTCGTGTGGTAAATAAGGAGTATTACCTTGAAGTTATACGCCGTTTGCGTGAAGCAATACGAAAAAAACGCCCGGAATTGTGGAAAAAAATTCATTGCTTTTGCATCATGATAATGCACCTGCTCACTCATTTTTGCTTGTGAGAGATTATTTGGTCAAAAACAACACCTTTATCATGCCTCAGCCACCGTATTCACCAGATTTGGCCCCTGCGACTTTTTCCTATTCCCAAGATTGAAGAGACCCATGAAAGAACGGCGTTTTGCGATGATTGAGGAGATAAAAACCAAATCGCTGAGAGAGCTCAAGGACATACCAAAAAGTGTACATCAGAACTGCTTCGAGGATTGGAAAAAACGCTGGCATAAGTGTATTATATGTGAGGGGGACTACTTGAAGGCACTACAATAGAAATTGATGAAAAAATAAATATTTTTTTGGGAAAAATGAAAATTCACCTTATTTCTTGAATACACCCCGTATTTTGTTGTGACAGAGACACTTTCATTACTGCTCGGGTGGTCGGATGGAGCTCATTAAATCAATTTAAAAAATTATCCTGAGCCCATCGCTAATTGTTAAGGATTAAAATGTGCAAAACTCTGTTATATCTGCATATTTACTTATCTGCTGTTCTTACTTAAATGTCATTATTTGATGGTTTTGAATCGTTGACAATTTGTAGTTTTTGTTTCAGCAAAAGATTCCCCCAGTTATTTGGCAGAGAACTTATTTGAATAATTTTTTTTAACGGAAATAGAACAACTAATGCACGATAGGTGGCGTAAATATGATATATATAGAATGTGTGTGAGGTTGTCGAATTCAATTTATTTAAAATATAAGAAAACTGATTGGACTTATAGCAGCTTTTATATAATGTCCACACCGATGTTTACCTGAAAACACCTAACATTGCGTACAAAGTAATCGTATATCTCAAACGGAAAACAGAACTAGTACCAATATTGTCCGCAATATTGTACACAAAATATTACGATAGCTAGCACGAACAAAGGTTATAAATACAAAGCGTAATTACGAGTATAAAAAGCAGAGTTTACGTCCTAAAGCTTATACAGGGTGGGCCATATGAGTGTTGGCGATTTAATTCTTCAATTTCTCGGTAACGCGCGGCGCGGGGTGGCGGGGGGATATGTTGTTCGCTGCGCCGCTTCCTGGAAATTTAGTCGCCATGGAGCCGTACACGGGAGAGCAGCGTGCATGTTGTGTCCGAGCGTATTACGAAAACAATAAATCAGTGATTACTGCATGACGTTTGTATCGGCATGAACACGGTTTACACGATTTAAGTGAAGTTACAAGCGCCAATGTGATACGAAAATGGATCAGAATGTTCGAAACAACCGGCTCAACAGTACCAATTACGGTTCATGGTCGTCCAGTTTCTGCAAGATCAGCCGACATTGTGGAGCGTGTTCGTGTTTCAGTTCACGACGGTTAGAGCGAACAATTATTGCAACATGCTAGCAGACTTTTTGGTGCCAGCTTTGCAAGAATTTCAAGGCAATACCTCGAGGATGTGGTTTCAACAGGATGGGGCCACATGTCATACGGCTAGGGTATCCATAGAGCTGCTGGAAAATGTTTTTCCTGGAAAACTCATTTCAAAAGGGGGGATATTGAATGGCCCCCACGTAGCCCCGATCTCTCTCCATGCGATTATTTTCTATGGGGCTACCTCAAATCACTAGTCTACGAGAATAATCCGGCCAATTTAGAGCAGTTGAAGAGGAACATTATTCAGGAAAGTAACAAAATACCGAGAACAACTTTTCAACGAGTTTTCCAAAATTTGCGACTTCGGTTCCAAGAGTGTCAAACAGCCGAGGGAAGCCATTTGGACAACATTATTTTTAAGTCTTAAAAATTTCCATGCTTCTACTTTTTAAAAATACAAATATATTTTTTTATGTTTCGTATTTTTTTTTTTTTTTAATTGAATATTTAAACCGCCAACACCCTTATGGCCCACCCTGTATATATTTTATTTTTATTTATTTCCAAAAAAAAAGCAGTAATACTAAGCCTTTAAGGCCAAAAATGCGTATTACACAACAATAAATTTCTATAACACTCTTAAATCTTTTTAAATAGATGTATAAATATATATATGTATGTATAAATCAATATTATCAGCAACGTTGGCTCCCCAGCCGTAATTACAAAAGAAAAAAATAATATTAAGCAAATTAAAATGAAAGTTATATCGATCCTAATTAGTAACAATGTCATGCAGTTATAAAATTTCCATTGAAGAAAAGTGCGCAAAAATTCTTGAACGAAAAACATTGTTAGAATAAGAGAATACTCATAAGTCATTAGGCAAATGGTTCCAATATCGAACAACCCTAATAAGGAAAGATCTCTCAAATGCTGAAATATTTATTGTAGCTACAATCCATATAGTGAAACAGGCACTCCACTTTTGTCATTAAATTACGATACTTCACAAAATTATTAAAAGAGCAACTTAACACTCTTTTCACATATACGGAGATGTGTTCACGCCTACGTACACTGAAAATGAATCTTGAAACGGTATTTATTGCCAATTTCAATTTCGAAACATTCAGTGATGTTGTTCCCGATACCACTTCTACCCCATAAATAATTTGAGGCATTAGAAGCGCCCAAGCCAGTCTATATGTATATTTGACCCTAATCGTCAGATAAATATTAGTTGAGTAGAGGCTACGTAATACACCATATACTTTGGAGCGCACAGAGTCAACATGAGTTTCAAAATTTAGACTATTGTCGATCATAATACCTAAGCATTTAAAACTATCAACAAACTCAATTCTCCTGTGCCCCAAATATGTGTTATATCCTGTATTACTACTCGGGCAGCCAAACGAAATACCTCTTTAGTCTTAAACGGATTAATGACTAATGAATTGTGAACAGTCCATTGCTCAGTGCAGTCGAGGCAATAATTTATTTTATTCTTCAGTGCATCATGAAAATCTCGATCACCATTAAAGTACAGTAAAATGTCATCGGCAAATAGGAACGCAGAACAAATTGCATTATCTAAATAATCCATTAGATCATTAAAATAAAATGAGAAAAAAAGTGGTCCTAAGACCGAGCCCTGCGGCACGCCCGGGCTTAAAGCCAAGACATTCGAATTTCTTCCATTCAAATTTACAAACTGAAATCTGTCACACAGATAAGACAAAATGAGTTTGCAAGCAGAGATAGAAAAGTTGAACTTATATATAAGTTTCTCTGTCATCCTTCTGTGACATATGGAGTTGAAAGCCTTAGACAAATCCAGAGAAACCAGAACACTATACATGTTACGATTCACATCCTTCCTGATGGTATCAGTTGGAGACAAAAGTAAACTTGTTGTATAATTTTATAAGATTGTGCCATAATCTTTCAACAAGTGCTCTAAAACCTTAGATAGTACAGGAGAATAAAATTGGCCGCAAATCATCAGGCCCATTTACAGTAGCAGATTTCGTTATAGGAATAACACGGGTAGTTTTCCAAGCTTGTGGAAAAACAGACGTTGTCAAAATAGAATTAATTAAATGTGTAACAATTTCACACATATAAGGAAAAATTAATTTTAAAAATTGTACCGGAATACCATCCACACCAACCGAATTAAATGTAATTCTATTCAAAGCTACAGCGACTTCATCAGTACTAACATATCTAAACGCTATCGAATCATCAACGTTATGAAATGATTCAAATTCAAAATTAGTTGTATTAGTTTGTAAATTACCAGCAAAAACCCAATTAACCTCATCGACATTTCCATTATAAACTACATTCTTACTACCAACACAACCGTAACATCTCAAAATCCGCCATAAATGATTACAATCAACATTATTAAAAAGTTTAGAAAAATAATTTCTCTTCTCCTTACGGATAATAGATTTCACCCTATTGCGATATTTACAAAAAAATTTCCAATTATCACGAGTGCGGTTCATTTAGAAAGCATTAAAGGCGAAATCTCTCAGAGATTTAGCGAACAAAATGCCATTGTTATTCATCCAAGTATCACCACTTAGACGAATCTTTTTTCGAACTATAAGTACAAAAGTAAATAATTGTTCAATAAGTGAAGAAACTAAAAAGTATTTGTCATTAATGTCAGCTGCAGAAAATATGGTAGAAGAGTCAAAATCCATTAAATACGTAAAAATACCCTCCCAATCAATTCTATTGAAATCACGGTACTCCACAAATTCATCCAAAAGAAGCATGGTGTGAAATGCTGACTAGAGAAATGTGTCGTAGAAGACTCACTCACTAACATGAAGTCAATTGAGGAAGTAGTATCGTAGGTAAAATCATAGTGCGTAGGTTTAGAATTATGTAGTACTGATAAATTTAACCTAGTAAAAACAGAACGAATTAGATTAAATCTCGATATATTAAACATGTTACAGTTAAAATCGCCAATAACTATAATATTTGCATAACTTAAGAAAAGGTCATAATGAAGTTCTTCAAAGGCTAAAACATTGCCCACTGGAGGCAGGTAAACCGCATCAAATAGAATCTTCGCTTCACCGGAAAATAGTTCCAGAAACAATGACTCGCACTGCCCTAAAACTGAAGTTTGAAATACAATATTGTGTTTAAGCTTGCTCGATATATAAATGCCAACCCCACCTCCTCTAGTGCCAACGCGATCATTTCTATAAAATTTATATCCTGGGATATCAACTGCTCGATTAGAAATATTCGATTTCAGCCACGTCTCAGATATGCCAACAACATCGATTTTAATTCATCAAAGTTATTGTTAGCTGCAGAAGGCCTTATGCTCTGACAATTCAGATGTGCAACATTTAGTTTATCTGTACAGGAGTTTAAAGCGGAATTTATATAAGCATTGTTACTAATAACAGGACCAAGATTCAGGTCAAAAGACATCAAAGTTGAGAAAAATAACTACAATGGTGAACCAAAAGATGCTAAATAATTGTTGACAAAATACACAATTCATAAAAAAAAACATTATAAATTCATTCATTATAGCTGTTTAAAATCAGAAAATTGAGATTAAACACTGCTTACAAACTTAAAGAATAAAAATAAAATAAAGATAAATTAAGTTAAGTAATTCAAAGAGTTAAAAAAATGAAGTCTCGTAGAAGGTGAGATAATAATAATAATTTTAAACAATTAAGTAAGAACCCCATCAGGTACATCAAGCATAGAGGCACATTCCGTAACGTCACGAACAATTAATCTGCCATCTGGAAGCGTCAACTTAGCACAGAGTTTATCGGAATTAATAACTTTAAATTTTGTAACAATTCGTTGACGTAGAAGTTTTCTACATAAGGCGTTTAGCTTGGCACCAGCTGGAGAAAGGTGATCATTGAGATATACCCTAGTAGTTAATTCCGGACCAATACCTTTAAAAACATCACGTAGCCTCAACGAACAGGTCTTGAAGTACTCCTTCATAATAGCATCCCGGACATAAACATTATTAAATTTCACCAGCACAAGTTTTTGGTTATACATGTAATGAACATAATTGATATCATGAGCATAATTGATATCATATTCTGCAAAGAACACAGCCTTGTGTCTTATTAATCGATTCATTACATGATCCACATTTAGTTGATTTCACATTCGGCACATTGACGATTACAATTTGAAGAAGGTACAAAAAAGAAGGCCAATTACCGTTGTAAATACAGCTATCAAGGTACCGCAGCACAAGCAATACACCAACAGCATACAAGTTTTTAATTAAATAAAGTTCTCGATATATTTTAGATGAACTTCAATAAATCAGTGAACCTTTCAAATTGCTAAATAGCTTTTGATAACAATTTTGCTTGAAAACAGTTGTTATATAAAGAAAAAGAAGATATAATGAACAGCTAATGTATGTTTCCGTCTACTCAAGCATAGAGTTCCCAACCATTTTTTCTTTTATTTT
>JAHXMU010000092.1:3691368-3702653 GCA_019455685.1 Philornis downsi | reverse complement strand
TTGTATGGGAGGTACCACGCCCCATTGTCCAATCCCGCCCATATTTGTAGCAGCACTGGAAACATTTACTACAAACATTTAAAAAAAGAATTAGCCAAATCGGTGTAGCCGTTTTACAATTTTAGATAAATCGAAAAAAGTGGGCGTGGTAAATTTTTCTTTCCATAAAAACCTAAGTTGGACTACGACGAACATTTAAAAAAAAAATTATTCAATTCGGTCCAGCCGTTCTCAACTGATGTCCTTACAAACGAACGGCATTTGATTTTTATTTATATAGATAGGCTCTGTTAGCACAGGAAAAAGAATTTAATGGGAAAATATTAAGAAATAAAAAAAACCAAGGAAAATATGCTTTTCTTTTTAAATAGAAATCGAAAGCTCTGAAATTCAAATAACTACATAAAGGGAACTGAAAAGAAAAGATGGAGTAAGGTAGCTTCTATTCAGTAATACTCGTTAGAACTTGTTTGGCTACATTTAGTACAAAATAGGAAAAGATGCAAAGAGATCCCAAAAATGATAAGATACAAAAAGGCTTACCAAGGGAGGAACAGAGCCACAATCTGGCTTCAGCAGCGTCTTTGCGCGGGAGGCTAATTTGTCATTTCGTTATGTATTGATATTTATATAACTAAATATAGGTTTTAAAGATGAGCTAAACTGATTTGAAAAATTTTTTTGGACGATTGTTATTGCAGGATTGAAAAAACTACTTGTTTTGTTTCATTTCAACATTTTGTCAACAAGGCGTGAAGAACATGGAATGGAACTATAATCCGTGAAACAACAAACCATAGACATTTTGTTTTGAAGATTATGATTCTGGCAAAATTCTGGTTTTGGAAGAATTATGAAATTATGAAGCCTACGGATTACCAATAACGAAGAGGATTTGGTACTTATTTCCGGTAAAAAGAAACAAAATCGTTTGGCTTTATTGCCGTATCTGTTATCGTATAAATTTCGTACCAAAATTTAGGCTATTACATGCCTAAATACTTCTTCATAATAATTTAATTAAGGTTATGATCAAAACGTTTTCAAAGCCATACTAACGTTAACAGCCACATTGCTGTAATCACCCACATTGTGGCTGGCCTCAATCGAGGAAGATCTACAAGCGAGCCACAAGCACTACCCTTAAACCCTCTAAACGACTGATTAGACTTCCGTGTCTAACTGGTTTTTCGTGTCCAGAGACCGACAGCTCCGATATCACTAAATACAAATTTAAATAGCTCAAGGAACAGCGACAAAAACTGACGACGAAAGGCCCTTTCAGTTGAGCTTGCAATCCAGTTATCTGCGGGCAATGAAAACACAACGAAAAAGCAGTAAGCTGAAATCTCCAAATGTTGGCTGACAGAATAATATTTTAAACATATATTTGTGAGCGCTGGAGGGTTTTATTGCGGAATGCGACATTGACGTAGTTAATATTTTTAACTCAATAGAAAGCGGATTTCGCGCAATTAACTGTTTGTTTCTATAGAAAAATTAACATGTTCAAAAGAAAATGTAACTCCTACATAAGGACAATGCAAAATATACCACAAATTAATACACGTGAACTCGAAATTTAAATGCAAAAAGACTATAAAACGACCCCATTAAAACTTAAAATAATTTTATTTTGTGTTGTTAAATAACACTAGGATAGATTTCAATTATATATATTAAGCATAAAGAAAATATAGTCTGAGGCTTGTTATACATGGCATGGTAAATTCCGATCAGTTTGGTGGACTTTATGTCCGCCAAGTGTAAGGTTAGTACGTGGAATACGAGGATCGAAACTTAATAATAGCAGCAACTCAAATTTTCCAAAAAGTGGTCTG
Source organism: Philornis downsi (assembly GCA_019455685.1). Classification (NCBI taxonomy): domain Eukaryota; kingdom Metazoa; phylum Arthropoda; class Insecta; order Diptera; family Muscidae; genus Philornis; species Philornis downsi. The sequence goes on along the minus strand of JAHXMU010000092.1, from coordinate 3,700,812 downwards.
TCTTTTCGTTTAACACAACTTTAAATTGGTGTTCGGTAATAAGCAAAACTTGAACATCGTCAGCAGAGAAATAGGCCATACAGTAATCGTTTAAATTGGCGAACATATCATTACGAACTAAACGAAACGCAATGGATCGAGAATCGCGGATCGACCACTGCGAAACATATTATTTTCTTTCAGCTAAATAGTATAAATTCTAGCTATAGGCTCTTCCAAAAAATACGTGAAGCGCAGAAGAATACCATGCTCTACTTTGTCAATGGTTATATTCAAAATTAGTGGAAGAAGAATAGCTAAATGATCACTAAAACTGTGCTCCAGCCCAGTTTTTTGTTTACTTTTTTTTCAACCGCTCTGATATTCACTAGCTTTTCTTCAATGGGTTTTACTTCCCATTTTTTCCAGTATTCAACTGGAAAGCTTTACCTGCACGACTTCAATTTCACTCCAGTTTTTTCAGCCACCTCATCCAAATCTTTGCGATAGCGTGATGACAACTTTTTGCCTAAAATTTCACGAGCTACTGCATCATCGATCGAATAGTATCTGCAATTACACATATAAGGACATAATAGCAGTTGCCTCCATTACCGTTTCACAATTACTTCTCTATGATAAGTCCCCTTGTCTCTGGTTCTAACTGAAAGCATGACTGCTCCAACAATTTAGTAGGGGCATGCAGTAAACGTTCTATTAACGAATACGTGCGATAGTGATCCAAGACGTCCGAGGTGATTAAATCAATGTGAACACCCATTAAATGGCCAAAGCCTTTTTGTTTCAAATAACAAACGGCCTCTTTGGCTAGAATAGGAAATGAGAAGACTCCAATTAGAATTTGTGCATAGAAACACAGGCCAATACTTACAGGAAAAGCCTTCTATCCATAACTGATAGATTTCCGGATCAACTATAGTGTAATTTGTAATGAAAACATCAACATCAGCCAACATTTCTGTTTATTAGTATAGGGCTGTGCAAATTGTACAAAATTCTGATCAGAGAACACCTGATTATATGCACGATACAACGCTGTTATTGTTATTTGTTTACTCTGTATCTTGTCAGATATGGAAGGCTGTTGCTTGTGCTCTATTTTGTACTTTGAATGAGGATCAAGAATCGTCCAAACATATAACAATATATGAAAATGGAAGCTACGAATTCCGCCTAGTCAATTTTGTGCGTAGAAACAGGTAAATAAAACAGAAACAAAAGTAGGAAAAACTGATAATCGGTAAAATTAATTATAATGCGGTATCTTAATTGAATTGAAATTGAATTTACTTTTTACAGTTTTTACAAAGTCTTTTTACAGTTTTATTAGTCTCAAATATCAAATTCTTTATTTAAGCATATCTTTGTAGAATTCCGCTCGAAGAAAGTGCACGCATTTTGCTTTGGAAGAGGGATTATCTTTGAGATCAATACAAAAAGAAAAAAAAAAAGAAATGGTGCCAAAAAATTGTGCGAACGGAATTCCGTTTACAGAATTTACTTACATTTTGTGTAGAGTACCAAATTCCATTCGAGGTCAATGACAGCCTTGAAAACCATGGTCATACAAATACCGATACCAATTCCATTATCAATATTGCTTATGCAAATTTTGTGAATTTTGTTGTACGAAGACGCCACCATAAAAAATATCAAATTGTTTATATTCTTTGAATGGGAAAAGCCGATACATAACCATTTGTTTGTAACCAAACTTTGTTATGTACTATCGTATTGATGGCAATACCAATCTACTGCTTTTCTTTTCTTCGCCGAGAAACAACCACACCAAAAAAAGGAGGAAACTATTGATTCAGGCTTTCTTCAAATTGTATGTAATTTTATATTATGTGTGCGTGTGATGAATGTGGTTAAGCCAATTTATAGAAATAAAATATATTAATGAAACATGTATTAAATAATTTAAAAAATTTACGTAAAGCCTGTTGACCTGACAGAAGAATTCGATGAGGATTTGTTTGAAAAGCGCTTAAACGTTCTCAAATACGTGTTGCTTGAATCAGAAAATTGTCGACAGTTTGCTGAATTTTTTCAAAAGAATACTGATAAAACCTACACTAAAAGACCTAACCTATCGTACATATAAGTTAGGTATACAAAATCATGGATTGCTAAAATTTATATTTTCTTTGAAAGATGAAAGGCAACGGTGAAGCAGGCAGCAGTGTTCAAAAATTGTAACCCCAGCTAAATCTAAAAGAATCACGTAACACTCTTATTGAACAACTTTGTTCTTTTAGTAAAATTACAAAATTTTACAAAAAATGGAAATCATGAAAAACTTTAAAATATCGTATTCAAAAGTATTGACATTCTACACCACTAATAATGTTTGAAAGTACCCTTTTTTATACCTCTGTCTATTCTGTGCAAGATTTTCAATGGCTCGCTAATGCGTCGGGCTTTTGTTAAAGGAGTTCTTGACTCATTAAGAAAGAAGGGAGAGCAGCAAATGTGACCTACACGTGCTGGCTCAATGCTGCTATTTTTAAAGACAATAATAAATCAAAATTTTGTACTTTTGTTGTAAAAATCTAGACTCACGAAACAACTTATTGGCTAACACTTAAACCGCCGTTATTTAAGACAATAACTAATTTATTTTTGCTGATGCTGTTTAAAGATTTGGCTCTTAATACCTCACCGCTCTTTCTTAAAGAGTCAATTTTACAGCTCCCAACTAATTTAAAAGGGACCGTGAATGGCTAACAAACTACTAATCTTGAATTTTTTTAATACTGCCATAACATACTTTTTGCTTTGAAATTTCTTTTAATCTGGTTATCGATGGAAACGTCTCAAAGAAATCTACATAAGTAGCGTTTTTCGTATTTTCTGTAGAGAATACAGCATTTCATTAGTTCTTTAAACATCTGTTTTATCCAAAATAAGTTGTTCTTTATATTATTACTTTTAAGCTGAGTCCTGTTTTCTTTAGGAGGAAACGATTCTAAGAAACATTTTCCCAGTGTGGTTAGTTTTCAACACTGAAATTTAAGGAACAAATGTTTTTATGTCATAATATATACTTCAAAATTTGTTTTTTTATTGTTCATTATTATTGAAGCAAAACATTAAAAAGTTCATTAAAAATTAATTCGTTGAAAAATTTAAAAAAACGGCATTATAAATTAGTTGTTTGTACCAATTGTTTATAACTCAGCCGTTTGCAAATAAGCATTTGAAAATTTTGAATTTGATAGACCCATGGTGTTGATGTTGGAAGATACGCGACGGCTAAACATCTGACTCACATTGCTCGGCTTTGGGCCTCATTAATATTTCGACAGGATACAACTCTGTTTATCAGGAATGAAAATATTTTCAAGGTAATGCCCTAAAATTTTCAGGGTAAAAAACAGCAATTGTTCGAGATGATTAATATAGTTTGAATAAATAAAGACCAAACGGTTAAAAATAGTTTTTCGATATTTCGATTATTATCAAAATATTTTTTGAATATTGAGGTTTTCGGTACTGAGTAATTTGTTCATTTCCGTTTTTGTGCATTCTGCAAATGTAACAATGTTTTGATTCGATGAATACAAATACGACACTACTATTGACATCAAAATTGTAAACTTTGATCATAAAAAGAAAAAAGACATACAGAAACCCGTTCAGATGTTTATGTCAAAGAATCCGATCGCCCAAAAACTTAATATTTGACCTCCAGTGAGAGCTTATATTCAGTGATGCTGTAGATAATGCACCAAAACTATGAAAATAGATAGCTAAGTAGTTTTTCTTAGGAATCTTTTAAGTCGATAAATCAAATACAGAATATAAGTAGCCTAAGTGTAATAAAGTGTAAATCATCCATTAAAAACATCCTCATCAGTCTTTCATTTGGGTAAACAAACTTCGACATAAAGTTGGTATGTCGATTTGGCCCAGGTATTAGTTTTATAAAATTGATAGGATATTTTAGTTAGCTATAAACAACATTCTTTATGCTTAGTGTAATGTTTTTTAATTGATCAAATATTCGCTTTAATGAAACTTCGAGTGGCAAACGAATAAAAAAGATGTTATAAAATGAACGGGAATTTCCTCTGCAGAAAATGCTAAAAATATTACACTTAAAATCATGATGATAGCAATCATGATGACTGTATTCTGAAATATAAAAATGTGCTGGCTAGAATATTAACAGTGCTTTTTCATAATTTTCAATTTTTGTCGGTTAGTAGGTGGTCGTTGTCGGTTAGAGATCGTTTGTATTTTTTTAAGATGCTTTATATTCTTCGGTGTAAGCGTAGAAAATCGGTGATCGGTACAACCCAAGGAAAACGTGCTTGAATGTAAGTCTGAAAAACTCAATGCTATAAAACAATTTCACTAACCAATAGCATGTGTAGCCAGTCAAGCCATTTACAGCAGGTTTTCGGTATTTTTTAATCAATTTTCGAATATAATAACAAAGGTCAAATAACTAGTAGTAAGATAAGTACACGAACTTAACTTACACGTGTATTTAACTTACTACTAGTTACTTGTCCCCTGGGCAAGCGTGTTGTACTGTGTTTGCAATATTTTAACTATAAGTACAACAAATCGCGAATACTGCTAATATTAAATTTTATTTGGTTAGGGAACTAAATCAGCAAACAGCATCATTGCCACATGTTCGCAATTCCATCCCTGATGGTAGTGTTGTTATTTTGTACTTTGTGTCAATAAAATACAACCTTGCCAGTTGCCCTTTTGATATTTGTCAATAGGAATCGAAGGAAAAAGCTTTTTCCGTCTTCTCCTTTCCTTTGACATTTGCAACAAAACGAACCGAACTTTTTAATGTGTTAATTGAAAGTTGTTATCACAAATGTCATACATCTACTTGAGATGAATATTTTTTCTACAAATTCGCTCTTTTTTTATTATTATTATATATAAGCAAAATGTGATTTATAGTTAAAGAAAAACGCAGTAAACCGAATCAAATTGACTGAAATTACAATTTGCTAATTAGTTGATCAGAGAGGCAGTGGATGCGTTTAGTGAAAACTCGATTGGGAAAACCGCCTAAAATTTTTTTACACGGCAATTTTTTAGAAAAAATCTTGTGTAGTTATTTTGTGTGTGTAAGCAGAAGAAGAAAACGCAAATGAGCTGAGCGGTCGGAGCACAGCAAGAAGAGTGAAAGAAAAAAGAAACGAAAACGAATAACCAGAGCAAAGCAGACACAGGCAAAAAACTGTGAATTTAAGCTATGGAACAGGACTCCACGCAGATGCATCTAAATAGACTACGCGAAGTCAAAGAAGTGACCGTGCTCGGAGAAGAGACGCGTGAAGTGAAAGAAGAAGTTATACTCGAGAGTTCCGGCCATCAGGTGCGTACGCGAATTTAAAAAAAAAACGGGAAAGAAAACGAAAAACAAATACAGAAAAACACACTAAAGAGCGGTCGAACGGTTAGAGCACAAGTGGCAAGTGGGCAAAGTGCTATTCCAAGTGGTCCAATGATGGAACTGTGAAGTGAATATGTGAAGGCGCCACAGACGTGTGTAAACAATTTTGCCAGGGCTAAAAGTGAAGCTTTGGGCACAACACACGTTCACATTTGCCGAAAATTGTTTTGGCGTCGAAAAGTATACTCCAAAAGAAGAAAAAAAAAAAAGTTCATATAGGACCAAAACACTTTTCAATCAGTGTAAATTCTTTTGCTGCGGTTAATTGTTGTGAGAAGAAGCAATTACGAAGAATGATATCTGTGCAAAAAATACATAGTGGAAAATATGTTGTGGCAAGAAAAAATGCAACAACTTAGACCCTAGGCTTGGGGGTATAGTGCCAAAGGCACTTCATGTTGTGTCGAGACGTTGCTGTAAGAAAAGTGTTGCTGAATTAAAGCAGCCACAGAGCCACGTTTCACGTGGAGAACACATTTTGCGTTTGCACTTCAAGAGGACCATTGCTGTTATTGCTGAATTGGGATGGTTAATTTGGATACACAAATACCGATTTGCATGGAGCAGGTTTTCATCAAGGACATACTTTGTACCGAAAGGGTGCTGAATGTGAAAAATTTGGACAGTTTTGCATAAAAAAGTCTGTCCAAAGAGAAGTTTTTGCTAGGGAAAGAAAACGGACTCACCAGAGACATATCTTCTCTGGAATATGATAATTCGATAAGTCATTGGACATGTACAATAGCAATTATCGCAAAACTGGTCTTATAGTATCGCAACGTATGGAAAGGGTTACATTAGGAGAGGAGGCGACAACAACATTTTTGCTCTAAAACATTATTCACCATAACAATTCCTAAAGCTAAGGGTGCACACTTCTCTTCAAATGTACTTTTGCACATAACTCTATCGTCCTACTTTACAAAAATATGATTATAGTTCTTATAAAAGTGTTTGACAATAGTACATTCATACAGAGAAGGTTGTGCAGAAGGATCCGTATGCTGGGGAAATGTCTGCCAAGACACTTTTCTTGATCTCTTTGACATTTTTGCTTCAATCGGCAATTTTTTGGAGTTGGTGTGAAACCTCTTATTCGTTACTATGATAAGACGCGCCTAAATTATTTAAATTGGGCATTTTACTATCCCCAGCTGCACCTCAAAGACATTGAAGTGAAGTGGGGTGCACTGTCACGTGCCGATCGTTAGACGATCAGCTGCGCCATGAGAAACACGCTAATAATGTTGTTTCAAAGGTTATTAATCTGGAGATGATTAACAAACTTAAATTACTTTATAGAATAATGAACTATTGCGTTCAATAGTTTTGCCCAGACTAAAATCCTACCGAAATATGGGATAGTTAGCGCATGCAACGAGTTAGCGAACGAAACAAATTAATGAATTATCAAAAAAGGGCCCAATTGTAATAAAATCGGTTCTAGAGTACACCATTTCCAATAAAAATTGATAGCTTTAAAATTGACACTGTGAAGAGAATGATTAGAAATTTCATATAATATTAAAAAATGGGGAATGTTCGCATAATTCTGGGGAAAGAACAATTGAAAATAAGAATCTCTATTTAATATTGACGGAAGGTCGGATGAAAAAAGATAAATTTGGGCACCGTAACATTACGTATGGTTTATCCTTCAGTGCCAGTTCTTTTTACCTAGACTGATCCACTGGACACATTACATAATATCATAACCACAAATTTCATACCAAGAAAGATGAGGTTCTTAAATATTGCTAGTTTGAGAACAAGTTAACATTTTTTCGATAATCATTCACTTTACCAGATAAGATCAATTTACACCATATCTTTAAATGCACCAAATGTCCCGTAGGAAACTTTGGAAAAAACAAACTACTACATTGTTTTTCATATAATATCGGGAAATAGTTTTATAACTTAAAATACGTTAAGCCATTTTAATTGTATATTGTAATTTCATGTTCCACTGGCCGGCCGTAAGGCTTTTAATCTCAAGTTGTAAATAAATTAAAATAAATCAAATATCGATCGAGTTTGGAGCTTTCCATTCAGTATTGAGATAACAACAAACGAAAATATGATATTGCACATTAAATCCGAAAAACATCAATCGAAAGCGAGAATTTTCTTTTAATATTGAGAAGAGATCGATAAAACATCAACTGAAAATGTGGATTTCAAGATTATCTTGTCAAGTGTAGGAATTCCTACCGAAATTGAGCAAAAAAAATATGATATTGAGAATTTACATTTGTTCTTCAGAAAAGTGATGACAAAAATTTGCATTTTATATTCGAGAAATGGCAATTGATATTTAAAACTGTGGTTTGTTATTTGAAACAGAAAAAATGGAAGTGATAATCACTGTTTTAACATCGGGAACTATCAACTACAACCACTGTTTAGTTCTTAAAATCAAATGTAAAATCTCATTGTTCAATGATTTTCTATTAGGAACGAGGCGTTCTCAATTTCAAAAGCATATTCTAGATTTCAATTTCGATCCATTCTAAATTTCATAAAGGGAATATGATTTTCAAATAGAATTCACAGACTTCAATCTATATTTTTTGAATTAACACTGTATACGGAAAATAATTCGCATAGGTTATCATAGTTTATACACAGGAGGGGTACGGACTCGAATTAATGTTTTGCCTATCCTATCTTATGACAAAATATCGACTACCATAATTTTTTGGAGCATATGTAAAAAATATGTCCTTAATCCTTTTTTGTTTCGTATGGTTCCTACCACCATCTCTATCTTTCAAAACTACCTGAGCGGAATTGTATATATCAGCCTACAGAGAATTTAAAGTTAACCATATCCAAACCTTTAATAAAATAAAGATTCTGGTGGCAGTTTTTGACAATCTAATTGTATTCTCCAATCACGCTCCCTCAGACACAAGAGCTCTTACGAGCACCTCGTGGGGCAAGAATTAGGAGACGATTGATGATGACTTGTAAACCGATTGGTCGTTCAGCTCTCTATTGTTGCCTAAGTTTGAATTCTATTCCTCAGCTGGACTCAATTGCGGTATTTTCTTAGTATCGCTACCGGATGTCTAACAATAAAGAAAGACGATCACCTCCATGAGGAGACTAGTATTTCACCGGAATAGCAGCACAACCTATATTGCGCCCATTATATTCAAAGGGACTTTTCCGCATTTCGACATACAGAAAGCACTGTATTGGGTCATGCACTTCCTGTTTATAATTTCGGCTTTCAATAATGTAACACTATTCGTATAGACTTGCTGTAGACATTTTCCGCACAGTTATTAAGAATCTAAAGATATTTTTTGTATAGAAAGCGAGTTTAAAAATACTGCGATACTGGATAAAAATATACCCGATAATTCATTTAATGCAAAAGTACATCTATTAACCGATTTCAACATGATTTGTTAGAATCGGCAAGGATGCCAATTGAAAGTGCACCATGTCGGACCAATTTTTAATATATATGTATATTGATTGATAAATTAATACCAATTAGGTTCAATCTTTTGTAAAAGTTATAGCTTTCGTCGGAACTCGATAATGTTTACAGCATGTATTTAATTTGGTTAAAGAGGAGATTGAAATTTGAAAATGGGACATATCGATCCAAGTTTTGATATGCAAATGGTGCGTTAAATTGGAAGATTTATCTACCTCCCTCGATTATACTTGTAGCTCAGTATTTTCTGTGCTTCTTGACAATTGTGAGTTTCAACCTCTGACGTTAAATTTTTGTTCTAAACTGTTTACCTTGTAACACACTTCCTCAGCAATTGATTTCCAACACTTTATGGATCCAAGACATCGGTTTTCATAATGGTGCGGACAATAGCATGGACTGTAGTACATTCTTCAATCTTATGATTACTATTATTATACTATAGCTGAAGGCTTATAGGAAGCGTTAAACGCGATAGATGTCCACCGAAGACAATATTTTTTATGAGAAGTCTGTCGAATACAATTTTGCGAAGACAAATTTTACAGTTTTTTCG
>JAHXMU010000092.1:3619592-3681368 GCA_019455685.1 Philornis downsi | reverse complement strand
GTTGAGAAAAGAAGTTGCATTAAATTTTATTATTTCTGAAGAATATTATATATATATAAAATATTTCTGTTTCGAATATCCTCGCGAAATTAAATTGAAAACCGGTGTCACTTTTTGTAAGCAGTACATATAGTACATATAGAAAAGAACAACTCTCAAGAGGGGTTAGTAACACCTCTTCTTAATTTGGGGGAGATGATTTTAAATATAGAGGTTTATGTTTTTCTTGACTCCTAGGGACCAATAATGGAAGTATTTTAAGTACTGATGAATTCAGTATTTGGATTTTTGTGTTACACCTTGTTGTACAAAAAACGAATTGCCTTTTGTAAACAATTAACGTTGAGGTTACTAAAAAGTGTTTATTAAAAATATAGTCAAAATTATTAAAAACTTATAAAGATTAATACTTAGCAGAAGTCTCCGTCATTTATCCCTTAGTAATTTTTTAAATTGTTAAAACATTTTTTAAGAAAAAAAAATTATGATAATTATTTTACAAATAGTTATACTTAACGACAGATTCTAAGTAACCATTTTAAAACACATCAAATATGTACATATGTATATACACACATCTATGTGCTCACAAATATGCACATCTGTATGAAGCAGCAAAATGTATGTACATATATATATATACATTTGTATTGATCGCTTCACATGTAATACAGTTATTTTTTACTCTTCAAAACGGTAAAATTCGTGCGAACTTAAAAACTAGAGTAAATTTAGAATTTTGTATCAAACTTTTCATTGATAATTCCAAGTACAGCGTTTCACATTACAGGAATTAGTTCTCATCTTGAAATTGAATGAATCCCAACTTCCGACATTCAACATTAAATTTGCAAAAAAATGACAAAAATTAGAAAATTTTCTCTGGCCGAACTCGAGGTCATTATCGACATGCATCAAAACCTTGTGTCTTATAGAGATATAGCTCAAATATTTAAAAAATCTCATACATCTATTGGAAAAATTATAAAAGATTATAAGGAACAAACACGTGGTAACAACATCGTGGTTACGGACCAGCCAGATTCTGTGACAAGAGTTGGCAGTGAAAAGAAAACTACATCAGCAGCAAACGTTAATTTGCAACACTTGGGTAAAAAGCGTGATGCACCGGCGTGTGATGGAATTCTCAGAAGACGTTACAAGACTAGTAAGCAGTAAAAATATAAAATATATTGGAATGAAGAATCACTTCGAGTGTTTGTATTAGGGAAAAAATCGAGTACCAAGATAACTATGAGTTATTAAATAAATATATTGTTATTGAATAAAAAATAATACAAAAATGTTTACTGGACTTCTTCGCCATGCACAGCAACCAAAATTATTTGCATTTGTTAACGGATATATTTTCAATATAAAAACGTATGGAGAAAATAAACCATTGTCAAATAGAATGTGAAGCGTGTTTTTTCCATTGTGATCTTCGAACAAACAAGGATTACTAAAGTTTGTGGTTTTTGGTCGGAAAATTTTTAATACACCAAATAGGAACATGAAAAACGTGTTATCATATTTATTATATATCAAAAGCGCTTAAAGAGAAAAAATCATTATGATCATTAGTTTTGAAGACATAAGGATTATGGTCTCCTTGATCCTGAGCTTCTGTCTATTTCTTAAGTTTTATTAACAATGTGATAGCTTAACCATAGTTTTATGGTCTTTTTAAGTAACTTTATTAGTGGATAAAATTATTAATCATACTTTTGTCCTTACCTTTTTTTAGCATCGGGTCCCGTGCGTCTATTTACGCCATACAAACGCCGAAAGCGAAATCAAGGCGACGATGGTGATCCCGGACCAAAACGTAAACGTAACACAAACAATAATGTTGTCAATAATACGGAACCACCGCCGCAGGCAACAGTGGTCGATGATAATAATATGTTTTTAACCGAAGATAATATTACCTCCAAGGATGAACCATGGCCAACACTTAACGATAGCCTAGACACGTCAACAGAGTTGGTTGATCAAACGCAAATTGGCAACCCATATGATAGGGAGACATTTGTGGTTAATATCAACGATCCGGGGTCAATTGCATTGCTAGATAATAGTCAAACAATGAAAACATTAGAGAACGTTTACTGCACAATGGTTAAGGCCACCAACGATTTTAAGCGCATTCTAACAGAACTTAAGAATACGTACGACCGAAAAATTGAAATTCTGCAAAAGGAACGTGATGCCGCGGTGGCAGCGATGCGTGTACAAGTGCATACGGATATAGACGATCCAAATATATCGGGTTCATTGCATGGCAACGAATTGATATCAGCTAAAAAGGTAAGTCTGAATGGAATGTAGGAGTGCAGTATTCATTTTTATGGTTGATGGCTTACGAAAGAAAAAATTATTAAACAGTTTAAAAGAGTGTTATTATTTTAGGCAACATTTGTTTCGATAATGTTATACATTTAAATACTTATTTTATAATTAAGAGATATTTTCATTATCGGTGGCCCACGGCTTCCTACACGCAGAAGTTTAATGCGCCATAAAGAGGCCTCTATTGATTAGCTTCCATTAATATGCGGTTTGTATAAATGGTTGGTTATTGGACCAGCTTTGCAATAAGTGCAAAAATCTGAATTCGTAAACTAATTATCACAACAGAAACTGCATTCAAAAAGGAACTTATATTATTGGCATGCCATTTCGAAGATGTTGTCCTAATGATTTTGAAAGTTATGTAGTAACTCTTGATACATTTGGTCTTATTGGGAGAAATTTTCCTTTCATGAAAGCGATGTTTCGGTAGCTACAATACACTCTTTTTTATACAGTGTAGTTTGTATACACTTTGAAATCTATTGATCCACTGCAAGTGTCCAATAAAGAGAAGGAAAGCGGGCTATATTTGTAAAATTTATTTCCTAGCAAAAAAAAAAACTAATCGTAACGCACACGTTACCAATAAAAAACCAAAAATTATGTAGCGAAATATTAATGAAGGTTGTCAGTAAAAGAACAAGAAGCAAACAAATCTTTAAACAAACCAAAACAAATCTGCGTGCTCATGAAAGATATAATAAATATTACATTAACTTTCGTTTAAAACTTGCAGGACTAACTGAGAAATTCTTCAACTCAGCAGGCAGATCGCTACGCGAACAGCAAATTGTCTTTTCATAAGAGAGCTATGGAAACATTCAATACAAATTTGTCCATTTCTGCTAGAATGCAGGAAATGAAATAATCTTACGATATAAACTGCTTTAATAACTTTTCACATGACTCTTACTTAGCCTGTTGAAAGATGATTTCGTAATATAAAGCCGTCTTTCAAATTCGATTTTTTCCGAACCGATCTGCAAAGATATGGGGCCATATACCATGTTCTGAGTGGTAGTATTTAACTCTCCCAAAGACTGTGGGCTCTTCAGGAATCCTAACGGAACCCTTCAAGAGTTACCGGATTAGACTATTATTAGATTATTAGATTCTAATAATTTTTTAATCAATGGTGGCCAAAACAACATTTATGCTGCACAATTCTTGCACTCTCATAATGTACTCACATGTGAGGTTTGTGTGGAACTGACTTCTAATAAACATTCGATATTTCAGGCGGTTCCTTTTAATGCAAACTGGTCTTTTTGATTCTGAAAAAGTATAAAATGTATGGAAGTATGATCTGATAAAATAGAGGGCTTCAATGTTGCGCTTGAAAAATATTTCATAAATTTCTTTCATTAACGATTGCTTATTAACTTCTTACATATTCTTTATTTTCCAGTGCGCCAATTGTAATCGTGAAGCATTGGCGGAATGTTCATTATGCCGAAAGACTCCCTATTGTTCAGAATTTTGTCAACGAAAAGATTGGAATGCCCATCAAGTGGAATGTACACGAAATCCAGCACCAACAACAACCCAACAAATAATGCTCCTGGTAGATGAGCAATCCTAAATGAATTCAACAATAGATTGTATATACAGCAACAACAGCAACCACAACAATTCAGAAAAAATAACAAAACAAAAACAAATTAAATTTTAAATTCTTTATACGTTTGAGTAAAACAAAAATCAACAATTAGCGTTAATCGTAAACCGTAAATCGTAAAACAAAACAAAAAGCAGCAGCAAACAAAACAAAAAAAGCAAACAATTTTTAAAATAGACCTAAACTGAACCTTCTAAGGGTCGACCCCTAAAACATTCAAATAAATACAATGAAATTGATTATATTGACCGCAATAGAATAAAGCTGACACTCCGCTCCCCCTGATGACAGCTCTTCATAGGACGTCTGTCAACCTATTGATGAAGCTATCCAAAAAAAAAGATCCCAAGTACCAAGCAGCGAATCACACACAAACCATAAACCCAAACCCAGATTGGAACATGTTTCAATCTAAATCTATATATATAAATATGTAATGAATTCTGGCAATGGCCAACCGAATTTTAAAATACGACTCGGCCGCTGCTGCAGATAGCAGATGAGGAGAAGGAGAAAAAAACCTTGCATAAAAAATTTACATACATATTCGTCTATGTATACATACATACATCTTTTTTTCATTAGATTTTAAGCACATAGTTAAACTTTTAACATTTTATTATTATTTTATGGATAATATTAATAAAAAAAACAAAAACAAAAAACAAAAACGAAAAACAAACAAAAACCGCAAAATAAATAATTATAATATTAATTATATAATATTGATATAAAACAACAACAAGAAAAAAACAAGACAAGACAACTAAAGAAACCTACTGCCGTTACAACATTTCAAAAAAATAAAGATTTCAAATATTCGAATACCAATACAAACAATACAAACGCCAATAGAATGGAATGGAATACTTAAGCGTTATATAAAATACCACCATTATCCAAACCACCAAATATTGAAACCCGAAAAGCGACGTAAGATCTAGAGTGGCAATTTTGCAGGGTTTCCAGTTCGTAATTATGTCGCCACAAATTGTAAATTTACTCTTTCTAAACATATTCTCATTGAAAATGAGTTCTATTCAGTGGCATGTAAATGTAAACGACTTAAAATTATATGAAGGTTTAGCAGTGACAACTTTTCATGTTGAAAAATTTGTTATGCAGGAGATTTCAGCTGGGTAAACATGTCCAGTACATAAATTTTGATTAAGTCAAATATTTGGAACATTTCTTATAGGAAAGTTGGCTGGGAAAACTTTTCTTATTAAAAGGGTTGAAATAAAAATTAAAAAAAAAAATTATGTTTGCCACTTAGCTTTTGCTATAAAGTAATGTGTTGTAAATCAGCTTTTTTAAATTAAAAAAATCCTATATAGATGGATATTAATGTTAAGGGGGAAGGAGACTTCATTCGAACGAATTTTATATGAGTATAAACAATAACGATACAGGACATGGACAATAGGTGGGAAGACATTTATCTAAAATTCACCAACACTATTAAAATTTTGTTAAGTTTTCCCCCTCACTTTTAACAACAACCAAAAATAGACACCGAATTGATATTTCAAATAATAAACACTTATATTTCGGTTAACTCATACTCCCTACTTGAAATTGAGATAACTACCTTAATTGCACTGATCGAATGTTCAGAACAAGTTGTATATTAGAACAAATGTGTTAAAAACTGGGACCGTCACTGCAATCAAACTTGACAATACGTTAAGTTTGTTTCAGTTTCTTTTGGCAGTTTTATACACTTGAAACAGAATTAGAAATAGTTTTGATTCTAGTTTAGCTTATGAAATGTTTTATTTGTGTGCAATTTGAAATACTTCGATTAAAAAGAAAAAAGAAAGACAGCTTTTAAATCGTTCCGCAAATTTCTTGGAGTCTGGTATTGCAAATTCAGAAAATAGATTATTTAGGGTATATCGTATTTAACTTTGCTTTGTCTGTTAGATTTCAGTTCTGACTAAGATTGAGAAACGAAAATAAATACCTATGCTTTCATTTCAAGTTCTCAAATCAAAATATCTGTTGTCATTATATGTTACGCTGGTTTTTTTTTAGAGAAACCTATTCAAAGTAGATTTCATAGTTTCATTTTACGAAACTGCAATTTGATGAAGGTCTCATATTAAAAACATATATTTACTAAAAAAACAATGTGTGGTAAAAATATTGTCTGTGCAGACTACGTCCAAGGTTAGTTTTCTAAGAAGAACTACTAATAAGTTGACTACAACTTTCAAATAAATTTAATACACAGCCTTTAAGCCTACTCGTGCAATTTTAGACCTACTTGTAAACCATATTTTGCATACATTTTGATCGTACATGGGGAACTTTCATCATCATTGAAACTTCATTGCAATTGTTTTAAATAATAAAAACGGAAAATGGCATTGGAATATTCTCAGCTACTACTATTTTTGAAAGAGAAGAAGATTTTGAAAGAGAAAGATAGAAATAAAGAAAGAAAAAGAATAAAATAAAAATATAATCTGATTTCTAACTTAAACATTTCCTTCAATGTTGTTAGCTTGAAATACTTCCTGTTTTAATATAAAATATTGAAATGTTTAAACATTTTCGAATTCTTTAATTTCGTCTAGGATTAACTTTCTTTAATTTTTTCTAATGATAATTTTAGCACGGCCAACCATCTTTTTCTGACCATCCAAATAAATCCATATAATTTGCATATGAGAATAGTTTTTGTAACCTCTATTGCATGTTATACTTTCAGTTTATCAGAGTTTCATTGGAATGGTAAACTATGTGCTGCAGACAGACAAACTGATTTATCTTATATCTTAAAGCATTAAGCAAATTCCTCTATACACTTTTCGCTTTCCTAAACACTTTCCGTTTTCCTAAAAAAAACAATCTGGGCTCCAATCAACATTTCTGTAAATGTTGACTGAACAACTCGTTAAGACATTTTTTCTTCCGGGAAAATTGCCTGATGTAGAATGTCCTGTAACAAAAAAAGTTGGTTGTGCCAATTCCTCCCTTCATAGGAAAATGTAGCCAACTATTGTTTATAGAAATACATTTTTGTTATAAAGGGTGGCGCGTAAGTAACGTTAACGGTGACTATATTGAGTGCGTTCTTCTGCATCATTTGGTTTTAACTCGTGAACCAATTGCATCTTATATGGGAAAAGATGTAACATATGTAAAATTCTTTGCAAAGACCGCCTAGACATCTCTAACTGCTGAGAACGTCGCCTGGTGGAAGTTTCGGGGTTTTCTTTAATACTTGCTTGCACTCGAGCAATGGCCACTTTATTTCGAACTGCACGTGGTCTTTCAGCACGCGGAAGATCACAGACAGCCTCTTGTTGTCCAAAACGCTGAACCAATCGGTAAATTGTTGGAGCGCTAGGAGTATTTCGATATGATATGAATAATCGAATGCTTACTTTCCAAGTCAAATTGAACAACTTTGTTTTGTGCTGAGCCCTTCTATCATAAAAGAAAAAAAAAAAAGATTTAAAACTTAAAAATGTATTCACTAACCAAATATTTACGTTGATTATGCGCCACCCTATAGAAAGCTGAGTGAGTCATAAAAAAGTTATTATGTAAGGCTCCCCCAAAACAACTTTTAACTCGAAAAGCTATACTGTTTTAAATCTTAGATATAGGAAACAAAACGTTAGTAGGATACACGTTAATTTTTCTTGTAAATGTTGATCAAGTCATCATTTCCCACGGTCCATCCTCATTCCGACATTTTTAGAAGAGAATATTTCACAAATTGATTTTTAGAAACGAATACAGAAATGCATTTTTGGACAAAAAGGTAGAAATAAGCTTGCACTTCAGCCAGAAAGGAAAACACCACATCATCGCCACCAATGCCCGCTATTATTACAGTTTTGTATTGTTAGTGTACCAATTTGCCAAATGGAATGAACAAATTCCTTTGAAAAAATTATTTAAGATGAGTTTTCTTATCAGCAAGTTAGCTGAGTTATATTTTTGAGTGGATTAATTAATACATACAGAGAATTTTAGCTGGAACAAGTTTTCTAGTAAAGAAATTTTGCTTGAGTCAACAGTAGGAAGGTCAGTTATTCGTATAAATTTACTTGAGACAACTTATGTGGTAGGAAAGTTGCCTAGGATATCTTACTCTTGTAGAAATGTCTGAAAAACGAAAAACGTATAGAAATTGTGTGCACATGTTATTTTTTGGTATAATGTAGTTAGCAGTGAATCAACTTTTTTTAGATAGAAAAGTTAACTGGACCCATTTTTTTATAAGAAAGTTTGTCGAACTAAAGTTGTTTCTGCGAGATATAACTGTTATAAATTTCTTACAGAAAATTCGGCTGATTATTTTTGAAATTCTCCTATGAGAAATTTCGGTGAGACAATTTTTTTTTATAGTTTATTTAATGTAGTCACAATATATCGGCAAATTGTGGTATGAAAACACAGAGAAACTTATTTTTATCACAAATATTGTCGCATGCCGGTACAAATTTATCTGCTGTGCCCACTGTTTAGTAGCTAAAAATTGCATCCAAAGGTAATGAACATTTACCGTATATGAGAGTAAAGTTTCGGTAAACATTCACTTAACTGAACAGTTTGATACATAAATCTAATTTCCAATGATTGTCCATACCGTAGCAAATAAGGCAAATGTAGTATACTATTATGCTCTTTACTCTAACATTGATGGACAAGATGAGTTAGAATTGAACACTGCAAATTGCCGCTCCAGGAATTATCACCACAAACCATTCCTTTTCAAATATATACACCGACATAGCTTACAAGTTTATTGTAACTTTCTTCATTTGGAGCTCTTGGAAACCACCTATAGAACACATAAAATAGACTCAACACAAACATGAATCAAGATTTTACCAGATTTATTCTTATTATTTAGGAACGATTGGTAAAATCTATTATCTCCTTCCACCCCTACCTACCTAGCGAGCAGTTACACATCTACTTGAAGTCTTTTTTTAAGATTCTTTGGCATTTTAAATGTAGTCTCCAACGGAAACGGCTTGAAATCTTTATTAATTCATGTCTGTAATGGTTTCGTATAAAAAAAATATATATATAAAAAAAAAAAAATCATTCAATTGTGGAAAAATACATACAATTTTTAGTGTGTTAATTGGGTAAAACGATAATGGTATTTTTAATAAGCAGAGGGTGGATTTTCTAGTGAAAGAAAAAGGTGAGTATCAGATTATCAAACGAGTTAGAGCTTATAAATATTGGGGCAACGAAATAGGCGATACTGGTATAACATTTTACAGGTATATAGAAATGTGTTTATTTTTTTGTTTATTTTTGTCATGCAGCCGCAACTTGAAGTACCATTGGAGGTACGGCAATAAATTAATATTCTGTTGCCAAGTTCGTTCGGATTTATTACTTATGAATTTCATCAAGATGAAAATAAATTAAAAAAAAACTGATTTTTTATAGATGTGATTCACTTCATCATATCAATGATATCAATATCATAATCAGTTAATCGAATAATAAAAAATTCTGAATATTCAGATCTATAGTTAATCAATTAACTTGAATTTTGGTTAACGTAGAAGTAATGTAAAAGAAAGTAATATGAGAGAAATATATAGTAAACATATTTTTTTTAAAACGACAAAAATTTATTATTATCATTATTATTATTATTACTCACAATATAGCAGATAATAAATATATGGCACATTCAATTACTCAAATTCTGGTTAATACTCAGAATTATGATTTATTATGTTTTTATGATTAAATTTATTATTAATCAATTAATTGATTAATCAGTGTTGGCTGATAATTAAATTAATCGCACATCTCTAGAATTTATGTGTTAACGTAGTTATTTTTCAAATGCTATTTCAAAGAAAATGTAGCTAAATTTGTACTAATTTTGATAAATTACACAACCAAAAGCAAGTAATAAGAATCATCCATTTCAAAAACTATTGCAATTCAAAGGCAGCAGAACTATGTTTTCAATAGCAGTTGCTGTGACTAGTGGCGCTACGGTTTGTGCACGTGACTATCGTTCGCATAATCGCGCATTTAATCCGTAATATAGCCACACCTACCAATATTTAAAGTCATATCGATGTGTCTGACGAAAACTTTTAGTAAGCGAGTAATCGATAAGTCTAGTAAATGATTCTCAAACTGTGACGTTCGGAATTGTCTTCAAATTGCAAGTTGTTAAAGTGAATCTAAAAATAGAATGCGTGTAAGCTCACTGAATGTGAGAAGCTATTCCACATCTCATACGTTGGATTGCAACGGAATTTGTTTTCGTGAGCAGTTTTGTATTTATATTTAAAAATTTAATTTCATCGAGTTAAATCGGCTAGCCCGATCACGCACAATCTAGCCCAACTAAAATAGATTACTGCCAAAATACCAGGAGTATCAGGAGTAATTAGCAAATCACTTACAATATAGTATCAATAACACATTGAGTGATGCAAATAATTGATTAAATTGTAATAACCTTTAACTGTAGAAAAACAAAAGCTATGTTTTTTGTCTCCTCGTTTCAATCTTCTCAGAATTTAGACATCAACAATAATGGAAGCAATACTGAATTTGTACATAAAATGAAGTGTCTCGGCATTAACATTAGATAAACGACTTGATGCTTATACGTTTTTATATTGATTCTTTATTTGCAAAGATACTTTTTACTCTGTGGAATTTGTACAATATGAATATATTCCTTACAATTCATATTAAAGAGAGATTAGCTCATACCTCTCTGATGTCTCAAATTAGTTGTGTCGGTAAAGTTTTTTCGGGAACAAATCTTGGTTGCCATGAGAAAATTGAGAGGATTTTTAATATGGTAGTAAGGCATGTGTATAATTTGAGTCGCTATAATCATATATCACACTTTACTTTACACTGTTCACTTAAAGAATTATGTTGAATTTTGAATAGTTAAACCATTTTATAAATTGAGAACATCAGGTTCACCACCTTTACTGCGAAGTAGATTCGGGTCCACTAGATCAGAAGTCCACGAGGGTTTAACGTGAGTCTCGCCGTGAAGGCCTTACCCACGGTGTGCGACACACTGGACATATTACAATGCGATTGCCAACGCCCCCCTGGGATAGCCAAGTAAACTTAGCTATCTAGGAAAAGGGGCTGACAATTGTGCTATTAACACATATTGGCAGCCCTTTCTTCGCAGCCAGGAGATACCAAATTGATTATGCTAGTATGGAACATAATCCCCATTGGCGGAGGTGAGGCCTATCTTACCACCTCTGCTACTCTATGGGTCTGTAGCACCCGGTTGCAATGCAACTCCACATTCGAGCACGAAGTCTCTACCAGCGATTTTGGTATCAACCACAACCCGCGTGATGCTCCCACTAGGGGTCCTACACCAAATGATCAGGCGGGAACTCAGTCCCGGGGCCTCCTGATCCCCACGCTACCGGCCAAACTCACCGGTTGGAGCTGCGCAGCAAAGCAAATGGCTAAGCTACTACCAAATCGTGATTTATACACCATACTTCACGGGATTGGTCGCCCTGTGGCACGAGATACAGACTGGACATTTTTACATACCTGCAGGCACGGAGACCCCAGGCAGATGGAACGGTCGATACTACATTGCAAGGATGCAGTATCCTCACCGGTGGGAGGCGGGGAAAACTCCAAACCCCTTCCGTTCGGCGACGGTGAACGGCAACCATGAAATATAGACATAGGGAAGACCCCATGCCTGTCCGTATCCCCCGAGAGATCAACAAGATACAGATGACAGGGCACGAACCCGAGACCTGCACGTGTGTATCCCTATCACCCCCGGTACCAGACAAAGCCTCTGGTGAAACTTCGTAGATAATCTAACTCTGTAGAAAATCTACTTCCAGTTTCAACCCCTTGCGGCCCAGCGACTGGTGCCCCCGCAAACGAGCACACAGCTGCCAACAATCAAGCTGAACGGGATTGTGGGATCAGCATGATCCGAACAGTCCCACAGCCGCTCAACCCCCAGGTCAGACTGCCGTGAAAAGGTCAGCAGACCCACTTCCCCCAACTACGTCACAGTAGCCCTCCGCCGAGCAAACGCTCTGGAAGCAAACACCGTTGCTCTAGCCAAACCACCCTGTGTAGAGAGCATATTGCTAACCACCCAGTCATCCCCAGACCTTGTTATCGCTAATCCCTGGAGGTTCCTTATATCTGCATATAAGGGACATTCGCACAAAACGTGCCGCCAGTCTTCGACTGGTGCACCACAGTTGCACGACTCGCGATCGGACAGGGCTCTCTTATGCAGGAAGGCATTGAGTGACCCATGTCCCGTCAGTGAGAAACCAAGGCAGAGGTTAAAACCAAAGTCAGGGTTTCTTCCAACGTACCTAACATCTGGCAAAAACCTAAATGTTGCACGTCCGCTCTGACTCTCTTCCCAACGTGTTTGCCATCTCGACAAGACGCATTCGTCCAAGAGCCCCCTAAACTCAGCCCTACTCATGCTCTCTACCCCCCCAATGGGCCAGTCCGTTCCCATAAGTGCATACCCTTTCCTGGCCTTGAATTCCGTCGCGTGACGGATAACGACAAGATCCAGCGGGGCAGCACCCATCAGTACTTGAAGGGCCTCTGTCGAAACCGTACGACACACTGGCATGCAAGCCAATAACACCACTCTCTGACAAGAGAGGATCTTACGGTAACCGAGTGCAGATTTCACCGATTCGTACCACACAGAGGAAGCGTAAGTTGCCATAGCAACAAACAGCCCCTGATAGACGATACGAACAGCTCGTCTGCTAAGCCCCCAGTCACTCCTCAGCACTCGTCTAAGCTGGCCGACAGCGCCAACCAGCTTCCCTCTCAGCCTATCCAAATGAGGCAAATAGTTCATTCGCTCTCCCATGGCAACACCCAAGTACTTCACCTCGGTGACGCACCTGAGCACAGACCCATCAGGCAAACGAACAAGAGGCTTGCGAGATAATCTACCCCGCAATAGCATCATGTTGGTCTTATCGACAGCAACATCTACGCCGACATGTTCCGACCATTGCCTAACTATCGTCATCATGGCCAGAACCTTCTGTTCCACCTGGAAACGAGAGGGGCCCTCAACCATGATGAGTAGGTCATCAGCATACGCGCAAACTTTACACTGGTCACTTAGCTGCCGTAATAACGGGTCCATCATTAGCTTCCATATAAGTGGACCGCAGATGGAACCCTGCGGGCAGCCACGAACAACATCGAGTTCCACCGCACTATTTGCCCCAACTACTCTAGCTGTTCTGCCACAGAAGTAACTACGCCAAAGGCGCAACTCCTGGCACCCTACCTCCTGAAGCCTTTCCAACACCCTCACCCACAACAGGTAATCGAAAGCGCCCTTGAAGTCCACAAATACACCGAGAACATACTTCTCAGTGGATTCGTTCACGCACCTCTGAACGTGGATCCAGGCATCCTCAACACTACGACCCCTTGTGAAGCCGTATTGATAAGGGCACATGCCGTCAATGACTCTCTCACTCAGTCTTTGCACCATTATTCTTTCCAGTACTTTTCCAAGCACTGGAAGCAGGCTAATATCCCTGTAAGATCGAGGATTGCTCCTGATCTTGTCGGGCGATTTTAGAAGAACAATGACATTGGCTGTTTTCCACTGACGCGGAAAATAACCAACATGTACACACTGCCTATACAAAGCCTCGAGGTAGTCCGGAATAGCCTTCCAGATGCTTTTACACATCTCTCCGGTTATTCCGTCCATACCGGGTGACTTACGAGATCTGACAAGCGTCATGCTTTCCACGATCTCTGCTCTTTCCAATTCTGGCGCACTGGGTACCACCTCCGAAGGAGGCGGGGCCAGAGCCCCAGACCTGGGAAAGAACTCCCGCAACAAAGCCTGAACGCAGTCCGCCCAGGAAGTCAGAATGGTATCACCATCCTTAATTCCTGAGACTTCCACGTTCTTTCCCTTTCCCCTACAGATGCGGTAGAGATGTCCCGAAGGATCATCTCTACGCCTAGTTGCGAACTTGCGCCACTCTGACTCCCTAACGTCTATAAGCATTTGCTTATATTCGTTAAGTGCGGCTCTATACGATGACCTGAGGTGGTCCAAGTCGGCGGCCTCTGTTCTCCTACCCCTCTGGAGATGTTTCCTGAGGCGTCGAACTTCTCTACTTTTCCGACTTAATTCCTGTGTCCATCACCTTATTCTCCTCCGAGTACGCCTCACGCTCCCAGGAAGGAGACTGTCGTTGACTCGATGAACAGCCTCAACAATCGTTGATACCTGATCATCCACAGTCATACGATTAAAGGCTTCTAAAGGCACATCGGCAGCCGCAGCTGCGATGTGTGACCCATACGCATCCCAGTTAACGTTCCTGGTGCGCCACCGCCTGATGCCTACGCTGCTACCTTCAATCCGTTCATAAGTGAGCATAACTTCAATGTAGTTATGGTCACTCACGGACGGACTGACCTGCCATCTAGTCTGAAACCTGGATATGGCTGCGCTATTCGCAATCGTCACATCAATGTCGCTAACACCATGCCCACTATCGAACGTATATAGTTCATTCGGTTCGTTCACCACGTGGAGTCCCCTAGAGAACATCCACTCACTTAGCACCTCACCCCGAGATTGGCTCAGATAGCCGGACGTAGCGCCGGTTACCTTGCTGAACCACATCGGGGAAGATGCGTTCGCGTCTAAACCGAAGATTACAGGGTTACCACTAGAAAGTGATAACACTGTATCCATATACGTAAGATATGGCTCCAAAGGCTCGCTGAACTTGCAGTACAAGCTAGCTAGGAGAAGACGACCGAAATCGCCTTCAACAGAAACACAAACCCCCCATTCCGAGCTACAAACTTCCGTACAATCTAACTGAACGTCATTGACAATGACTGCAGCATTATGCCTCTTGTCAGGAAAAACCCGCATAAAAGCAGGTAACCCACGCACCCCATTATGGGCTACGTGGGGCTCCTGTATAAGAGCAAAGCTGCAGCCATCGTCACAAATGGCCTTTCCCAGTTCCGCCATTGCAGCGACGCCTCTACCGCGGTCCACTAGATCAATTGAAAATCCATAATTTGTAATTCCTCTTACATCAGGTTCTTCTATATTTTTAGAATCATTTACGTTTGCAGAGCTTGAAATCGGCTCCCTCTGCATCTATGAAATTTAACTTATTCAAATCAAGTTTTCCAACACAAATATATTAGGTTTGCGTTAAAAGAAGCTCAATTATCCATTTTACATTATGAGCTCATCATCGACACTTGGTTCTTCTTACTTGCTTTATAATTGCATTTGGTTGAATTCATATAGTTATCTTTATTATTTTATTTATTTACTTTATATTTAGTATTGTACTAAAGAATTTTATATTTTATTTTTGATGTCATATAGTTGGCCTTTTTGGCTTTTCTGTATTACGATGTATAAATAAATGAAATAAAAAATATTTATGCCGTATCAAAAGTAGCCCAGCTTAGTCCGCTGGAAGGGAATGCATGAAATATTGGACAACAAATGATATTAAATTGAACTTTGTTTTTGACGTATCCCATGACCGTTTTCTATCCCATTTAAACAAAACATACGCTGTTAATCAATTTCAATTTCTTTGTTAATCAATCAATGCCCATATTGGACTATACATTGATAGAAGTTTGACGCGAGCTACATTGCTTAAATCAATCACCTTTTCGAAAAGAAATCAATGAAATCAGAGTTAAACACTAAAGTGAATTTTCATATGTAATAAATCTTTGAACAACTCAAAACAAATATTAGTGCTCATGAAAAGTATTATATTACATTTGCAGTCCTGCAAAGGACTAACTGAGAAATTCTTCAAGTTAGCAGATAGAGTATTCCACGATCGCTCTATGCGAACAACAAATGATCTTTCCACAAGTGAGCTATGGGAAGATTCAATACAAACCTGTGCATTTCTGCTAGATTTAACAAGATACTCCAGTTCACCAAATTTAACAATACAGATGAACAGATGAATAAGCATCTCAGTTGAAAATAATTTTCAAAACTGCAGCCTAAGATTTCATATTGAGCATGCAGTCTAGGAATGTTAGTTCGAATTATTCCTTTATATATATAATTCCAGCTCATAAATAAAGTATGGGATAAGTAACATATGACCCAGTTTATACTTTACATGAATTAATGAAAATACTTTAAAAGTATATAGACGTTTCAAAATTACATTTATTTTTGAACAGACAAGAGCAAGGTGACCAGAAGTATACTCTGCTACTAGTCAAAAATATATGAAACTCCTTCAATTATCTTTGAACAGAGCTGTTCGCTACACCTTTCCCCTCAAGAGACGTGTACATATAACATCTTTTGTGATTAAATTTCTGGGATGTTCATTTTCTGCATTTCGATGTACGATTGTTGTTATGTTTTTACAAAATAAATTCTAACCAATGTCCACGTTTCCAATAAGAAACTTTTAAATTTTATCAATCCTTTCCGTAGAAGGCTATTGTTTATCCCCAAACTTTGCCATCTTACAGCACGATCTTTCAATGTAGGAGTAGCTCGTAGCTACCTATATAATGCATTGTCAAAAGAGCTTAGAAATTTGAATGTATCATACGCAATACGAATATTTCGTAACAGACTTATCTGTCATATGCAGTTGACACAGGTGAATATTTGTTTAATGCTTGCATTTACGAGTGATATTTATTAATTATTGGTTTATTTATGGGTTGAAATTAATTGATATGATTTTATGTAATCAATTTTTATTTTATATACATTTTTACAGTTAATTTGGAGTAGTATTTATTTTAATTTACGCATATTGTGATTTACTACAGTTTGGAACTGTAAAATTGTTAACCTGATTAAAAAAAAAAATCTTTTGCAATTTCGACTGAACTATATCATTCAATATTTAATTTTTCACATTAATTTTATTTTCCTAAATTTCTCCTATTTTTAGTCCACTTTAATCTGAGCGTTATAAGTTAATAGTTACTTGCTAATTTGATGTTATATTCTAAATTATATTTTGTTTTTGTTTTTTAATTCCAGTAGTATTTATTTTACGCGTTTTGTAATTTGCTTAATATTGGCCAAAAGGCTTTAAATTGCAAGATTAGAGCCAATTTCAAATCCAAAACTCGCTACCATATTCGAATATTATAAACTTTACTTATCAACAATGGTTTTTATGCAATTTCTAAACGGCCAGCTACAAATACGACTGATATCATCATCAAGGTCCGATATAAAGGGTGGCGCATAAGTAACGTAACATAAGCACGCGGAAGATCACAGACAGCCCCAATCGGTAAATTGTTGGAACGGTAGGAGCATTTCGAAAATTAAAGAAATTTTGATATGATCTGAATAATTGAATGCTAACTTTCAAAGTAAAATTGAACAACTTTGGTTCTTTGTTCTGTGTTGAGCCTTTCCATCATAAATTTCCCAAGTATTAAGTACATAGTTAATTCTGTAAAGAGATGAAAAAAAGGACTTAAACAAAAAATGTATTCACTGATCAAATCTTAACGTTACTTGTGCGCCACCATATACATATATTAATAGTATTAATAATTGAATATCATCGGTACAAATACCAAGGGAAAAGTTTACTACACTGGAAATAATGTAATTGACATATGTTGCGTGCACCTACGTGCGGCGCTAAGACGGTTGCGGCACCAACTAGCTCATTGCTCCAACAGGGCAAGTACCAACCATCCATCTTAGGCGAACACTAAAAAAACTGAACTAACAAAAAAAAAAAAACACAAAAAAAACTAAAATTTCACACAAACACGACACATGTCAGAGGAATTTGATGGATGTTCTCCACATTGTCCGCCCTACCATGACCACAAATATTTCCACGTCTAGTTGTTTTGTGGCCCCACAAAACAACTACCACCTAACACTTACCAGATCTTTCCTATCCCTTACAAAAAAACTTAGCACATCATCTTTTCTTACTAAATAATTCACAATTTTATTGCGCTCAAACAAACAAACGTATGGACTTAATTACCTAATAACATCAAATTTTAACTTAACTAAGAAAAACACTAGACTGTCCAACTAACAACGCTAGTACCTACAAAGTTCCTTCTAACTTAGACTCTTCATTTACGTCCAAAACAAAACTCACTTTTCTCCAAAATTTCCCTATCTTAATGAGCTCACTGAGGCGGATTTATCTTCGGCTATTGCGCAAATTATTCCAAAACCAATTAAACCCTGAACTTTGTAAGCCTATCACAGACTAAAAACTATAAAAAACAGCGGAAAATATATAAAACACTAGCCGACCCGGCAAACGTTGCTTTGCCTTCAAATTTTATTTTTATTGGAAATATTTCATGCCAATCGGTCTATTATAATAAGAAAGGCCATGGATATTTAATTTATGGTTTGTATGGGAGGTACCACGCCCCATTGTCCAATCCCGCCCATATTTGCAGTAGCACTTAATATGTGTACACCAAACCTACGCACCAAATTTTGTTCAAATACCGTAAGCAGGAGCAGAAATAATTGATTTTTAATTTTTTGTTTGTATGGGAGGTACCACGCCCCTTTGTCCAATTGGATTTTGTTGAAATCGCTGAAACAGATTTTTTATTTAGTAGAGTGCGACGTTATTTTGGTTAAAGGCCATGATATCAACCTTTAGTTAACTATGCGAGTATAAAACCAATTGCAATGGTTTGCGGACTAATACCACAGCTTGCTTTCAGGCGTAATACAAAACATTACACGAAACATTGAAGACATTCAGTTTTTCTTTAGCCTACAGAGAGTACCTGAGGTCGGCAAATTGAAATCTTATTACTCTCCTCTGTGCGTCAAACCACTGGGTGATTTTTCGAGATTTAAGTTTTTCAGGTTGGCAGCACTGGTTGGTAATGGCGTCCAAACGTCATCTGTCAAAGTGAAAAGTGTACAGTATACTCTGCCATTTTATTATGGAAGCACTAACAAACGAGCAACGATTGCAAATCGTTGAAATTTATTATCAAAATTCGTGCTCTGTGACAAATGTGCATCGTTTGATACGACCATTTTATGGTCGTCATAATCGATCTGCTGAATCAACAATTCGTGCTGTTATCTCCAAATTTCGCACGAAATTTACTTTTGTTTGTTGTTGATTTAATGATGTTCGTGAAATGTCAATTCGTCGCCGTTCTCAGCGATTGGGCATTACTCAACCACAAGGAAAATTTTACACGTCGATTTGGTTTTAAAAGCCTATAAAATTCAACTCACGCAAGAATTGAAGACGAATGACCTACCACAGAGACGTCTAATTTTTGGTGAATGGGCCTTACAAAAGCTCAATGAAAATCCGCTGTTTTATCGAAAAATTGTCTTCAGCTCATTTCTTGCTGAACGGATACGTAATCAAGCAAAACTGTTGCTTCTGGAGTGATGAACAGCCACATGCCATACATGAATTACCGATGAATCATGACAAAAACGACAGTCTGGTGTGGTTTATGGGCTGATGACGTCATCGTTCCATTTTTCATCAAAGAGGACCGTGTAAGAAACGTTACCGTCAAGGGCGAGCGATATCAAGCCATGATACGCGATTTTTTTTTGGCTCAGTTGGATTTGGTTGACATGTGGTTTCATCAAAACGGTGCAACATGCCACACTGCTCGTGAAACAATGGATATGTTGAAAGATGAATTTATTGAGCAGCTTATCTCTCGATTTGGTCCTGTGAATTGGCTCCCAAGATCTTGCGATTTAACGCTTCTTGTGGGGTTATGTCGAGTCGTTAGTCTATGTGGACAAGTCGAACACTATTGAAGTCTTACAGGATGACATAACACGCGTTATTCGTGGAATACAGGCCGAAATGGTCGAAAAAGTGTCGAAAAATTGGACCTTCCGAATGGACATTTTGAGATGGAGCCGCGGACAACATTTACATGAAATTATCTTTAAAAATTAAATAGCAAAAACCAATTTATCGATTCTAATAAAAAATGTTAATATACGATACAAATTTGAGTGTTTTATTCGATTTTTCAAAAAAAACTACGATTAAAAAATAACCCTTTTTATCAAACAAGAAAAATCTGCTTGTCGAACATTTTACCTACTACTATAACAATTTATTGTTCTTCTCTATGGTTTAACGTCTATTTGGTTTAAATTTTGTGCTATTTATCTTTCATCAGCTGTATGCCAGCTGTCAATGCCACTTGTCTCTAGAATATTGTCACGGTATACTTTCAGGCGTTATGTAAATTGTTGCATAAAATATTAGAGACGTTGAGTTTCCTAGAACCTACAAAGAGTATCTGAGGTGAGTAAATTGAATTCTGAAGATTCCAAAAACAAAAAATAAAAACAAGAAAATTGAACAATGGTTTATTATCAAGATTTTGACGCATTATTACGGGTTGATAAAGAATTCGATGAATTGACGTATACTAAAAGAGTAATTAGATGAATTTATCAAATATTACGCCGGAAAATGATAATGCGAAGAGCTCTCTCCAAATTGTTTGTATTAAATAAAAATGCAAAAAGGCACTTTCAAATAGTTGACCATAAAATTCTGCATAGAACATTACGCTGGCGCAATTTGCAAATTTCCGTATTGTTCCTTAAAGAAGGGCAAGAGTGAACATCGAAAATAACAAAGTGAAAGTGTGTAGAGCACAATAATTGAATCGACAAATTGCTCGTTTGTACAAAAATGAAAGGTGTGCTATGAACAAATTGCTTTTAGTTGCCTCCGAATTCGATATACGACTACAATTTAGCTGCTATCTTAGTAAATGTTATTAAAGTTTTATCTCTAGGATATCTTTCGTCAGCAGCGGAAATTGATAACGAGCGAATTGCCATGCGGGTTTGTGCTTTACTTTGTTGTGTTTGCCTGAACAAGTGTTTCAATTTTTGAGCTAACATTTAATTGTGTGCTTGTAGAACATCGCTAATCTAGCTAGCTATGATGATTTCGTGTATTTGAGTGTTTCTTTTTTTCTGATATTATCTTGAAATTCTGTGAGGAGATTTGAAAGGGAAGGGGGGAAACAGATATACGAAAATGCAGGAAGTTTTTTTTTGAAGTTTTGGAACTATTTAAGCACTGCCTTCTGGGGTAACTTCAATCACAAATAGTTTGTGATCGTTTTCGCAGTGTTAAGCGTTCATATACTTTCTTCTTTCCTCTTCTACACGAGGTGGTGAAAAATGAAAGGTTAGTACGGCGGATAATAAAAAGTAATATGTAAGAAACGACCACAGTGCTGTGTAAAGTGATAAAGGATATTGTATTTAAAGTCCTGGCAAATAAACGAATTCATGTACTTTAAGTGTGTACTTTATATTGAAAAGGATATTGTAAAAAGGATCGGTGAATAATCGAAGTTTTTTACTTTAAGTGTATGCTGCCAAGTGAAAAATTTACTATACTTAAAATTCTGGTGGAATAGTCAATGTTGTGTATTTTAAGTAAATTCCCTAAATTAAGAAAAATTGAAGTTCCCATGTTATCCTTCTGCCGAAAGACTTATCGTATACAAAGCAGCAACAGCGTATACATCAAACAGCAACTTTGCTATTAATACGAATGCAAACTTATATTATCTAAAGTGTAAAATTGTAAAATATTTACTTCTAAAACAAATTCCCTTGCATTCCCTGAGCTCTCATATTCAGTGAGTTACACACATTCTATTTTTAAACTCACTCCAAAGGCGATACCATGCGCCACAGTTTCAAAAAAAAAATTACAAGACTTTGTCGGACACGTCGAAGTGACGGCCACTCAAACAATGATAGATTGCTGTACCGGGAACTGAACCCACGATCATATGAAAGATAGTCGTGAGTATTAATCATCTGGCTACGATCGGGAACAACTCACTTCAACAGTAAGTTGTTACAAACGAGAACAGAATTGCCGCTTACAGCTGCTGCCATATTTCCGACTACCGTTCACTTTGAGAACCATTTACTAGACGATAACTTTTCAGATAATTTACCTACAATCGCGGAAGTAGCCCCTTCTTAGGATTGATTTTAGATACATATAGTTCGAAAATTTGTCAAACTCATTTTACATTTTAAATCTCCAAATCTATTGTGACTGATTTATTATTATTGGGTAAGGGAGAGTCCAGGGAGTTTTACATGAGTCTCGCCATACAGACCTTACCTGTCGTATGCAGTCGCATTGGGCATATTACAATTGTCCCGCACAAATTGAAATAGCCAATTAAACTTGGACAATCTATAGGGTGGCGCATAAGTAACGTTAACGCCGACCATATTGAATGCGTTCTTGCGCATCATTTGGTTTTAAGTCGTGAACCAATTGCATCTTATATGGAAAAAGATGTAACATACATATGTAAAATTCTTTGCAAACACCGCCTAGACATCTCTAATTGCTGAGAACGTCGCCTGGTGGAAGTTTCGTGGTTTTCCTCAATACCTGCTTGCACTCGAACAATGGTCACTTCATTTCGAACTGCACGAAGTCTTCCAGCACGTGGAAGATCACAGATAGCCCCTTGTTGCTCAAAACGCTGAACCAATCGGTAAATTGTTGGAGCGCTAGGAGTATTTCGAACATGAAAGAAATTTCGATATAATCTGAATAATCGAATGCTAACTTTCAAAGTAAAATTTAACAACTTTGGTTCTTTGTTACATGCTGAGCCTTTCCTTCATAAATTTCCCAAGTATTATTTAGTTAACTCTGTAAAGAACAAGGAACAAGAAGGAGGAACAAGAATCGGCAGTCTTCGAAGTAAACTACAGTCCTTCAATGTGGGACATGGTTCTAATTGGCCAAGGTAATGCCAAGGTAAAGTCACCTATAGCAAGTGCGCCAGAAGAGAACGCGCGGAGACTCTAAGTAGCTCGAACGGTCGGTACTGGGAGGAAAACAAAACGAAGGCAAAAAAATGCGAGAAAACATGTGAAGCAAAGTGAAGGGATCTTACCTTGGTTCAATACAGGTCCTTAAAAAAAGGCCACGGTAAGCTATCCTCAAACACCCAGAGGCCCCGCTCGGTCTGTTGCGATTACTCCTCCATTAAGTGCATCAAGTGTTCACAGTATTTCAGAAACATAACATCCTTTCAACAGTGTTTTTGTCTTCTACTCTTTTCTGCTCCTCCATCGAATTTAAAAATTTCCGTAACTAACTATTTTGATCCTTCCGCACAATGAACACAATTGCTGGATTTTGGATGTCACCTCACAGCCGAAGAAACTTATGATTCAAAATATGTCAATACTCCTTCTAATGGATTCCTGAGTATCCTCATTCATTGGGGAAGACGTTTCGTTCGTATTTGAAATTAAAGTTTGTGTATATTTAATTTCAAATACGGCATATTTAAGCTAACCCTAGCTTAACCTAAACGTACTTAAATTTTCCCAACTATACTACGTTAGGTGTAAAAGATATATTTTTCTCTAATAGTTGCCAAAACAATCGATGCTATTGCTACATCCTAGTTCCCATGTATAGGTAAAGTATGGGCTAATTGTGGCAAATGTGACGTTGCACGAACAGTTGACCGTTGCTTAGTAATTAACACAGCTTAATGTATTGTGGCCTTACCTTAGGCCATGCAACATAATGTAAAATTTATGAATTATCGCAACCTCACATATTGCAAACATATTCTATACAACATAAACTAAACGAAATTTTCTATTTGAAATTTTCTATTTGAAATACTTTGTAAGATTTTTCGAGCGGCTCAAATTTTGTGGCAATTTTTGTGTGTGTTTTGTACCAAAAATACCTTGTTCATATTGGCCTAACTTAATTCCTGGCAACAGGAACGACCATAGAGAAGTCGTCGAGAGATATCGGAAGATTTATCTTTTCTGTTTTATAGTCGTACTACCATGGAGTTCTTTGGTAGAGAGATATGGCTAATAGACTAGAAGAGCACGGCATTTATTTGTTTTGTCGATATTTCTCTTCGGGCATTGAAAATCTATGCCGTAAGATAATGGATGACCAGTCCCATGCGAGGTATGATAAAGTAAAACTGGAGCAGCTTGTCTCCAAACCGAGACCAGAGGGTTCTTCTCTTCTGGTAGCACGGGTGACCAGGAGCCCCAAGAACATTGTTC
Source organism: Philornis downsi (assembly GCA_019455685.1). Lineage (NCBI taxonomy): Eukaryota > Metazoa > Arthropoda > Insecta > Diptera > Muscidae > Philornis > Philornis downsi. Next base: position 3,657,255 of record JAHXMU010000092.1, on the reverse strand, counting down.
CTGCCTGGTCGTGGCGTTGGACCCCTTGTGGGAGCATCGTGCTGGCTGTGGTTGCCCGAACATGTGTTTTCAATATTTTTGCATTGCTTCAGGTTTTGCGTTGCTGAAGGTAGGGCAGAAACTTGGAAAACACTGTTCATTGTCTATCTGAGGTGTCCTAGATAGCCTCACTCCTAACCGAGATGAAGCTCACTTCATACCAAGTGACTTCAAAGGTACTTTGGCTGAGAGAGGAAGTGGATCCTGAGGAAGTTTTCCAAGGGGACCTACTTCTTATCTCAAAGGTACTTCGACTAATCCTTTCGGGATTAGTTTGAGTACACCAAAGGAGTGCTGGTTGCCGCAATAAGAAAAGAATTATACAAAAGAAAAGAAAAATAGAAATCAATTCCATGTGTGATGTCACACCATGAGTAAGGCCTCACGGCGAGACTCATGCAAATAACAGCAGTTGATTGGCCTAACTTAACTTTTGCAATGAAATGCAATCTTTTGACAAAAACGTATATGTGAAAAAGAATTTAGCATTTTGCTGTAAATAAATTTGAATCAAAAAAAGACTAACTTCTTTGGCATTTTAACAATTTAAGTCAATTTAACCTGACCTAAAATGCCCGTTGACAACTATAATTTTGAAATGGTGGAAGAATTCATTTACCTCTGTTCCGCTGTAAACAAAACGAATGATGTCAGCATGGAGACAAAGAGGATTATTGCTTGCTTACACATGTTACTGTGGGCTAAGCACAGGATTCAATGATAAAGTCCTCTCTCGACAAACAGAAATCCGACTGTACCAGACATTGGTTCTACCTGTCTTGTTATATGGCGCAGAATCCTGGGTTATGATGCAAGCGGATGAATCAGTACTACTAGCAGTTTTTGAGAGGAAAATACTCAGGATAATACAAAAACCCATCATCGCTAACGGAGAGTATCGACTTTGTATGAGCTACATATATGAGGTGTATGAGCTATATGCCGACATAGATCGCAATAATACCCGTATTCAGCGATTGCGTTAGCTGAGCCATATTGGGCTGATGGACCCAAATGCTCCGGCACGGAAAGTTTTCAACAACGAACTCGATGGACGGCGCAGAAGAGGGCGACTAAAACTCCGTTGGAAGGTCCAGGCTTTTGAAATACTATCGAAACTTGGTGTAACAAATTAGAAAAGAAGCGCAGAAGATCGAAACGCTTGGAATTATTTTTTACGGATGGCGTATAACAGAAGAATAGTATAGAATAGAAGAAGAAGAAAGTGCCCTTAATCATAACTTATAAAAACCCACTTGATTGAAGTGATATTTTCCACTTTACATGTCTTGTTATTGCCTTTTTTACAATTTTTATTACGAAAGTTTGATTGTCTCGAATAAGATCTAGCCTAAATCAAATTGTCGAAAAAAAGTATGCAAACTTAAGCATATTTCCATGGTAGCTCAAGAATTCCATTGCATTCACATTTAAGTCAAATTAATCTAACTTAAGATAGCGTAAACTTAACTTGAGGTACCTCCAACAATCGTAGGAAAATCACCTAACTGTGAGGGATAGATTAAGAAACCATGGTCATACCTTTACCTAGCATCAACACTAAGGTCATCTATCAGTGTCTGATGAAACTTAGACTAAACGAAAAGGATGTAGCCTAACATAAATAAATCTACAGAATTGAACCAAAAATATGTGTGTAAGATATACCTTTTGTAGGCCTAATTCTCCAAGCGTCTTCCTTCATAGCGTATTGTATCGTTGAGCAAACAGCCTAAGCCAACCTGGCTTAGCTTATTAAACCTAATTCTGAATATTTACAAACATTTCGGTCTTAACCTTTCCAGCAATACAGTAGCCTTGTGGAAGGTTACCTCGACTATAGTTTACAGTTAAATCGAGCTTAAGTCAAGCCAAATAACCTAGCTTAATTATCTAAATATAAAGCTTAAAGGAAGCTAAAGAAAGATTTAATACAATACATTGATGGGCCCAAAGATATCATAGCCTTAAGTGAAATTAAAGATTAATTCAGTTGAATACATCACAGCCTGGTCTTAACTATCTTTGCTTTTCTAAATACATGGCATAACATAACCTAACTTTTAATCAAATCAAATTAAAACATGTCATATCACGTATATTCCATGTTATCCTATTCTAACGTAACCTAGTTTATCTTTTAAACATATCATTAAGTTGTGATAGATATGAATATCGTGTTTTTTTTTACAATTACCAAAATGTAAAAATCAAATCAAGTTCGCATTAAATTATAGAAAACTAGTCTAACGTAGTCGAAATTCAAACCTAACCTCACTTTTTGATTGTCTAGGCGAATTACGTTGCTAGCGCTGAACATGTCTATCACAGAGTTGTTTGTATACATAAAAATCGCGTATATTAGCATGTTTTTGTGAGTCTATAATCAGAATGATAGACATTCTGTGTAATGTAGCCTAACGCAATGTAGCTTAAAATAAACAAATTTGCTAACATCTCAAGAAAGTAGGAATACAAGGGCGCTCCCAAAACTAGCCCACCGACAGGTAGTGCCAATAATTTGAAAAAAATTATTTTGGTGAAAAGTTGCAACCTTATAAAAACATATGTTTTAAGTTTCAAGGCGTCACGTTGTTTAGTATCTTTATTTGAGCCATCAAAATTAAACGATTTTAGTGAATTTGTTAACATGGGAAAAATTGGTCACCGTTGGGTAATTCAATATTTCAGTTCAACTAATATTAAAGCTGAGCGAGATTCTAGTCTGAGCGAGTCTGCTCTTTCGTTTACGACTGTAAAATATTGGGTAACACAGTTTAAACGAGGCCGTACGAGCTGTCAAGACAAACATCGACCAATTGAGGTATCCACGCCAGACGCAGTTAAGAAAATCTACAAAATGGTATTTGGATGATCGTCGGCTGAAGTTGAACGGGTTAGCTGAAATGATATGCATTTCAAATATGCTATACACCGTACCTTGACCGTAGAACCGAAGATGAGAAAACTATGCTCAAGATGAGTGCCGCGCTTACTTTCAGTAGAGCAAAAATAGCATCGTGAAGATGTTTCAGTAAAGTTTAGTTGGTTTGGCGATGTTTCACTGCAATGAAGTCGAATTTTTGGGTCGATTTATAACCACGGATGAGACATGGCAAAGCAGTGGACTAAAATGGGAGACGGTTCCATCTACAGGCAACCTCATGGTGTCTGTTTTTTCTGGCATTCGCATGCGATTATTTATATTGATTGAGTTATATTGAAAAATTAAGAAAATTTTTCCCACCTTTTTAGTGTCTTCTCGATTAGGTCAGCCAGGAGCGCTTAACCGCACCAACAGTTTAATGACAATTTCGAGCTTCAGTCTGAGAAGCTTTCATTAGACTCGTCATATCGACATATCGAGGTGACTGCAGCTCTAATATTGGCAGGTGGTTGTGTCGATGTTTCATCGAAACCACTATCATACAGCATTACTTTTCTTAACCTGTCCAAACTTGTGATTTGTTTTTTGATAGCAATGTTCTTTTATTATAACTGTCTATTAGAAAATTCTAAACGTTACATTGCAGTTACACCTAATTCAAACTATTCTAGCCTGATGTAACGAAATAGTAAGCCTTTGTAATTGCAAAATTGCGGTAAAGGATTATAAGCCAAACAGCTCAAGATTTCTATCTAGTCTATGCTTCAGAAACAATGTAGCTTAAAGCGTCTTACTTTTATAAAGCCGAAGCTAACCTATATTTTCTAACAAACTGACATTGGGATAGGTGCATAAAAAAGCTGTAATTTGATCAATATTAATTTGGCTTTTCATTTACATTTCAAATTGTAAGAAAAATATGTTATTGTTCGGTGTAGCCACTTTTGACACTGGTCATAGCATTGATTCTATTTGGAGGGGCTCCACAAGCTACCCTGATGACATTTTGTCCCATTCTCGATATACGGCAATGTTTAAGCATTGACCGCCTTATATTTTTAAGTTGATACTTGGGTCTCCAGAGTGAGCCAGATGGAAAAATCCATTGAATTTAAGTCCATGGAATATGGCGGCCAATGTTGTGAAAAAAATGAAGCTGTCAAAATGTTCTTGTAAAAAACCCTGGGTTTCACGGACTTTATGGGACGGCGCCAGGTTTTGTTGAAACGTCCAATGGTTTCGACCGAATTGTTTAGTTGTTCAAGGTAGCAAAGCATCGTTCAAAATCTTTTTGCGGAAAATTGGTTGTTTTACCTTTATGGCCTGTTCAATGGAAACGTCCTGTGTGAGCGTCCTGTGGGAATTATCGCTCCGAAGTCATCACTAATGCAGACCTTTACTTTCGCAGAGCAATTCCCAGGTCTTAATTCTCTTTAATTGGTTACAAGGCAAACCAAACATGATTTCGTTTCTTTGCATATTGCTAAAGAGTAAAAAGTTTTCCATCAGAAAACACCATATTTTTAAGCCCGCCACTAACGAGGAAGTAATATAATATGCCTATACTCTTGCTGGGTGAACTGCCTTTTGTACGGGTGTAGTATTGTTTAGGGCTTCAGTTGCAGTTCATTTTTAATATGCGCCTCGTGCTACAGTCAGACACATTGAAATATTTCGTCAATTGATTAGATTATGTAGAATTAATACTTTCACCTTTCAAACCATCGCATTTTATTGATTGCTACCAATACTATTGTAACATGTAATGGTAGCCTACACAAACATTTTGTTCAGCTGGTTGCAAATTTCGAGCCAAATATAAAGGAATAACTCCGTTGCGCTTGAATTCCACGTCGATAACTGCAACGCCAAACGATATGCTTTCGTAGACCTATAAAAACATAACAGACTGATAATTATCAAAAAATGAGTGCGCTGTCATTAACCGCAAGGTTACTACAGCAACATAAGATTGTCATTGTCAAAAAATGAGTGCGCTGTCATTAACCGTAAGGTTACTACAGTAACATACGATTGGTAATACCTCGAGCGCTTATCCCTGTACAATGTGGATTTTTTTGCATTAAAACTAAGGCCAGTAAATTAACGTTTTGCTTATATTACAAGCTACAAAAAATTCATAAAGCCTATCACATCCCAAGCCAGTCTTATTACGCTTATGTTAACCTAGTTTATTGAATAATATATCTGCTACCTGCGGGCCGGATGTCACCTCACAAATTTAATCTTCCTAGTGCTTTCATGCTAACTGTTTTCAAAGTTTAAGGTAACATACCTGATCTGAAACATACCTGACTTAAATAACAATAATCGACTGAGGTAAGCGAAAGCTGTCTATATTGGTTTAGGCCAGATTCTGCCGCCTGAAGAAATGTTGGTAGGGCCTTAGTTGGTAGCTGTTTTCATGAGGTACTATAATTGGTATACTCTAATAGCTTCTTGTTTAGCCCAAGCGCAAATAAACTAGATTATGATTACATTTCGAATAGGTCATTTAGATGCCCGAAAAACAGTATAATCATAATCTAACTCAATGCAACTTAACTAGTATACGATAGGTATTACCTTGTTTTACTTTACTTTACTTGGATGTAGGTAAATATTTTTAGAGATTTATAACAGTTGGAATACTATGTACGCTACAGTTGGTCCACGTACATGGAAATTTTTTCTCTTAAATATAATACCAAAACACAGTCGTCCTCACAGCCTATCGTAAATAGTCTAGCTTAATGGCTACTTATATTGCGAAAGCGTGCGAAAATCAAAGTAACTTTATAAAAGTGTGTTATGAGAGGAAGATGTTATGTAAAGCTAAGTAAATTTTAAATGTTCTTTCTAGTCCTTGTTATTAATTACAAAAATTGTTCATTTTGCTGGAATATTTCAGTTTTTTTGTCATCCCTTTTCAATCTATTGGCTGAGATCTTTTGTCTTGTTTATTTGTAGGCTTCCAAGTGACCTCAGGCGTTTGCCTGATCATTTTTGGTTTGGTGTCACTCCAAACGCAACTGATCTCCGCCGCTTATACGATGAGTGAAACGTGTGCCTATATATCCAAAGGCTACATAGCCGATCCCAGTGACTGCCGGGGCTATGGCTACTGCGACAAAGGCGTCTTGGTTGGTACCAAGTTGTGTGATCCTGGCTTTTTATTCGATACTACCAGTGGCAGCTGCAACTATGCTGAAAAAGTCAAGTGTGCCACCAAGCTTCCCACCACGTGCAAAAACGTCGATAGTCCAGTGTACGTGGCCAATCCTGACGACTGTACCCAGGCTTGCTATTGCAATGGCAAGGGCACATATACGTGTGAGAAATGTCCTGCAAACCAAGTCTTCAATCCAAACACAAGGTCGTGTGTGTGGTCTAACACTTACGAATGCCCAGCCAACTCGATTTGCCGTCTAGTGCCCAACAATGTCTTTGCAGGTGATCCAAACAAATGTGGTAATTATTTGGCCTGCTTCGATGGTAGCGGTGTTAGCTCTCCGTGTCCTACTCCTGGCCTTTTGTTCGACCCGTTGACGGGTGAGTGTCAGAAGAAAGATATCTGTGCAGCTCCGGTTGATCCGTCTAAACCTGAGGTTGGTCCTGGGGTGTTAAAACCGTTGCCCCCTAATAAGGAATCCTGCTCTGCATATCCCCGTGATGGAAACAAAGAATACTTTGTGAGCGATGGTAAAACTTGTATGGGTTATTATGTGTGTGAAAATGCCGAAGGTCCAGGCACATGGCTCAAGTGCCCTTTGGGCACACATTTTAATCAAGAGAAACAAATGTGTGTTACGCCCTATACGTTTAAATGCCGGTGGGACCGTTGCGGTAATATCGCACAAACATTTGTTTCCGAAATTGGATGCCTATCATATCGGTACTGTATCAATCAAACCACACAGCCCCACATGGAAAACTCATGCGTCAACGTAAATCAAAATTTCCCATATTTTAACGAAGTTACTGGATCGTGCACTGAGGTTATGCCAGATTATGAAATTTGTAAAGCTTGAAAATTATGAGGCAATGAAATTTGATTGCAAATAAATAACCACAACCGTTTTATTCCTAAAAATATGTATAAGATTATTCAATTATCTTCACTCGTTTGTGGAAATGATAATGTCCACGTCCAATATTAGCAAACACTTAACTTGTTTTCTAACAATGTATTCACAAAGCACTTAAAGTTCAACTGGGTATCTGATCGTCAACTTTACTACTGGGTCATCGTAATATTTAATGGTCACACCTTCCTCTTTTCATAGACAATACGGCACTTCAGTTGGCAGTACAAGTCAGAATTGGTTCTCTGCCAATCCCACCAAACATACAGAAAAACCTACTTGACTGTCAATCTCCGCTTGGTCATCATCTGCGCCGGCTGACTGTGTTTCAACCGTGACTACTTTCACTTAACGTTGTCGTAAGTAATCCACTTTTCACCACAAATTAATATCCGCTTCAGAAATAGATCGATTTTGTTGTGATTCAGTAGCAATTCGTAGATGAAAATTCGGTCTATGAGACCTTTTCTCTCTAACTCGTTTGGCACCCTTCTTTAGGTATTCGGTCTTATTCAAATGGTTCCAAATGTTATTTTACGCAAAGTTTAGCTTCTGGGCAATTGAAACTGTGCTTACATAACGGCAAGAGCTTAGCGATTTTCATTATTCTATGAACATTTTCGACAATTGGCTTTGCTCGTAATTGACTGTTATGGTATCATAACCATACACTTTATTCACGGTTTTTATCCACCTGGTTTACGTTTTCATCTTTATCGAAGAAAAACTATAAAATATGGTGTATTTTCTCGTTGCTGGTGTCCATCTTTCCCGTGCTCTGGGTCAAGCAATCGCAGAACTGTCTGAGTAGTTTTATGAGTATGACATCTTATCTTTCTAGCAACATCCAGCTTAACTTATTATAGTTACTTCAATCTGTCATCTAAAGTGTTATTTACAGGGTGATTTTTTTAAGATTTAAGTTTTTCAGGTTGGTAGCACTGGTTGGTAACGGCGTCCAAACGTCATCTGTCAAAGTAAAAAGTGTACAGCATACTCTGCCATTTCGTTATGGAAAGACTAACAAACGAACAACGACTGCAATTCGTTGAAATTTATTGTCAAAATGCGTGCTCTGTGACAAATGTGCATCGTTTGATACGACCATTTTATGGTCGTCATAATCGATCTTCTGAATCAACAACTCGTGCTGTTATCGCCAAATTTCGCACCAAATTTACTTTGTTGGACATAAAACCATCGACTCGCATGCGTAGAGTGCGTACTGAAGAAAATATTGCAGCCGTAGCGACCAGTGTTAATGACGATAGTGAAATGTCAATTCGTCGCCATTCTCAGCGATAGGGCATGTGTTACTCAACAACACAAGGAATTTGTTTTTGCCCCAATTGGCTGAGTTGAACTTGGTTGACATGTGGTTTTATCAGGACAGTGCAACATGCCACACTGCTCGTGAAACAACGGATGTGTTGAGGGATGAATTTGGTGAGCAGCTTATCTCTCGATTTGGCCCTGTGAGTTGACTCCCAAGATCTTGCGATTTAACGCCTCTTGATTATTTCTGGTGGGGTTATATCAAGTCGTTAGTCTATGTAGACAAGCCGAATACTATTGAAGCCTTACAGGATAACATAACACGTGTTATTCGTAGAATACAGGCCGAAATGCTCGAAAAAGTGACGAAAAATTCAACCTTCTGAGTGGACATTTTGAGACGGAGCCGCGGACAACATTTACATGAAATTATCTTTAAAAATGAAATGGCAAAGACAAATTTATGGATTCCAATAAAAAATGTTAATATATGATGTAAATTTGAGTGTTTTATTCGATTTGTAAAAAACTACGATTAAAAAATCACCCTTTATTCAGGAATATGGAATATGCTGTTTAGGAACATGGATCATTTGTCAACCGAAGAATGCGTACGAATAGTTACAATTTATTACAAAAGTGGTGATCCCAACGTGGACAAACAGACGAACAAAATTTCCTTCAGCGATGAAGCTTGTTTCTCACTCGATGGTTACATTAACAGGCAAAATAGTTGCATATGGAGTCTGGGTTCTTCGAGCCATTGCATTTGGAAAAAAGTGACTGTTTGATGCAGATTATGGTTTGGAGATGTCATTGGGCCGTATTTTTCCGAAAGCTACTTCAAAAGGATCCACTGTTGCAACCAATCCAGAGGCGGTGATTTCAATGACATTGTACTCGTATTTCGTAAACGATGGCAAGGTTAAAGCATTATAAAAAAAATAAAAGCCTCATTGAAATCATGTTTTATTTAACTTTACTTTTCAAATCAAAAAATTAATAACCCTGTATATCTCCATCCCTTCTATTGAGGATATTATCAGAATAAAAATAGATTAAGGATGTCTGCCTAGCAAAAAAGTACATCCAAAGAATCGAATATTCACCACAACTTGTGATAGGGAGGTGACAAAAAATTGCAAGGAAATTAACATTGGGTTGTGATAAGGAGAACCACTATTTTGTTATGTCTCTTGCCTTTATTTTCATGAGTGACGTGGGTACAATGAAAATTCAAAACAAATTTTCATTATTCAAAGAATTGATTTTTTATTATCGTTATTGTGACTTCATTTATATTAAAAATCAGTTTCTTAAAGAGACTTAATTTGGTATTTTCTGCGAAAAAAAACTAGTAGACTGGCACTAAATTAAGAGCACACCCAATATTTCATAGGGCTGAAGTTTATACATCCCCAACCGTGGGCTGTAGGCCACACACAGTATTGAAAACGGACATTCTTTGTGGCATGAAAATGTACATGCTTTATTTGGTCTCTGAGTAATTTATAGTTTTTACAAATAGAATGACAAACTTACCATATCAGCCATTATATAAAGAAGGGTAAATAATTTTTTTTTCCAAAAACTTTAAAAGGCCCTTCTTTAAGCCGACTACCACAAATTATTTCTTCGGCGCGTATTATATTCCTCAAAAAATAATTATTGGAGTACTCTGTTCGAACACATTTTGCTGTAATTGCTTGGAATCATAAATGAAAATGAAAACCATTCCTTTAAGCACTTCCTTACGGCGGTTTTTGAAATGGTTCAAAACTGTTTCATTGGGAGCGATAAATATGCTTTAATTGCATCCTTAGAAATGATGAAAATGTGATACATTTTGAATGACTTTCATTTCTTTTTTTTCTTTTGCTGGTTGGATATTAAGTATGGAATTGAGTAAATTTCTGTTCCAAATGGGCCTCATCATTGAAGATGATTTTAGCGGCTAAATCAGCATTTTCATGTTGTCTCTCCAATACCCAATTAACGAACTCCCTTCGCTGTCCATGATCAACTGGCTTCAGTTCCTGAGTCAATTGAACTTTGCATGCTTGAAGATGCAAATCTTTCGTCAAAATTCGCTGCATAGTGGATTTGGAGACACCAATTTTCTGAGTTCGGTGTCGAATTGAGGTGGATGGAGTTTGAGCGACATCATCACGTACAGCTGCGACATTTTCAGTCGATCGACCTGGTCGAAGACGCGTTGTTGTCTTTACATCACTAACAGACCCAGTTTTGGCAAATTTATCCATTAATCTCTTTACAGTTGACTCTTTTGCAGCATTATTGTGACCCCAAATTGATCGCAATTTGCCAACTAAGCCGCAAAACTTTCACCAGTTTGGTAAAACAATTTCACAATTAGAATGCGTTATTCATTCGTGTAGCGCTCCATTTCTACTAACCTCGTACCTCCTACTAGCAAACAATAACAATTGTTCAAATGTCAAACAATGACACTTCGAATGGCGCCAAATCTAAATCTTGTGTTCTTGTTCGGGCACCCTTTATAATATTTCGGCAAATCATTGACAAATTTTTTCAAAATCTCTATACCCACCAATATCGCATTATATAGATAGACATTTGAAAACCTACATTTGCTACAAATCATTTCGAAATGCCAGTTTTTTAGTTTGTTAAATGATCGAAAATCTAATTTTCGTAAAATTATTTCTTCGAATAACTCAAAAGCCCGCTTTCCTAAAACGTCGAGTATTTGAACACTTTAAATATAACGACAACAATTTCATTTCATGTCTGAGTGTTATGACGCCAGCGGATGAATCAGTACAGGCAATTTTCGAGAGAATAATACTCCGGAAAATATGTGGGCCAATCATCGTTAACGGAGAGTATCGGCGTCTCATGAACAATGAACAGTAAGTATGAGCTACACACCGACATCGACGTGATCAAACGCCTTAATATACAGCGTTTGCGTTGACTGGGTCATGTTATGCGGACGGCGCAGAAGAGGGCGACCAAAACTCCGTTGGAAAGGCCAGGCTTTTGAAGTACTATCGAAACTTGGTGTGACGAATTGGAGAAGAAGCGCAGTAGATCGAAACGTTTGAAATTATTTTCTGCGGGCGGCGTATAATTGATTTTTGAATCCGAACCCAACATTAGTTCAAAATAGTCCTAATTTTATATTCTTTCGTGTATTGTGAGTATTTTCTTTTTTTATTATTGTTATTCTTTATTTATTATTATTTATTTTCTCTTGTACTGATTAATCACTCAAACAGTATTCTAGCAGTAAGTGTCCTTAATAGACGGAGGCTTATCGATCTTTACTTCTAACGATATAAGTTAGTTCGTCCCCACATCTCAGTCACATAAGTAATCCTCAATTATTGTGTAGAGAAACAGAATCATTGGAAAATCTGAACTCGTACACTGCCATTTTACCCAAATATCATCAGTAATTTATTATTGTGGCCCTGAAGCTGAAATATATTTGCAGACCAATAAAAACCTGAAGTATTAAAACTTACGTGCTTTAGCGTTCTCATCATCTATGAAACCTCTTGAGCAAATATTTGTCGACCAAACCCTCCCTAAACGCGAAAACATTTGTGGTCCTTCGAGCCGGATTCAAGTTAAAACGTTTTTTTTATGCTGAGCATTAATTAATACCTTTTTGTTCTCATATCGCTCAACTAAATTTGTCCGTGTCCATTTTGAATCCGTTGTTAGTCAGTGGACGTATTTTGAGAACAACTCTGGCCTCGCCCTATATTTTGTTCTTAATCAATGGCATAATTTTTCGACAGGCGTTAACCGAGAATTACTTTTATATAAAGCAGAGAATGTGTCTCTGAAAGAAGGACAAGAAAGTGTCTGTATCACAAGGCGGAAGAGCGATATTAGGGCTAGAGGCAGGGCGGGCACTATTTGCCGCAGATTAGATACATATGTCTATTCCAGTCGCCACCTAAGAAGAAGAAGAAGTGTGAGTGTTGTAAATATTTCAAATTTGCATTCATTGCACTCCTTGTGAATGTCCGTCCATCGTCGTGTCAGCTAAAAATACCTACTTTTGTTAGAAAGCTGAAATTCGTCACAAAGGAAATTCATATTCATTGGCGAGAAATCGAACAAAATCAAATGAAAAAACATTTGGCAATACTAAAACTGAACACAAACAAATGGGCATTTTTTCGATTTTATTTTTCAGAAATTTTACCATTCATTCGTTAAAATGTATACAGAGAAAAGAGCTATACCACCCCACTAATTGTGAGTCGAGTTATTTAAAAATACAGGGTGGCGCACCAATTGTGCTGCAATAAAAAAAAAAAATTCAAATAACCGGGTGCTACCGACGCATAGAGTAGTATTGGTGGTAAGATAGGCCTCACCTCCGCCAATGTTCCATACTAGCATAATCAATTTGTCATCTCCTGGCTGTGAAGAAAGGGTTAACAATTGTTAATACCAAAATTGTCAGCCACTTTTTCTAGATAGTCCAAGTTTCACTTGGCTATCCCAGGGGGGCGTAGACAATCGCATTGTAATATGCCCAGTGTGCCGCACACCGTGGGTAAGACCTTCACGGCGAGACTCACGTTAAACCTTCTTAGACTTCTGTATAGAAACTGCAATTTTATTTTATATAACTAATTGCTTTTAAATATGATAGACCGTAAATGACTTCCATGCATATTGACGCATATGCAACCCCCAATCAAAACATTACTTATTGCGGCCTGAAAGGTTGAAATCGGGATCGCCCTAATTATTGTTTAAATGGACTGCTTCAATTCAGTCAAATTCTTTGGTTTCATTTTGTACACATCTTGCTTGACATAACTCCATCAAAAAAGTCTGATGCGATCAAGTCAGGTGATCTTGGGGTCCAACTGCAAGTGGAGTTTCTGGATATTAATTTGGGAATTTTCGTTGGAGCTCCGTTAACAAGCCATCTTGCAGGACCCAAATGCTGTTGAAACTGATACGTCTTCGGTGCAGTTCTGGGTCAAAAAACTAATTTTTGGTCTTAAAATAATGGTCCCCATTGACAGTTACTATTACACCGTAACAAGATTTGTGCGCCAACCTATACTAAAAACATTTTATTTCGACAAAACAATGGGTAAATTCTTTGTAGGAGACTTAATGAAAGTTCATTCCTCACAACTACACTCATCTGGCAATGGGTCAGTACAACGTTCTCTATACGCTCTGTCTATACTATAGATTCTGTTAGGATATAATCAGTCCATTAGAGAAAACCCCGCCAGTACAATTACAGAAGCGAGCTATAATGTAATAGGCAGCTTCAGATTTTTTTTTTTTTTTTTGAATAATTGTATCTTTTACGAATCTCGTAAAAGCTTTATTTGGAAATGATCATTCGAGTTTATAACATTTTCAAAGAACCATCTCAACTGTAGTCTTCATTCTTGAAAAATACTACAAAAATTTGATTTCCTCTGAAAAAACTGCAAAGTTGTTATATTTGGCTAAGTTAGGTTAGGTCAGTGTGCCAGTCTGAATAGACAGATTCACTGAGACCGTATAGTGCATTTTGATACCACGGAAACTAGAGATATGGATGGATGATATGGAGTATCCCCCGTTGAACCATCCTGGGCGCCTCAAGAAGCTCTTAAGTCGAGCAATCCTATATCGTCCAGATCTCCTAAGTCCCTAAAGAAATAAGTGTCCAGTATTTATCTCCGCCTGAGACCTTCAGTCTCACTGTATGTCTTCCAATCAGGCAGCGTCACGTCATGACGGATACAAGTAATGACCCGTCGGGTCTTGATAGCGACAGCAGTTTGTGTGAACGCTTTAGATCTAGGCGAGGCCACATCTGTCTGGATTGATTGCCTACGATTTGCTTCTAAATATGCCCTATCATGAAGTAGGAGCTTGCAAGTGGCTAGAAGTATGTCCACGGACTCCAACTCGGCTGGAGTCTGTAAGGTTGTCTCTAGTCTTGCCAGTTTCTCTGCTCTGCAGTTGTCTGGTATGTCTCTGTGGCGCGGCACCCACATAAGGTGAATGTTGAAATGCTGAGTCATCTCATTAAGAGATCTGCGGCTTTTCAGAGCTGATGTTGAGTTCAGAAAGACAGAATCCAGAGATTTAATGGCAGCTTGACTGCCAGAGAATATGTTAACCTCCACCGTCGTGAGGATGTTATACCTCAGTCATTCTGTCACTTCTTTAATGGCCAAAATTTCGGCCTGGTAAACACCGTTAAGATTTGATCAGTGAATACATTTTTTTAAGTCTTTTTTTCGTCTCTTTGCAGAATTAACTAAATAATACTTGGGGAAATTTATGATGGAAAGGCTCAGCACAGAACAAAGAATCGAAGTTGTTCAATTTTACTTTGAAAATTAGCATTCGATTATTCAAATCATATCGAAATTTCTTTCATGTTCGAAATGCTCCTAGCGCTCCAACAATTTACCGATTGGTTCAGCGTTTTGGGCAACAAGGGGCTGTCTGTGATCTTCCACGTGCTTGAAAACCTCGTCCAGTTTGAAATGAAGTGACCATTGCTCGAGTTCAAGCAAGTATTGAGGAAAATCCCGAAACTTCCACCAGGCGACGTTCTTAGCAGTTAGAGATGTCTAGACGGTCTTTGCAAAGAATTTTACATATGTTACATCTTTCTCCATATAAGATGCAATTGGTTCACATGTTAAAACCAAATGATGCACAAGAACGCCTTTAACAATACTTATGCGCCACCCTATACCTCTATATACATATATATATAGAGTATAAGGAGGAGGCATTTTTGGCATGCCGTCTTTTATTTGACGGTAAGTCTATATTGTCATTCATGATGCTATGGTTCATCGATATCCCAAAATTATCCTTTTTCCGAAATTTTTAAATATTTTTATATTTATTTATTAACCGAGAACAATATATAGTCATTTTTGTTACATGCAGTATGAAGCGATATAAGTTTTTACTGAAAAAATAAGATTAGTCAAAATATTTTTCCTACTTATCATTTTTAACCATTTGTAGCACTCCTCTGTAACATCGCGTAGGATTCAACGACTATAAGTTGTTGTGTCACCAATGTATGCAGATTTATATCGTTATACTCTATAACACATGCCTGGAGTGGCCCAAGTCCTGAATATTGCTTAATTGTTATGTCTTATTAACTAAGCTATCAACCTCTAGATTTGTTGTTTGTTTAATATTTATTTATTTGCCATATTTCCAACCTCATCGTGAATCCAATTCGTGAAATCCTATGTCGATATGAACGGAGAAACATTCATAAGAAAAAATGTTGACTTGCGATCATATCGGATGGTTCGGAAAGTTTGTTCGGTTTTTAAAAGAAATTTATTCACAAATTTATATGCAACAAAACAATTATTTAAATCTATTATATAATCTCCCCCTTTTTTAATAACTTCTTCCCTCCTCTCTGGAAGCTTTTTAATTCATCTCTCATAAAACTCGTGTGGTTTTTCTGAAAAAAAAAACGGTCAATTCGATTTTTCACTTCGTAGTAGTTAGGGAAATCCAAACCCTTCAAGTGATTGCTCAGACTGCGAAATAGGTGATAATCAGACGGGGCGAAGTCTGCGGGTGAGGTAAAACTTCCCACCCAATCTCTGACAGTTTCTGACGGATCCGCAAGGCAGTGTGAGGGCAGGCGTTGTCATGATGGAAGATGATGTCTCTCCCACTGATGGGCCTCGGTCGGTTTTCTTCCAATGCCACTTTCAATTTATCTAATTGTGTATATAGCAGTCCGCTTTGATCGTTTGATTTGTTGGAAGAATCTCAAAAAAGACTACTCTTTTGACACCCCACCAAATCGACAACATTACTTTCCTGGCCTGAAGGCCCGCTTTAGAGGTCGATTGAAGGGTTTCATTTGGTTTCTCCCATGACCTTTTCCGCGTTACATTGTTGTAGACTATCCATTTTTCATCCCCTGTGATAAAGTTCTTATTGCTTATCCTTAGCTTATCGCAGACGTCAAAGCGATTCGGTGAGAGAGTGTGGTACCCACACATCGGAGTTGCTTACAAATCCGAACACTTTTATGACCCCGTAAACGGTTGAGACTGATTTTTCGATTATTTCAGCTATTTCCCTAACTGTTTCACGGCGATTAATGATAATTAAATCTCTCACCTCCTCAGAAATAATTTCTTTTGGTCGTCCTGATCTGTGAGCGTCCTTTACGGAGAAGTCACCCGTGGAAAATCGTTTAAACCATATCTGGCAAGTGATTCCATTTGATCCGTTTTCTTTATAAACAAACTTCATTTTTCGGCTTCCTTCAGCAGTCTAAAAAAAAAATAATATACGTAAAATGCTCTTTTTTGCTAATTTTTTCACTTTTCAAAACTTTTTTTTAAAACGCTATAACCACTCACGATCAGAACGAGGACACAAGTAAACAATAGTAAACAGTTTAGAGAAGGAGTGAGAAGAAATTACGATAGTAATCTAACGAATTAATCGAACGAACTTTTCGAACAACCCAATATTTTACGAAATACTCGTATACGCAGTCAGAAAAGTACCAGATCTGATGATTTTTTTTTTAAATTATGTCATTCAGTTTAATTATACCGCTTACAAAGTAGACCGAAATAATTCGCTTACATTCGCATTTTCCAAAACTATTTCCTAAAAAAATCTTTATACAGGGTGGGCCATAAGGTTGTTGGCGGCTTAAATATTCAATTAAAAAAAACTACGGAACATAAAAAAAATATATTTGCATTTTTAAAAAGTAGAAGCATGGGAATTTTTAAGACTTAAAAATACTTTCCTGAATAATGTTCCTCTTCAACTGCTATAAATTGGTCGGATTATTCTCGTAGACTACCGATTTGAGGTAGCCCCATAGAAAATAATCGCATGGAGAGAGATCGGGGCTACGTGGGGGCCATTCAATATCCCCCCTTTTCGAAATGAGTTTTCCAGGAAAAACATTTTTCAGCAGCTCTATGGATAACCTAGCCGTATGACATGTAGCCCAATCTTGTTGAAACCACATCCTCGAGGTATTGCCTTGACGTTCTTGCAAAGCTGGCACCAAAAAGTCTGCTAGCATGTTGCAATAATTGTTCCCTCTAACTGGGCGACCACGAACCGTAATTGGTACTGTTGAGCCGGTTGTTTCGAACATTCTGATCCATTCTCGTATCACATTGGCGCTTGGAACTTCACTTAAATCGTGTAAACCGTGTTCATGCCGATACAAACGTCGTGCAGTAATCACTGATTTATTGTTTTCGGCTCCATGGCGACTAAATTTCCAGGAAACGGCGCAGCGAACATATCCCCTCGCCACCCCGCGCCACGCGTTACCGAGAAATTGAAGAATTAAATCGCCAACACCCTTGTGGCCCACCATGTACATTAGAAAACATTTTGTCTGGCAATCATATTTTACGAAATATACGCAGTCAGAGAAGTACCTGGTATTGGTCTGATGCTTTTTTTATTTTATCATTCAATATAATTTTTATTTTGTCAATTGAATTTAAAGTAGACCGAAATAATTCACTTCTGGCAACAAATAATCCAAACATCAAAACATTTTTCAAAACCATTTTCCAGAAAAGACTTCAGTTCTCGCCACGAATTTCTTTTGGTGTTTTTTATACATTAGAAAAAATTTTGACTTTTACGAATTATACGCAGTCAGAAAAGTGCCAGATACCGGTCTGATGCTTTTATTATTTTATCATTCAATCTAACTTTAATTTGTCAATTCAATTTTAAGCGGACTGAAATAATTCGTTTATGTCAACAAATAATCCAAACATCAAAACATTTTCCAAATTTATTTCTCAGAAAAGACTTCAGTTCTCGCCTCGAATTTCTTTTGGTGTCTTTTATACATTAGAAAAGTGCTGAAATATTGATTAGAAAAATCATATTTTACGAAATATACACAATCAGAAAAGTGCCAGATATTGGTCTGATGCTTTTTTGAATTTTATCATTCAATTTAATTACACCGCTTACACAGTAGGCCGAAATAATTCGTTTATGTCAATAAATAATCTGAACATCAAAACATTTTTCAAATTCATTTCTAAGAAAAGACTTCAGTTGTCGCCGCGATTTTCTTTGGTGCCATTTATCAGTTGCAAACGGGTGTCTCCAAATAGCAATTTGAGTTTTGATAAGATAAAACAACCAGCCAGAACTACATGAGGTGGATACCCTGTTTGTTCCATAATATACTCGTATAATAGTTGTTGAGTTTTGGCCTTATGAGATGATTTCTACAAGTCTAGGCTTTTTCTATTAACACCGTATAACAGTCACATAATATGCTTTATTTGCTGTGTAACCTTCTGGGGGAGAATTCCGATTACCTTGGCTTTTCGATCGACTTGCACCTGGTTTTATCGGATTCCG
Source organism: Philornis downsi (assembly GCA_019455685.1). Taxonomy (NCBI): domain Eukaryota; kingdom Metazoa; phylum Arthropoda; class Insecta; order Diptera; family Muscidae; genus Philornis; species Philornis downsi. Next base: position 3,638,571 of record JAHXMU010000092.1, on the reverse strand, counting down.
CTCAGTTTGTTGCCCGGTTTGCAAGAGAAACTCGTAAACTCCTACCTCATTATCATAACCAGTTATTAGGTGCGCAATTAAGTTCCTGCTTTTTGGCAATAGATGACGCCAACTGTAAGTGCTAGTCGATTCTACCACAACCTAAACGTCATGAGCCAAGCTTAAGCATATGGTAAACATACCGCCTCGACACCGTAATGATTTTCTTTTGACGTCATATTCTATTGGTTGTGCGAATATTTATGATTTTGTGCCAAATAATCGCCATATGCGGGGAGTACTGATTTTCTTTTTTCAATCGAAGGAAACGGTGGCTGAAGCTCATCGAGACCTTCAAAACGTTTACGAAAATGCTGCTTTAAGTGAAACAACGTATTGAGATTGGTTCCGACGCTTTAAATACGGTGATTTTGATGTTGACGACCGTTCGCGTGAAGGAAGACGAAAAAACTACGAAGACTCTGAATTGACGGCATTGTTCGATGGGGATCGATGTCAAACGCAGGTAGAGATTACTTCAGTATTCGAAGTTACCCGCCAAGCCATTTCCAAGCGATTGAATGCGTTGGGAATGATTCAAAATCAACGAACTTGGGTTCCTTATGAGTTGAAGCCATGGGATATTGAGCGTCGTGTTTTCGTCTGTGAGCAACTGCTTCAGCGACAAAAAAGTAGGGGTTTTCTTCATCGTATTGTAACGGGTGATGAAAAATGGATTCATCACAGTAATATATTGAAAAAAAAGGTCATGGGGCTGCCAGTGATGCCTCTACGTTGTTGCCTTGGCCGAATATTCATGCTGCAAAGGTTAACCCCTGTATTTGGGGGGACCAGGATGATGTTACTTATTACAAGCTGTTGAAAACAAGAGCAACCATCACTGGGGATCTGTATCGACTTCGACTTGAGCCCAGCATTGCGCGAGAAATGCCCAAAATACAGGGAGAGGCACGAGCAGTATGACAACGCTCGGACTCATGTGGCCAAGCCCGTCAAAACCTTCGCCATATTCTCCAGATATTGCGCCGTCCGATTATCACTTATTCCGTTCGATGGCACATGGTCTGGCTGACCAGCAGTTCCACTCATATGACGACATCAAGGAATGGCTAGATTCATGGATAGCCTCAAAAGATGAACGGTTTTAGCGTGACAGAATCCGAGCTTTGCCAGCAATATGGGAAAAAGTATGTAGCTAGCGATGGGCAATACTTGCAATAAATCATTTTTAAACATGTTTTTATAATAAAGTTGCATTTTTATAAAACTTAGTTGCTCGCCTTATATAAAGCGTTTTGTAATTGTGGTATCGGAATTGATACGTTCTAGCTTGCCTCCAGGTATTTCGAAACTAATCGAGCGACAATGCATTTTATAACTATGCAATTGTATAAAATGCTAGAGACAATGAACTATCTTCAAAACTTAAAAAAGGATTTTCAATCATCACTTCTCTAACTTTATTGACGGCAACTTTAGTGGAAGACGAACGAGATAAATCCTCCACCATACGAGTATTTCGATTACTTTCAAATGTATTAATGACCACCTTTAGCTTTCTGCAACATTTTCAGCTATTCGGTACACGAAATTACTTTGTATTACAACATTTATGATAAATTCTTTATTCGAAAGTTTTATTCATTAAAAAAAATCGCACAATTGCACACTCGAGTTGAACTGACAAAATCAACCGCTGTAAACATACTAAATAACGGATCGTGCCTAAACTCCGCTTCAGTATAAAGGGCAGTTGTAACAACTGAGCGACAAAAAGAATTTCGATCATCCAATGAAGCTGGTTTTATAATCGATCAATTTCAGGCATTTTCTTGATAGAATGCATGCTACTTGTCTATGTCGAAACTGTACATATTCTCAATATCTAAAAAACAGTCAGGAATAGTGGTTCTGCAGACGGGAACAGAACCAGGCTATTCGACGTCACCGACATCGGCTCCGATGTCCATAAATTCTGCTATAGATTTAACAAACTATCTAAGGCCAAAGCCTTCTCTCGCTCTCGAGATGAACTGCTGTAAACATACTAAATGAGGGATAGGCACTAAACTCTGCATCAGTATAAAGGACAGTTGTAACAACTGAGCGACTAATAGAATTTTGATAATCCAATGAAGCTGGCTTTATAATTGATCAATTTCTGGCATTTGCCTATGTCGGAACTATAGATATTCTCAAGATCTGGAAAACAGTCAGGAACAGTGGTTCTAGAGACAAACGGGAACAAAACCAAACTATTTATTTCGACGTCATCTACCTCGGCTTCGACGTTCACAAATTTTGCTATGGGTTTAGTAAACTATCTAGTGACAAAGCTTTATCCCGACGGTCGTATATCCAACTACTCCCCAAATAGTAGTCCTACCTGTGCAGTGCAAAATACTGAATTTTGACGTACGCGGAAAAAACCAGCTCTGGGACAAATCGCTGCTACGAAAACAAAATGCTTCGTAAAATATATGGTCGCATCACTAGCGATAATGCCGAGGCAGTGAATAGTCCCGTACACCAAATCATCCATCTAATGAGCCACCTGAAAGCTTTAGTCAAAGTTTCTATAATTATTTATAAGGTATAGTAAAAAGAAATGCATTATTTTTCCAACAAATTGGATTTAGAACTCAGATAACTACTCAAGGGCAAAAGCGCAAGTCAGGTGGCTAGAAATGTGAATAATGTTTATAGTTGTCATACTGTTACAGGGTTTTTTCAAGTTCATTCCGGTAATTTTGATGTCAAAGAAGGAATACGCTCTGGAAGGCCAATTGTTGAAAATATCGATTGGAAACTAATACGTTAACCGCCATGTAAGCATTGTTTTAATTGTTCAGAAGCTAAATACTGCATAAAACCCCATTTGGAACTACTTGAATAAACTTGTTTCTCGGATTAATGCAGAGCACCCTTATGGATCGAATTTCTGTGAGTCGCTGCTGCATCGCAACAAAATCGACACATTCCTTCCATTATTTTCCTATTTAAGAGTTGTGATGAAAAGTGGATCACTTATGATAACGTCATGCGACGATCGGTTGTGTACGTGATCGAATCGCGGCGGAAACGGTGGTTAAGCCGGGGTTAACGGTAGGGGAGGTTTTGCTATGTATTTGGTGCAGGGAATCATCTATTATGAACTGCTCCAAAATTTTTAGTTTGGGGATGTACCAATTGAACTGTGTGAAGGAAGCAATCGCCCAGAAGCAGACAACTTTCACCCAGAAGGACAGGAATTGTATTCTATTAGTATAGCACCAGGCCACTCACATATCCGCTGTGGCTCGCCGAAAGCTCCGGTAAGATGGTTGGGAAGTTCTTAGCATCCATTGGTTAGTCCGGACCTGACACCAAGTGATTACCAGATGTTCCTATCTTTGACGAACAATTTTGCTGGTGAAAAATTCGCCTTAAGAGAAACTTATAAAAATCGAATATCCCTGTTTTTCGCCAATAGAGATTACTTTCTCTATGGGAGAGCTGTGGTGGAAATATCTTCAAAAATGCAACAAGTTGACGCACAAAACGGTTCATATTTGAACTAAATTGAATTATTCTAAGCCTTCATTGTAAGGCAAAAAATAATGGATATCTTTTTATTGGAGCTATACACGGAAGCATGACCGACCGTGGCACGTCCCACACACAGCCATTTATCCTTATTTGAGCGGTAGTCACCTCGATGTGTCTGACGAACAGTCCGAATAGTAGAACAATTGACAAAAGTAAACGCTTATCAGACTTCGATGGCCGCGCACTCGAATCTATTCATATATTGGAGACAGTTAAAAACTGAAACTTCAGTTTTAAAGAAATTAATAATTTGCCAAGAATCGCAAACATATAACTCCCACGCAAATGTTCAATGACCAGTGAATGCATGGCTAACAAGGTTAGGTTAGATCAGTGTGGCAGTCTGAATAGACAAACTCACTTAGACTGTATAATCGATTGTGATACCACGGAAACTAAAGATATGAATGTCTTTAGTTTCCCTGTTGAACCATCCTGAGCGCCTCAAGAAGCTCTTAAGTAGGACAATATCTATATGTATATCGTGCACATCTCATAGGTCCTTAAAGAAATAAGAGTCCAGTGTTGATCTTCGCCTATTACCCAGAGCGGAGCAGTTACATAGGAGGTGTTCTATGGAGTCCTCCTCCTTCTCTTCCTCCTTATCCCTATAGCTCCTGCAAAAGTCATTAGTCACAACCTTGAGTCTCACTGCATGTCTTTCAATCAGACAGTGCCCCACGATGAATGAATGATAAAGTGAATGTTGAAATGCTGAACCATGTCGATAGGAGATCTGCGGCATTTCAGAGCAGATGTTGAGTTCAGAAAGACAGAATCCAGAGATTTAATGACAGCTTGACTGTCAGAGAATATTTTAATCCCCACCGTGGTAAGGGGGTCATACCTCAGTCATTCTGCCACTTTTTGAATGGTGGTCTTCTTACTATACTTAGCCCTAGGTCTTCGGAGTAGACCCCGAAACCTACCTGATTACATGATTTTGGGTATAGAAGTGGACATACAGTCAAATATCACTGTTCTTGTCGAACAGTGGTTCAGCCAGAGTGTAGTCAATGGTGGCTGTTATGTTTGGCATCATGTTAAGGATCACATTGTGACCATAACCACTGTTTGATCACTGTAGCAGCTCTCTTAGTTGTACTGCCGAGGGGTAGTAAATGCAAGTTATTCTTTGGACGTTGTCCAGTATCCTATAGTATGAGTACTTCTCAACATTATCGGTCTTACTGCTGTATTATAGAACCAATGAACAATCAGAGACCTTAATCTCCATTGTTTCCCTATTGCCCTCTGGCACGCAGATAGCGAGACTATGGCCTTTTTCGCCCTGTCCAGAATGTTGAGTTTGAAATTCAGCTTCTTGTCCAATAACACACCAAAGTATTTTTCACAGTCCGCGAAAAGAATTTCAGTACCTCCCAGGGAGATAGGATCCACAGGTGGAATCTTGTACCTGCTGGTAAACAGAACCACTTTAGTCTTGTTTGGATTTACTCCAAGACCGTTTTCTCCCGCCCACTTCGTTATAGCGAGGGCTCTTTGGGCTCTTTGAAGGATGTCTCTGAGTGTTCCCACAAACCTCCCCTTAACAACTATTGCCACATCGTCTGCGTATGCGATAACCTTGAAGCCAGCATCTTCTAAAGAGAATATAATACTATTCAAAGCGAGATTCCGTAGCAGAGGGGATACAACACCACCCTGGAGTGTTACAGCTAACAAAAGTTATTACAAAATTTATGTACACGAAATGGTTGATAGGGTGCCCTAAAGCACCAACTCCAAACACCAAAGTCGTACGATTGAACAAATAACTGTTATGACTTCAAGCATGTGATACGCTAGCAATATGGTACAGGGTGTCTGTCGGAAAGGTATACTACTTTGTTTGTTCATAATTTTTGATTAAATGAAAGAGAATGGATGTTATATTGATAAATGTTTTATTTATTGTTGGCAATTATATATGGAATACAATATCAGATAAATGTTCGCCTCTGTTAGCCTCACAAATGCGATCTCATTTGAACACATTTTTCATTACATTCTCATGCATTTCACGCGGTATTTCATTAATTTCATCACGAATGTATTGTTTGAGTTGCTCAAACGTTTCTGGTTTGTTTGCATAAAACTTGCTTTTCAGATATTCCCACAAAGGAAGTCCGGAGCAGTCAAATCAGCCGACCGTGCAGGTCAATCAACATCACTATTTCTTGAAATAACTTGTTGTGGAAAGACGTCTCGCAGTAATTCCATTGTAATCCCGGCTTTATGCGATGTGGCACCGTCTTGTTGATACCATATGTTAATCAAGCCCAAAGCATGCAGTTGTGGCGTTAAAGTTAAAAGTTTTCAATCATATCACGCACGATGTCGCCCCCCATTGGCAGTTATCGTTACGCCGTTTTCAGTTTCAAAGAAGTAAGGTCCAATGATTTTTCCTGCCAAATAGCACACCAGACTGCCACTTTTAACGGATGCAAAGGTGACTGACGAATAATCTAAGGGTTTTCCACTGCCCAGAACCGACTATTCTGTTTTGAACACCTTCTTGAGCAGCAGTAATGTTTTCAGCCGATCTTGCAGCATGTTCTGGTTCATGCTTGTCCCTATCATCTACAGTTACAGACCCTCTTTCTTCGAAATCATTCACTACACGATAAATACTGCGTCTTGTTGGCACGTTGTTTCTCCCAAAAAATTTCACGTAACTTCCTCATCGTCACAGTAATCGATGATTGATTTTGATAAAATGTTTTAATGATTAGAACTCGTTGGTTTATCGAATATTTTTCCATAATAAATTTGCCACGTCTCTACTTCACGACTGCCAAATGTGAACTGTCAAGACTAATGTTTACCCAACTGGCATCAAAACAAAGCAATATACCTTCCCGTCGGACACCCTGTATTATCAGGTTTATTTTGATTTCAACTTTTCTTAGGAATTTTTTTAACGGAGTCATTCAAAGGTGTTTTTTTTTTTGTTACGCTTTTTATACAACCCAAAGAACAGCGCTTGATGTCGAATTTTTCATTAATATTTCATTAGATATCGCTGTCTGTGATCTTGTTCTCAAATTCTCGAAATTTTTCATGAAAGAAACATATTTTCTTTTATCATTATCATGATGATTTTGCTCGCTGAAGTTTATTAATTATCCCAGAATGGTAAACTTAAGAGCAGAAAAGAGGTGAAGTGAGCTTTGTACCATTGCCATTGAATTAGTACCATAACCAAAATATCGCATCAGTCATTCGCTCAGTCGATAACATTTCTCAATGTTCAGTTCAGTACAAATGATAGAAAACAAGTTCACCAACATAAGATAAAGATGCAGAGATGACATTTACTCATTACCATTTTAACATACAAGACAATATTATCGTACATGTGTGATAACATCATGATTACTTATTCATGACCCTTCGATACTATTATATATATTTAATAGTATACCGAAAGTGTCCACAGAAGCATGTAATGGAAAATTACGGCTCAAAAACTGCTACCCGTGATGCTGATGTTGACTCGCATCACAGCCCGACACTGCCCATTCCACAAATTTTCTCCACAACTGCAACAAAACAATCCGATCCCTGATGTTCCTAACATTCCAGAGCAATTGCCATACAGGGCAATGCTGCAGCCAAGTTTTAGATCCACTCATGTACGAATTGTTACGCGGTCGAAACTCTTTCACATATTAAAATTAGCACATGAAAGTGTTTGCTGCGGAAATGTGTACATAGACTTTCATAATTTGTAGTTTTTCCTTTGCAAAACCTGAGAAGACAGCAGTAATGGATTATTCTCATATAGCTCCTGTTTTCTCCATTACCACTAAACAAAGCATAGCATCAGTTAACTTTTTATGAATAAGCACATCTACAATAAACAAATTATTTCCAGACACTGGCTTGTTAACGATAAACAATCTGAGGGATTTCCCCATAATGGTAACATCTCATCAATTTAAATTTTCATCAAATCTTAACGAAATTATCAATGGAAATAATCACAGTATCGCTCCGTCGTAACTGATAAAAAAAAATGTTCCTCTCGTTTAGTACACGATTTCCAATAGAAAAATTTGAATATTTATAGCTGGCAGTTGTCAGGGCACAAGCATCAGTTACCCGTATTCAACGATAGCGGCAAGAGCTTCCGCTTTATTTTGAGGAATACCAACAATAAAAACTTCATTCAAGATTTTACCAAAGGACTCTTAAGAATATGGTCCCACGTAAGTTGTACTTAATTGCTATACAAAATGTTTTGGCAGCTCAAGAGCCATGTTTTTTTTTTCAAATATAACTATTTAAACACGAATGTGTCTATGAGTGTCAAAAAAAAGAGTAAACTGAGCATAGCTCTGCATTAGTTCTGTTCATCTATATCCTTGTTTCTTGACCAAATTGTTTAGAGTTTCTTGTTTCTTTTTTTTTTCTTCTTGTTCCATCACTTTTAGCTAACACATTGCTCCTGTTGTCGGTGGCTTTGTTTAGCTTTGCCCACGTAGAGTCCTTAACTCTTGGTTTCGCAACACCCACCGCTGTACCCACCGCCTTATCTTCCCAAGTCTCTGTCACGGATTTGTGTGCTTTGGTACCTGGTGCCACAATTTTACGCCCCAATACCTGCGCCAATTGGATTAAGTGCCCCACTAACAACAACGGCTCGGACATGGAGGAGGGCTCCTGTGTCTTTGGCTTGTACTTTAACAAAGACAAAGGCTACTGCCAGTACAAGGATGAAATGGTTTGTCCCTTCGAAGGCCAAGTAGAACACACAGAAAATCGCTGCGCTAAGGTTGCCGATGGCAAATTCTTTCCCGATGAGAGCGATTGCCATGGTTATGTCTATTGCAAAAATGGTGCAGAGCTGAAATCTAAGTGCCCCAATAATTTGGTATTTGATCCCAAGAGCAAGGCCTGCGTTTATGAATATCAATACAAATGTCCTGCAGATAAATCACAGAGCCAGAGAGATCCCATTTGCTTGTCCCTGCCCAATGATGTTTACTTTGCCGATCAAGAAGACTGCACTAAATATAGCCACTGCGTGAATGGTACGTTGACCACCTACACCTGTGATGAGGACAAGGCTTGGGACCACCATAAGGGCATCTGTGTGAATACTAGTGATGTCTCGTGTTTCCCAAAGGCCAAAAAGCCCGAACCCGAGAATTTGGCATGTGGCTTCAAGAACGCAACCAAAGTAGGTCCCGTTTCCGATGGTGTCTCCTGCAGCGGCTACTACTTCTGTAAGAAGCTCGATGATGGCAGCCGTGACCGCCATCCCGAACATTACACCTGCGCCGCCGGTACCTTCTTCGATACCAACACATTGTCGTGCCGCGACCGTCTAAATGTTCAATGTGCCTTCGATCGCTGTGAGGGCATGGGCAACAAATACGTAAATGTGGCCGGTGATTGCAAGGCCTACGCTTTGTGCAAAAATGGAGTATCCGCTTCCAAAGGCAAATGCCCAGAGAGCTACTTCTTCGATGAACGCACTCAGGGTTGTACCCACAATGTGGTCAGTTATGCTGCATGTTCGGCTTAAGAACGTCTGAGATTGCAGTAGACGCCTCTTCTAGAATATAAAAGCTTTGTAATTAATATTTTCGAAATAAAACATTACCGCGTTATAAAGCTTGCAAAACATATAATGGGGTCTGCATTTTGTCCAACAGTCGCCGGTCCCAGCGAGGTTTTCTCGTTGGCCGAAGTACATTCAGTGGCATTCAGATGCACCAAAGCAATCGCCAAAACCTTGTGGAAAAAGGACGTCGTACAAATTGTAAAATCACAAAATTTATACACAATTTCCATTGACGACAACTGTTTTGCGTGTTGTCCTGAAAACTATTTACAAGAGAATTGTAAAAAATTGTTCCTAAATCGCTGCGGCTTATGCGGCAACTTTGTCAGTTGCATATCCTTTTAAAGGAAAAAATCCTAAATCTTTGGCATATTTGCGTAAGTGCGTTAAGGTTAGTTTTAAAACAAGCAATTTAAATTCAATACGGAAACTTCTCGTGTTTTCTTCGAAACTTCAATTTTCGAACAACCGATGTAGCTGACGTTTAAACGAATTACCTAAAAACGTCAAAAACTTAACAATGTCTTTGTATTCGAAAAACCATATTCAATACAAAACCGTATGTCAGCTTTTTCCAAAACTTCAATTTTCTACATTTTTGACATATTTGCGCAAATGTGTTAAGTTTAGTTCTAAAACAAGCAATTTAAATTCAATACGGAAACTTCTCCCGTTGTCTTTTCAACACAAAACCGTATGTCAATTTTTTATAAAACTCTAATTTTCGAACAACCGATTTAGCCGAAAATTTTGCTATCGTTAAACGAATTCCCCAAAAATGTCAAAAATTTATTAGCAATGTCTTTGTATTCGAAAAACCATATTCAATACACCATATTCAGCTTCTTCCAAAATTTCAATTTTCTAACTTCTAACTTCTTCAACACAAAACCGTATGTCAATTTTTACAAAACTCAAATTTTCGAACAACCGATTTAGCCGAAATTTTTGCTAACGTTAACCGAATTTTCCTAAAAAATCTCTAAAATTGTTTAAGAATATCTTTAAATTCGAAACACCAAATTGAACACAAAAATGTATGTGAGGTTTGTCCAAAATTTCAAGTTTCGAATAACAATGCTATATTCGGACGAACCCATATGTCGGTTGTTTCATACCAAAAATTCAGTTTTTAAATAACTGATTTAATCAATTTTCTTTTGGTTAACTGATTTAAACCCAAAAATTGCAGAAATATGTCCCGTAAGGCTTTATATTCTACACATTAAATACAATATAAAAACGAATAACATTTTTTCAGAAATTCAATTTATGGAAAACCAATTAAATAGTTTTTTTCCAGTTTAATAGTTTTTTTTCTCTCGAAACATAGCGAAATGTGTTAAAAATGGCTTAATATTCATTGCAACACGAGAACAGATGCCGCTTTTTCTAATTCAAGCGGTTTGTTTTTCCTTCGTTACCTCGTTACCTTCCCGGAAATACATATGTATGTTAAGAATGGATTTGTATTCAACGAAATAAATTCAATTTGAAAACAAATGACGGCCGAACAACCGCTTTAAATTGTTTTTCAAATTTCAATTGTCCAAAAACCTTATTAAGCAGTTTTCCGAAATTTTTTTTCGAACAACCGCTTTAAACGATTTTCCAAAACTCAATTGCCGAACAATCTAATTCTCGAACAACCGGCTTTCTTTTTTGATCGGTTAATTGGTTTCCGCATAATTTGCAGAATTGCGTTAAGATTAGTTTTGTATTCAACAAATTATACAAAAATAAATGTCGGTGTTTCCTAAAGACTAATTTGTCGAATAACCGGGGATTTCCCTTCATTTAACCGATATCACCAAAAGTTATAGAAAGGTGTTGAGATTTGTTTTGTAATCAAAAATTAAATTCAACATAAACCAGTGCGCCAATTTTTTCCCAACAATTCGATTTTTTGAAAAACTTAATTTTCGAATAACCGGTTCAGTCGAGTTTTTATTTCATTATATCAGTTTTTCCAAAAATTGCAAAAATATGTTGAGAAAAATGTGACGGAATGTATATTCAACGAATAGCATTATAACGGGTGGCGCAATAGAACGTGCATATTTAAAAAATAAATACGAAAGGTATGGTTAAAATAAATCTAAGGCATTGTAGAGTAATAAATGGAGTTTATTTTTTGAAAGTAACATCATCTAAATGGTGACCCTCTCTACGACGGCACTCCTCTAACCGCAAACGAAAATTATTGAAAACTTTCTTCAGTAATACCGGTGTAATGGCTGCCATTTCACCACGGATATTCTCCTTGAGCTGAACGATGTTTCTTGGATTATTACTGTAGACTTTGTGTTTGAGGTATTCCCACAAAAAAAAAAGTCAAGAGGCGTCAAGTCTGGACTACATGGGGGCCATGGGATATCACTTCTTTTCGCAATCAGTCTGCCAGGGAACATCTGCTTCACCACCGCCATGGAGTCATTTGATGTGTGACAGGTAGCTCCATCTTGTTGGAACCAAGTTCTGGAATTCACTATTCTTGAACTTTCAATTCCTGGAGCCAAAAATCCGTCCAACATCTCAACATAGCGTTCCGTATTAACCGTGACGTTTTGGCCCCGCGTATTTTCGAAGAAAAAGGGACCAATTATTCCTCTGTCAGAGATTGCTGCCCATACTGTCACTTTAGGAACATGCAATGGTTTCTGGTGTTTGATTTTGGGATTTTCACTGTTCCAGTAATGACAATTTTGATGGTTTACGAACCCATTCATAAGGAAATGATCCTCGTCAGAGAAAAGGATATTGTCAAAATTGGAAAATCGATTAAGCATTTCATTAGCAAATGCGAGCCTTGCTATGAAGTCAGACTCTTTCAATTCTTGTGTTAATTGCAGCTTATATGGATGCAGTTTAAGATCCAATGTTAAAATTCGTTGCAGACTTCGTCGCGATAATTGTAAGACAGACGATCTCTTGCGAGTCGACATTTGTGGATTTCCTCGCACTGAGTCCATAACTCTCTCAACATTGTCTTCGGTCCCAGATGTTCTTGGGCGACCATTTGCTAGTGGTTTAAACGTTGAACCGGTCTCTTCAAAACGCTTTACCCATATTTTAATTAAGTTAGCACTCGGAGCTTCACTAATTCGCCGTAGTCCATATTCAGCACAATATAGTCGCCAGCAATAGCAATATATGAACGAGAGTTCTCATAAAATGCGCGCACGCAAAATGCGCGACGCTTCCCGTCGAAGTGATTCATAGCGACTAAAACTCCATGAGCCCGCCAACCCAACGATGATGCAATATGCATGTTTTATTGCGCCACCCTGCACATGGGAATGAACGCCAGTTTTTTCAAAAATTCGATTGTTTACCGGTTATTTTGTTTTGCTACGGTTAACCGGTTTCTTCGAAAATTGCAGCAGTGTGCTAAAAAAGAATTCGTATGCGATAAATTAAATTTAGCACTAGTACAAATGCTGTTTCATTTTAAAGGCAATTTATTAATAACCGGTTTTCTGCTTGGTTGACCAGTTTCCTCACAAATTACAGAAATGTGTTAAGAAAGAATTTGTATTCAATAAATTAAATGTATCACTAGTACAAATGCTGTTAAAAAAAATGAAATTTATTAATAACCGGTTTTAGCGATTTTCTTGCTTCAGTTAACCGATGATTCCAAACGCCACAATACTAACCATCACGCCCTGTCTCATCACCAGTTATAATGCTTGTTATGAATGTAGTGTTGGAATTGATCCTAACATATCTCTACGCGATTGAGTTTTTGAGGAAAATTCAGATCTTTTGGAACTGGTTGAGCGACAATCATAAAAAAATCATGTAAAATTATACGAATTGATCCGTGAGACTCTGGAAGTTCATTGCTTGTATCTCTTCATACGTAAATATCGATTTTCAGGCACCATTTCCTTCGCCATATCGATGGTAACTTCAGCTGAATCAGAATAAGGCAAATCTCCCACTACATCTTCAGCGCTTTTTAATGCACTGTACCACTCTTTGCATGCACGTGTCTTTGATAAAATCGATCCACCCCAGATCTTCTGCGATTCAGCACCCGAAATTTCATTTGCAGTACTAAAATTGAGACAAATTCTGTATCTCAAATTTTTTCCATGATGAAAATCTTAAAAACAAATTTGAGATGAACTGACAAAATCGAGCACTGCAATAAAAATAAATGCCAGATTGCGCTCAAAATTTACGTCAATATGGAGTACAGTTGCGCCAATACAGAGACAAAACTAATTTTAACATTTCCTTTAAACGAGCTGTTTAAATAACACTAGCCAACAAGGTTTTTCTTAGGGTCTTTCGTATGGTAATTTAGTGGGCTGAATTCGAATCGGTAATTGGTTTTAGTCTATCACGTCAAGTTTTCGAGATACAAAAAAAATGTTTTTACTCCTTTTTTATATAAAAAAAAATCATTACTTTATTCAAAAATCTATGAGTTTTCAAAAGTGAATGGCATTATTTGAACGTCGTTTGTAATTTGTTGGTTTTCATTTCGGTTTCACGTATTACAGTCCAATAATAGTTCCAAATCCTTGATTCTTTCTTTTTATTTTCATCAAATCTTTGATGAGCACGCTCTCTGTGTTCGTCGCTCACCGCATTTAGGTTTTGTGGAAAAAAAATCTAAATACGAATGAAAAAAATGCATTTTAAGAAACATTGTGCACCTAATTTGTGATAATTTTTCAATAATTCAGCAACAATTTGTCTGTAGTTTTCACTCTTATTAGTTCCAAGAAAACTGTTCATGATGTTTTTGAAATATTTCCAGGCTGCATATTCTTTCTCAAATAAACGTTGTGAAAAATTGTCATCATTCAATAGAGATTTCTGATCTTAGAGCCAACAAATATGCCTTCTTTGATGAAATTTTAGGAAAACTCGCCAACAAATATTTTAATACTGCACCATCTTTGTCCAGAGCCTTAACAAAGTACTTAAAAAGGCCCATTTTTATGTGCAGCGCCGGAAAAAGAACGTCATTTGCATTAATTAATTGTTTACATGGAATTTTTTCTTTTTCTGGTGAATACTCAGTTCTTTTCGGCCACTCTGTTCTGACGTAACGATAAGATATAGCGCGACTATCCCATAGACAAAGGAAACAACAATATTTTGTGAAACCTCCTTGCATACCAGTCAACAAACCAATGAACTGAAATAGATTAATTTAGAGTTTTTTACGATGATCTATACTATACGATTGTGATAAAAAAATAACCGTTATTTTCAATTTTTTCAAAAAGTATTTATTTATTCGTCAATAACTATCTAGTCCCCCTCAGATATAATACACTTATGCCAGCTTTTTTTCCAATCCCAGAAACACTTCTGAAACGCGCTTTTTGGTATCGCCAACAGCTCCTGTTTCGATTTTTCTTTTATCTCCTTAATCGTGGCAAAACGCTTTCCTTTCATCGGTGTCTTCAGTTTTGGGAAGAGGAAAAAGTCAGCGGGGGCCAAGTCCGGCGAATACGGTAGTTGAGGCATGATTGCGTTTTTGTTTTTGGCCAAAAACTCCCGCACAAGCATCGATGTGTGAGCTGGTGCGTTATCAAGGTTCAAAATCCATGATTGGTTTTCCCACAATTCTGTGCGTTTCTGATGAATTGCTTCGAGCAAATGACGCATAATTTCAAGGTAGTATTCCTTATTGACTGTGCGACCTTGTGGCAAGAATTTATGATGCAACAAGGCATTGCAACCGAAGAAAACAATGAGCAAAACCTTCACATTTGACCGATCTTGACGTGCTTTTTTCGGTCTTGACTCTTTTAGACGCTTCCATTGGGATGATTGGGCTTAGGTTTCAATGTCACAACCATACACCCATGATTCGTCACCAGTTATGACCTTTTTTAAGGAAATTTGGATCGTCGTTGCGACGTTCAACAGCTCCTGAAGCGATGTCCACGCGACGTTGTTTTTGCTCAAAATTTAGCAATTTTGGAACAATCTTAGCTGCCGCACGTTTCATGCCTAAAACATCCGTAAAAATTGCTTGGCATGAGCCGAACAATATGCCAACACCATCAGCAACCTCTCTAATAGTGATTCGACGATTATCCAAAATCATTTTCTTCACTGCTTCAATGTTTTCATGGGTTGTTGACGTGTTCGGGCGACCAGGACGAGCATCGCCATTGACATCTTTTGGGACTTCCTTAAACTGTTTATACCCCAATTGAACTTGTGTTCTACCCATAGTAAACTCGTCAAACGCCACAGTCAACATTTCAAATGCTCTTGAACATTTAATTTCATTTTTTAACTTAATACTTAATACAGTTTCTTTGATCCATTTTTTCGAATACAAAAAAAAATCGAACAGCACACCAAAACACGACTAACCTTTTTATCTGTCAAAAACAAACTGACAATCCAAAATGGCTGATATTGTCAACATATATAGGTATAACAGACATGTGTATTAACATAACAGAAATAACACGAAATTTGTAAATAACGGTTATTTCTTAATCACACCTCGTATATATACGAAGAAATTTAAATCACACACCTGAAAGTCACCACAGATCTTCCATTTATTATCGTTGTATTTGAGGAAAGTTAAAATTTCAGTCATTGATTTGTAATTGGCATGGATGGATGGTTTTTCATTCCCATTATGCAAAAGAAGACTCTTTAAGCTGTACTTAGAGCCATCAATAAATAATCTCCATTCAGTTTTGTCATATGGCTGGTTCATTTTTTGTTTTTTAACCATCAACATCGGTATAATATAGTATTTCTTTTCAAAATATGCAGCCAATTCCAAGCTTCGACATCTATAGATTTGTTGCTTTTCACCTCAGCTTGAGTCACTAAATGCCGTTCATCATCAGCCTGATACAGGGTGGCCCAGAATGAACGAAGTGGTGTGAATCTATATATATAAAAATCAATTACTGTGCGTTAGTGTCGCTAAAGCTCGAGAACGGTTGGACCGATTTGGCTCATTTTGGTCTTAAATTATTGGTAGAGTATTCCGGAAGATTTAAAAGGTTTTATTTGAAGTGATAGATGGCGTTGGAGATGAGATTTTTGCAATTAATTTTTTTTACCACATTAACATTTTGAAGGCAAAACAACGTTTGCCGGGTCAGCTAGTTCCTTATAATTTTTTTATTATAATTTTTTTTTCTTTTCTTTTTAGTATTTTGTAAAGAAGACTTGGAGAATTTATAATGAAGCAATACACAACGGAACAACGTGCGCAAATCGTTGAAATCAACGGTCCATTGTGTTGACTCAGCGTGCAATTTAATGTGCGGGTTGCACCCTCTCAGTCAACAATAAACCGTCTTGTTGCAAATTTTCGAGAACAAGGAGCAGTAAGGAACCCTCCTGGTGCTGGCAGACGACGAACGGTGCACACGGATGACAATATTCAAGTAGTACAGGAGAGTATTCAGGAGGATCCACAAACATCAACCAGGAGACGTTCGACACAACTTGGCATCTCAAGAGGGTCGCTGCAGCGAATTTTGCATAGCATAAGAATGTTTCCATACAAAATTCAAATTGTCCAAGAATTGAAACGACCAGCAACGACCTGACTATGCAATTTATTTCCAGCAAAAGGCACAAGAGAATCCTAATTTTATTCACAACTTAGTTATGAGTGACGAAGCCCATTTCCAATTAAATGGGTTCGTTAACAAGCAAAACTGTAGGATATGGGCTACGGAAAACCCGAGAATACTTCATCAACGACAATTACACCCAGTTAAGTGTACTGTTTGGTGCGGTGTTTCTTCAGAAAGGATCATTGGCCCATATTTTTTTGAAAATGAACGAGGTGTTGCCATTTCCATCAATGCTGACCGATATCGGGCCATGTTGGAAACTTTTGTAAAGCCAGCCGTGGAAAACCATCCGCAAATATGGTTCCAACAGGATGGAGCCACAGCGCACACTGCGAGGGCCACAATGGCTCTTTCACGCGACATATTTGGTGAAAGAATAATTTCGCGTACAAGCAATTTTAATTGGCCTCCGCGTTCCCCGGATTTAACCGCTCCAGACTTTTTCCTTTGGGGTTATTTAAAAGGGAAAGTTTATGTTAATAAGCCCAGGACTATTGACGAATTAAAATCCAATATTCGAGACGAAATTAACAACATAACACCGGAAATTTTGCGAAAGGTTATGGAAAATGTGTTGGAAAGAGCACATTTGTGCGAAGCAGAAAATGGCCACCACTTGCGGGATATCATTTTTAATATAATCTAAAAATATTCTCCATAAATGTACTGTATTTAAAAAAAATAGTTAAAAAAATATGTCTTAAATAAAAAGTTATAAGCAATTCACACCACTTCGGTCATTTTGGGCCACCCTGTACAAACTACCACTGCTAGTGAAAGATGTTTCGGACTCACTGCTCGTAACACTGGGAATGACTGGTAATGGATCATTTGGTAAAGGTTGAACTGGTTTGGAAACGGATGGGACATCCGCGTAAGTAATATTTTTTTTATTTTTCATATTGAATTCAGCAAATTTTGTTAAGCAGAAATAACAATCGGTTTGGTGCTTCCTTGACTCTCTCCAAGTACTGGAATTGAAAAATCGAAAGAGATCTTGCCATTTGACCACTTTTATAAAACAGTTCTGCGACTATTGCAAAACATTGTCGGTGTCCACGGTTTATTCAAGTTTCGGACAGCACAACCAAAATAATGTAAATATGCATATTTTAATGATTCTGATATTGAATATCCCTTTTTTCCAACCAGATATTCACTACACACAAAGCAAAAATAGCTTGAATCAGTAACACACGATCTCCCTGACATGCTTAAACAATACTATTATGAAGATTTAGAATGAATGTGAAATGGAATTGACAGAAACAAATTAATAATTGTGAAATTGTAGTGTTAGTGTTGACTGTTTTACAGCATTGCCAGCATGCGATAAACGAAATGAACAGGATGCGATAAGCCAAATTTTAGATTCGAATTCAGCGCACCCAGGTTAGTTAAAAAACATGCTCCGTTTCTGTAGTCAATTTTTTACCAAAATTTTTTGACCAGTGTAATCAATACCTCATACTTTTTTGCCGGAATGCCTCATACTTTTTTGCCAGTGGGTTGGTGACAAAAGCAGTCGCTTAAGTAGTTAAACCGCAAAACAGTGTGGTTCAAATCGCTTGCCAACAACAAATAGACAGTCAAGTTCATGGCTTTCTGATCATCTGCTGAGGTAGACATTGTAGTTTTTATGTCATGTCCGCCTCTGACTGTCCTTGCATAATGGTAATGTTAGCCTTATAACTATCGAGGACATCTGTCAATCGAATAGAGTCACTTTCCCTATAAGAAGCTTGGTCATAGCAGCTGTTTTTATTTAATTAAAAAAAGTTCCAGGAATTAATTATTTAAAAAGTCCGCAGATTATATCGCCTTTTGTAGCTAAATTGGCACAACTTTGCTAATAGCGGGAGGGGGTTTGTCACGATTTCTCGTTTAATTTATTTATATGGCCCGATTTTGTCAGTTCATCTCAGGGTTGTTTCGCAATTTTTGCAATTGATAAAAAATAACCAATAAAGAATTTGTTTCAAAATATTGTATTTCAACTGGAATTACGTATGCCAAACCGCTAAATATGTTACAGAAATCTGATGATAGATCAATTTTATCAAAAATAAAATAAATGTGTTGCCGCTCAAAAAGCCTACCGCGTAAATCTCACTGAAGATATGTTAAAACGAATCAATTCAGATGCCACATTTATAAATTAGTATTACAACTGATGATGAGATGGGGTTTAAGGAGTTTAATATGCAAACCAGTCAACAAAATT
>JAHXMU010000092.1:3573589-3619582 GCA_019455685.1 Philornis downsi | reverse complement strand
TTTCCCAAACTCAAATTCACTCGATGGAATATGTAAAAGAGAGAAAATTCGCGGTGAGGACTGAAGTTCTTAATAAAAATTTGTTTGAAAAATATTTTCACTATTGCATTATTCTCTTGCATTAACGTATTTTTTCGAAAGTAGTTTACTTTAACGGCAATACAAGAAATTTTAATGAGTAGTAAATATTGTGTGTTCTATTGATCAATTCCCGGCACTTTTTGTATAATATATTCCTAAATACCGGTCTTTATAACGTCTTTGAAGAACATCTGGCATCAATATGTGGGGATTTCACTTCCTGCCTTTCCTTGCGTTTTTATAAACACAGCTACTGTATCCAATCTTAATTTTGAGGCTACCAACTTTTACCAGACCGCCATGTAGGTTGAGTTTCACTAATAGATATTGCGCTCTTACCTAAGATGCTTTGCTGGCATTCAGCAAGTTATTTACGTCTATTCAGCATAAATGCTGTGGCTTTACAGGGGTTATTGGCTTAAAGTCAGAAATAGTGTACTGCTTCAGCGCATAGCTTCAGCCAGATAGCTCTAACAAGAAAGTAATTATTATGATTTGATTCTGAGTCAAATCCAAAATTGGTAACATTTACATCCATAACAGATTTCTAACTCTATAGTAAAAGAGTATTACCGTCAAGTAGCTATATTGTATGTTTTAAGTTAAATGCAACAAAAACTTATTTCTTACTCTTCATCCCAGTCACAGCTAAAGAGTGATTTCGATCCCATCTCCCCATTTTTTGTTTTTTTTTTTTGGCACTCCAGTCTTTTTCACTTACTAAATGTTATTCTGCCCTGTTATAGCTAAAGAGTGCTTTCGATACCATCTCCTTTTTCTTTTCTTGGCATCCAAATCCTTTCACTTACTAAATTATTTTTTTGCCTCGTTATAGCTAAAAGGTCATCTCGATCCTATCTTCCCTTTCTTTTCTTGGCATCCCAATTTTCTTTACTTACTAACTGATTTGTTTGCCCAGCCGTAGCTGAATAACAACGTCCCATCTCCCCTTTCCTTTCTTGGAATTCCAGTCTTCTTCATTTGCTAAATGTTGTTTTTTTTTCTTTTGCCGAGTCACAGCTAAAGAATGATTTCGATCCCATCTCCTCTTTCTTTTTTTAGAATCCCAGTCTCTTTCACTTTCCAACTGATTTTTTGCCTAGTCGCAGCTAAAGAATGACGTCCCATCTCCTCCTTCTTTTCTTGTCATCCCAACCTTCTTCACTTATTAACTGAGTTTTTTGCCAAGTCATAGCTGGGAACTGACTTCGGTCCCATCTCCTCTTTTTTTCTTAGCATCCCAGTTTCCTTTACTTACTGATTTGTTTGCCCTGGCATAGCTAAAGAACGATTCCGATCCCATCTCCTCCTTCTTTTCTTGGCATCCCAGTCTCCATTACTTACTAAATGGTTTTTTTTTTTGCCCAGTCGTAGTTGGAGAATGACGTCCCATCTCCTCCTTCTTTTCTTGTCATCCTAACCTTCTTCACCTACTAACAGATTTTGTTCCTGTCAAACCGAATGATTTCGGTCCCATTTGTTCTGTTTTTTCTTGGAATCGAAGTCTTCTTCATTTGCTAAATGGTTTTTTGTTTTTGCCCTGTCATAGCTAAAGATTGATTTCGAAGCCATTTCCTCTTTCTCTTCTTGTCATCCCAGTCTTCTTCACTCAGTAACTGATTCTTTTGCCTAGTCTTAGCTGAAGAATGACGTTCCATCTCCTCTTTCTTCTCTTGCCATCCTAGCCTTCTTCACTTACTAACTGATTTGTTTGCCCTGTCATAGCTAAAGAACGATTCCGATCCCATCTCCTCCTTCTTTTCTTGGCATCTCCGTCTCCTTCACTTACTGAATTATTTTTTTTACACTATAATAGTTGGAAAATGATTTCGATCATATCTTCTCTACGCGATAAAACGGAGCAAATCTAGCAATCCCTCCTTCTCTGTCAGGTATCTAACATTAACTGTTTCACGTATACAAATTGTAAAGTCCATTACCGTCATTACGGTTATGCTGAGGCGGTTGCTCGTCATTCATTGTCTCGTCTAGTCAAAATTAACTACGCTGCGTCATGGACGGCCTGACTGTTTTCAGTGAGTTTAGAATTATAAAAAAGAAATTCATTTCATTAGAAATCAAATTAAGATTAAAATTATTATCGAAACTCAATAAGTTTTCATAAATTAACTGATAGTCAGTCATAAGTACTCTTATCGCATTTGAACGCCGAAGGGCAATAATAACTATTTTTAAAAAGTTCTGTCATTACTGGTCTCTGATGAGACATCCAGGAATTTTCTTTTTTTGTTATTTTAAATCGAAAGATAATATAATATAATAATATTTATTTATGATTAGGCAATTTATGATTTATAAAGGCTAATAAATCTTCATCACCAAGTAATGACTATTTCCTGTTTGGGGAAGCGGTAACAACATTAGGTGATAGTGCACATGATGTGACGTTCGTCAGCGTTCAAGTGCGCGCCACGTGCGTGAAGGTAAGTAACACGGAAACACATGCGCGTAGCTTTAAATAATGGTGTAGCTGATTCAATATCTCGGTGTAATATCTATAATGATAGTTAGCACGCGGTGCTGCCACTTCAGTTTCCGCTAGTTTTGTTTTTTTTTCTAACTCGTTTAGTGAACGAAATTTGGTTTTAGCTTTTTTCTGTATTTTTCCAAAAATTGTTTTAGATTGTTTTTGTCATAAGTGGTTTATGACAACTACAGGGTGGCGCACCAATTATGCTACAATAAGAAATTCAAATAACTTTTCTTTTAAAAATGGATTTCATTTGTTTACTAATTGTATAGAAAAACCGATTTTATTTTATGTACATACTCGTATAAATAACTATATAACTATGTAACTATATAACTATATATAAATATAACTATAATAAAATGTGTATATAACTAATTGGTTTTGATTATAATAAGCCGTAAATGACTTCCATGCTCATTCACACTTAATCAGAAAATTATTCATTGCGGCCTGAAGGTCTGTAGTTGGGATCGCTTCAATTAATGTTTTAATGGACTGCTTCAATTCAGTCAAATTTCTTGGTTTCTTTTTGTACATCTTATGCTTAACATAACCTCATAAACAAAAATTTGGTGCGATTAGATCAGGTGACCTAAGAGGCCAGCGGAAAGTGGAGTTTCTTAATATTAACCGGTCTGGCTATGTGTGCAGTTGCTCCATCTTACCAGAAGCAAATGCTGTTGAAAAGGATACATCTTCAGTGCAGTTCTGGGTAAAAAAAAAAACTCCTTTAACATATTTAAGTAACGGTCACCATTGACAATTGACAGTGGCTCTATTCGCGCGCCACCCTGTATGTGGTAGCTATTTGTTTTTCATTATACAGTCCCTGGAGAAAGCCTAATATAACCGGTCTACTCAGTGTTTTTGTTACTCAAACAGGCGAAAACTGGATTTTTGTTAAGAGGAGTTTTTTCTTTCGAATATCTCAAAAAAAAGGTGTATAATTTTTATACAGTAGGCTATTTGAACACTACAGCCGAAATCGAAAAAATAACTTTGAATTCGATCAAAATTTGACTGTTTTTTGTTTTTCTTATTATCGCGGTGTTGTGGACTCGGTTTTCTTGCCATTAGATTAAATGATAAATTAAAGAATATTATGCGGGCATTCTGTGGCATTTAAGAGAGAAAATTCATTTACAATGGCCAGATTTGTGATAAGAAAACTCATGGACCACGACGACCACACACCACCTCATTAGCTATGTGAACCCGTTTATGGGTTATCAATGTGAATGAATTTCAGGTCAAAAACAAAAAATGCCAGATTTGTGGAGTGTCATAACAGGGTGCATTATTATGATGCAAAATCCCAAACTAATGGGATATTCAGTATTCATCTGATATGGCTACGGCTAAACTTTCTCGTTTTCCAAAATTCTAGTTACCATTTCGAGACACTCATTTTCAGTCGTTGGAACACATAGAACAGAATTTGCAATAACTACTGAAGTTTTTTTGTTGGGTTGGCGGGCTCATGGAGTTTTAGTCGCTATGAATCACTTCGACGGGAAGCGTCGCGCATTTTACGAGAACTCTCGTTCACATATTTCTACTAGGCGACTATATTGTGCTGAATATGGACTACGGCGAATTAGTGAAGCTGCGAGTGCTAATTAAATTAAAATATGGGTAAAGCGTTTTGAAGAGACCGGTTCAACATTTAAACTACAAGCAGATGGTCGTCCAAGAACATCTACGATCGAAGACAATGTTGAGAGAGTTATGGAGTCAGTACGAGGAAATCCACAAATGTCGACTCGCAAGAGATCGTCTGTCTTACAATTATCGTGACGAAGTTTGCAACGAATTTTAACATTGGATCTTAAACTGCATCCATATAAGCTGCAATTAACACAAGAATTGAAAGATTCTGACTTCATAGCAAGGCTCGCATTTGCTAATGAAATGCTTAATCGATTTTCTAATTTTGACAATATCATTTTCTCTGACGAGGCTCATTTCCTTATGAATGGGTTCGTAAACCGTCAAAATTGTCATTACTGGAACAGTGAAAATCCCAAAATCAAACACCAGAAACCATTGCATAGTCCTAAAGTGACAGTATGGGCAGCAATCTCTGGCAGAGGAATAATTGGTCCTTTTTTTCTTCGAAAATGCGCGGGGCCAAAACGTCACGGTTAATACGGAACGCTATGTTGAGATATTGGACGGATTTTTGGCTCCAGAAATTGAAAGTTCAAGAATAGTGAATTCCAGAACTTGGTTCCAACAAGGTGGAGCTACCTGTCACACATCAAATGACTCCATGGCGGTGGTGAAGCAGATGTTCCCTGGCAGACTGATTGCGAAAAGAAGTGATATCCCATGGCCCCCATGTAGTCCAGACTTGACGCCTCTTGACTTTTTTTTTGTGGGAATACCTCAAACACAAAGTCTACAGTAATAATCCAAGAAACATCGTTCAGCTCAAGGAGAATATCCGCGGTGAAGCGGCAGCCATTACACCAGTATTACTGAAGAAAATTTTCGATAATTTTCGTTTGCGGTTAGAGGAGTGCCGTCGTATGGAGGGTCACCATTTAGATGATGTTATTTTTAAAAAATAAACTCCATTTATTACTCTACAATGCCTTAGATTTATTTTAACCATACCTTTTGTATTTATTTTTTAATCTATTTTTTAAATATGCACGTTCTATTGCGCCACCCTGTACATATATATATATATATATTTTTTTTTCTTTTGACAAAATGTTTTGGAGTTTGAACCATAGGGGAGAATACTATAGAGAAACGTTCTCGCTCACCTCAGATACTCTCCGTAGATTCGAGCAAACTAAATGTCGTCTACTTTTGAGGAAATTATTTATAATTACGCCTAAAAGAATGCTTTGACATTAGTATAGAGGCCACTGACTTTGTTTTTATATAACTAATAAATGATAAATACCATGGACTTTAACCAAAAATGCATCAAACTATTTCAAATAAGAAAAATTTTACATTTTGGATTCTCGAGAGAGTTGGTTTCTCCATAATATTTAACCTCTGGGGTTCGAACCCACAGCGATTTGCTGGGTAGTCGTAATTCCAAGGGGATTACAGAATACTTTCTATGCAGAAGCCCCTGATAATTCTCCTATTAGATATAAAACAATATGTCTGTGTCTGTATGTTGGGAATACGGCAGCAAATCATTGATCCTATTACGATGAAAGTATGCAACGCTAGTGGGGTACATACAAGTAGAGGTTTTCAAAGTACGCTACATGATATGCAATGAGGTTTACGCATAAGTTAAAACGACTGTTTCGCTTTATTTTAATGCCGCAAAGCAATTTTCTACGAATATTAATGATAATATTGAGGTCAGTAATGGTGACCGTGTAGGGGCAGGGTATTAATACTACAAATTTTACATATATCTCTCAAGGTATTGTAATAGTTCTCACTTATATAGGTATAACAATATTATATCAATTTTATATGGCCATTTCCCCTTTCGCCTCCGAATTGAGCAACAATTAGCGAATTTTATTCTTTTATAACATGAAACTGTATTTATTTAGAAAAAATAGTAAATATACATCCAAATCTTAATATTATTATGCTACACTTATGCTATTACATTTCCCTTTCATACTGGCGTGGGCCACATCTGCACCCCTACTTAGTATCTACTGTCGTCTCTGTAACATCTCCATTAGTTTTCTACCCTCCTATTGCTGGCCTTGGCTCTATTAAATCTTCATTTGTGACCTGTAGTGCCATTTGCCGGGGGCGTTACCACACATGCTGGATACGTTATAACATCTGAAGTGCAAAATTGTGACATCTCATCGAAATATTCACCATTAGGGCATTTACCACTGTCGATGACTTGGCCATTTTGGCATAACGAAAATCCAACACAGCCATCGTCAACCACATTTGCCAATTGTATATAGCGTAGACCCATGGTGACACAACGGTCATAGGGACATTTTACCTGGGTGCGCAGTACGCATGCTCCGCCATTCGAGGGGTCAAAGAATCGGCCGGTTGGACAATCAGCATGGATCATATTGAAAACTCCACTTTCGGTTCGTTGACAATAATAGTAACCATTACATGTTTTGCCATCAGAAACGAAGGTATCCGCTTTAGTGCATTTAACACTTTCGGGTACATCCGATCCCGGACTTGAGGCGTCCACACAATCTACATACTGTGGATAATTGCAATCGCCAGCAAATGCATCAAAGTAAAATCCATTCGGACAGGTGCCATCGATTAACTTGGAATTCCAACAGAGTTGATATTTCCTACACGATTTCGGGTCTTTAATGAACACACCCTGCGGTATCACATTGCAGTAGTCCTCGGGATACAGTGTAATTTCACAGGGATAATTGCGCATACAATTGTTGGACTCAGGATTAAAATTCATACCCGATGGGCATTCGCCGCGAGTTCCAACGCCATTCTGGCAGTAAAAGTAACCATTGCACGAATATGGATCACTGGCAAAACCCACAGAAATTGCAGCGCATGGATTGCTGGATAAACATGTCGTGTCTTTGGGATCCACACATTGTTCGGTATTGCGATCGTAAAATAGATTACCACAAGAGCCCGAAATGGGCTTTTTGTCGACACATTGCATATAAGTATTACAATTTTCAGGATTCTTAATTTTAGTGCCATTAGCTATGAGGGTGCATATGAGATCAGGATCGAAGTCATCTTTGCTTTGTCCCAGTACATGGCGGAATGAAAATATTGTTAGCAGATAGGTTACGGTCGTGGTTGCGATCATTTTGTGTTCTGTCTAAGAAAAAAAAGGAGCAGAATATTGTATCAAAAATTCTGGATGTTACATAAAGAGTTACAAGATGAAAATCTACAATCTTAATGAACCACATGACAGAGCGGAGGTTAAATTATGGAACTTAAGCGGATACATATCTCCTTTCATTAACAAAATACTTAATTCCCTTACATCCAATGAATGAGATTATAGGTGAACTTCTCACATTCAGTGATATTTAACCATTCACAGTTTGACGCAGAGAGGAGAATAATACAGAGACTCCAACTAACCCAGCTCAGATATTCTCCGTACTACATGTCTCCAATATTAGGTGCCTGAAAGCACACAGTGTTACTCTAGAGACCATTGCCATTAGTTTTATAAGACTTATAAACTATAAACGGCCAGAACTTGAACCAAACCATAGGGAAGAATTATAAAGAGGTTTGGAGGTGCTCAAAAAAAGGTTCGACTAATGGACTCAAGCGGATTTTTCTTGTTTGATGCAGTTTGATGTCAATTTGGTTCAAATTCAAGATATTTACCTTTTACCAGCTACACAAAAACAATGACAACGACCTCCAGAGTAATACCATTGTATGGTTTCAGGCGCAATATAAATCGTTGAATCTAACATAGGAGACATTCAGTTTGCTCGAACCTGTGGAGAGTGTCTCATGTGAGCGTATTGGAATCTTTGTATTATTCTCTTCTATGGCTCCCACGTATTCTATTTTTAGACTCACTGAAAGAAAAATACAGTTGAATGACAATTTCGAACACGAATTTGAAGAACTTTTATTAGATAGTGGACTATTCTAAGTGCTCTTAGTGAATGTTGAAATGACCGTCGCCCGAAGAAAGGAACATGGTTGTATCGGGGATAGAACCCACGATCATGTGCATGATAGCCGCTTATACTAACCACCGTGCCACGGTTAGTTCACTTATAAACAACTGAAAATTACCCTCTCAAATGTTATAAAAATCTCGATGAAGTATGTAAACTTTTACACAGTAATTCAATCTTTCCCTTGTCTCATTGACAGATATTTTTATAATACAAAGCCGACATCGATGTAGAGGTCAGGATAATAACTAATTAATGATGATTAAAGTAAAGACATTTTTTTCAAAATGTTTACACATTTTTCAGGCATTAACTTAGGCAACAGTGCACTGAATGAGCTAACAACCTTACATTTGACCAACCCATTTTGTCTTTGTGGGCAATGCTTCATACCAAAATAAGGGCATTTTCCTTTGCAATGTTGTCTGAAACAGTTCAATTAGGCCGCTTAGCAATTGCCATTGTTCATTTGATTCAGCTCTAATCGCAGTGAATAACACTGAGCCTATTAACTGAATAGGTGACTAGGCAGGGGTCCAGCAAAATTCTTCTGGAAGAGCCAAGCTGTTGAAATTTGGGTTTGAGCAGCAAATTTAATCATTTTCACAATTAACAATTAGCATTGTGAGAATGACCAAGATTTTCTTAGATGGATCAGATTAGAAACTCCAAAATTCCGTTGGATGGGATAATTTACTGAATTCATATTAAATCTTGATGTGATTAACAGTATTAAGAGCTTCAAGGATCGATTTGCTTCAAATTCTTTGTTTAAATTCTGGAAGTTTTATGATCCATTCAAAACCGGCCTTCAAAAATTGAGTTTATTCGCTACTATCAATATCCTTATGCAAATGCATATTTACGACCAATTCTAATTTCAAATTTCCCTGCAAAGGGTTTATGCGCCACCCTTTACAGGGAAATTTAAAATTAACGTTAACGGCGACTATATTGAATGCGTTTTTGTGGATCATTTGGTTTTAACTCGTGAACCAATTGCATCTTATGTGGGAAAAGATGTAACATATGTAAAATTCTTTGCAAACACCGCCTAGACATCTCTAATTGCTGAGAATGTCGCCTGGTGGAAGTTTCGGGGCTTTCCTCAATACTTGTTTGCACTCGATTCCAGCACGCGGAAGATCACAGACAGCCCCTTATTGCCCCAAACGCTGAACCAATCGATATATTGTTGGAGCGCTAGGACCATTTCGAACATGAAAGAAATTTCGATATGATCTGAATGATCGAATGCTAACTTTCAAAGTAAAATTGAACAACTTCGATTCTTTGTTCTGTGCTGAGCCTTTCCATCATAAATTTCCCCAAGTATAATTTAATTAATTCTGTAAAGAGACGAAAAAAAGACAAACATAATACATACATGAATACATATTCACTAATCAAATCTTATGCGCCACCCTATATATAAGAAGTTATGCCAATTTGCCAAAATAGCGATTTTCATAAAATCACTTAACAACTGTAAAATTTGATGTAAACGAGATTTTGGCTTTCTTAGTATTATTGTTTATATGATTTACGCGACATTTGGTTTATTTCAAATGTTATAAAAATCTCCACAATAGCGATTCCTTCAAGAATACTTAATGTCACAAAATAGTAGATTTTGATTTAAGTCATCTTTCCTTGTAAACAAAGCATTCTTTAAATTTCTAAACATGAAAAGGTGTCATAAAATATAACATTTAATACAGCAAATGTAACCCATAAGTTGTTAGATTCATACCTTTCTTGGATAAAGTTAGATCTGAGGATGGAAATAAACCCCAGTGCTATATTCTTTCTGGAACTTTTCGTACAAAATTTACAGCTTTATTCAAATTCAAATACCTTAAAAATTGTCTTATATCAAGCCGTTAAATACAGTAGAATGAAAAGAGACTTTCTGGAGCCTGCCATGCAAAATTAATGAATTTATGGAAATGCAAAATTAATCAAATTTGCCACTTGTCAAGCACTAGATGAAAATTAGCTGCTGATAATGAAAATGCATTCCTTCCAGAAGTTCTTATACAAAATTTACTGATTTATCTAGAGTTAAATTCATGCAAACATTAGCTAAAGTTATGTCTGAGGCTAAAAATAGACTCATTTGTCAAATCTCTTCTAAACTTCTCATACCTTTAGAGTACAAAGATCAATTTTTCCGCTTTCGATCGGGAATTTTCATTATTTCCCTATAAAAACTCGAATGGCTTAAACATCACAAAAGTTGACTTCTTAATATTTGCATATCATAAAAATCGATATAAAATTTTCCAAATTTTTTCAACAACATAATCGTGAATTGTATATAATCGTAGGTCAAAAATGACAAACCGGATGGATTTACTCAAATCTGTTCTTTTTCACAACAAAAGTCAACTTTTTCACATTTTCAAAACACCAAAATCGAATTCGATTAGCTTCAATTCGGTCCGTAGAATTATTTTTCTATGTTGACATAATCTGCTGCAAAATCTTTTAAATACAGAGTGATTTTTAAGATTTAAGTTTTTCAGGTTGGCAGCACTGGTTGGTAATTAGCGTCCAAACGTCATTTGTCAAAGTGAAAAGTGTACGGTATGCTCTGCCATTTCATCATGGAAAGACGAATGACCTACCACAACGTCTAATTTGTGGTGAATGGGCCTCTACAAAAGCCCAATGAAAATCAGCTGTTTTATCAAAAAATTGCGTTTAGCGTTGAGGATCATTTCTTGCTGAACGGATATGTAAACAAGCAAAACTGTCGCATCTGGAGTGATGAACAGCCACATGCCATACATGAATTACCGACGCATCCCGAAAAACGGCAGTCTGGTGTGGTCAGATCATCACCGGTCCATTTTTCTTCAAAGAAGACCATGGAAGATACATTACCGTCAACGGCGAACGATATTGAGCCATTATACGCGATTTTTTTTTTGCCCCAATTGGCTGAGTTGAACTTGGTTGGCATGTGGTTTCATCAGGACGGTGCAACATGCCACACTGCTCGTGAAACAATGAATATGTTGAGGGATGAATTTGGTGAGCAAATTGTCTCTCTATTTGGCCCTGTGAGTTGGCCCCCAAGATCTTGCTATTTAACCCCTCTAGATTATTTCTTGTGGGGTTATGTCAAGTCGTTAGTCTACGTGGACAAGCCGAATATTTTTAAAGCCTTACAGGATGGCATAACACGCGTTATTCGTGGAATACAGGCCAAAATGCTCGCAAAAGTGACGAAAAATTGTACCTTTCGAATGGACATTTTGAGACGGAGCCGCGGACAACATTTACATGAAATTATCTTTAAAAATTAAATGGCAAAGATCAATTTATCGATTTTAATAACAAAATTTATAATATGATGCAAATTTGAGCGTTTTATTCGATTTTTAAAAAAAATTACGATTAAACATCAGAGCTACAGTTTGCAAATCTAGCAATAAAATAATGTCTGCAATTCGAAGACGATTTTTCAACTTCTTGATATTTTCGTAATACAAAAATCGATAACAGTGTTTTCACATTTTTCCTACAATAAATCGATTAGTCGAAATGCAATTATATAATCTTAAGGCAAAATTTGTTAGGTTATGTCCCTGTCAGGATAAATTTGAATACCTTTTTTGGTTTAGTGTAGTAGAATTTCGTTTGATTTTTGTTCTGAATAAGATGTGGATTAAATCAAATTTATACGTTATTGGCGGGTATTAAATAAAAAAAAAAAGAAACGGATGACTTTGCAATCCATCAATGAGATAGGGGGGAAGTTCTCACATTCGATGAACTCTATTTTTTAATGACATTACCGAACGCCAGTGTGCGAAGCTTTTATTAGACTTGTCAATTACTCAACTAATCAAAGTGTTCGCCAGACGCACCGACACGCCACTCGAAGAAAGATTTAACGGTTGTACAGTCACTCGGACTCTCGATCAAATGCACGAAAATCGCGTGTTATTAAGGGTCAATAAACCGCTGTCAATCGAGTGTCGAGCACAGGAAATTATTTTCGCTTAAGCCTCGAAAATTCGTCTATTATATCAAGTCTATTGTGCTCGTAACGTGGTTCTTCATCAGTTGTCACCACCTGGAAGTCTCGACATTTTCATTTATAATCGAAATAATGTTGGATTTTTTGCAATTGCCTCCAAAGGCAATAATTATCTGCCCATCAGTATCATAGTTTATTTTTAACGTTTTTTAATTTAGCTTTTAATTTTGTCTTCTTTACAGCGATGTCATCGCTTAAAACGTTTCCAATGATAAGATAACTCTACAATTCACTAATAACTTTTAGTGCGTTAAATAACGTTTCCGCTTACGTTATCGAAAGCAACACATATAATTTTCTGTTAGGATACATTAAAGTAAAAATTTCATTAACTCTCTTGTTTATTAGAAAAAATTATTGGTGACTGTTACCGTTTTAACTTGTCCAAATTAGACACGAGCACGTTAATTAATTGGAAACTTAACTAACGTGATAATCTCTATTGGTAATGCCTTAAATATGGCCAAAACCATTAACGTAAGAAAATTTCTAGTCCATAAATTTTATATGTGATAACTTTTTTCGAAACGGCATAACCTAAAAGTTAATTTCTACTCATCAAAGAAGGGGTCAATGGCGTTTCACAAAAAGGGGCAGAGAAAGTGGTGTCTTTTAGGAGGCATTACATTATGGTTAAATTATCCTAGGTAAACCAATTCTCTCTGCGCTCTAAGAGATAATATGTTCGACTAAGAGGCTTAAGCAAAATATTATTGTTTGATAGAAATTGGTATCATTTTGGTTCAAATCCTTGCTATTTATCGTTTAGCAGCCGTATGAAATTAAAGGCTATTGCCTTTATAGCAAAACCATTGCGAGCTTTCAGGCAAAATATAAATCTTTCCCTCAAATATTGCAAACATTTAGTTTGTTCGAACTTATTGAGAGTATGTACTCGTAAGTTTAGCGACTTCCTTTCTCTAAAGTAAATGCCACTCAAAGAACCATAATCATAGGGAAAAAGTTTAAATTCAAGTCAAGCTAAAAGCGAGAGGGAGAGAGAGAGAGTCACAAACTGGTAGTTTCATTATCTTGTGACTAATCTGTGGCCCGGCAATTTAGTGTAAGACAATTTAAATTTTGGCTGATGTTGTCCCCCAATGGGGGACAATGGGGGACCGATTTCTTTAGAATTGTAAAATTGTTAGTCATAACTGTTTACTCATTATGTAGCCATTGTACCAATGCCATAGAGAGGTATAATACAGAGATTCCAATTCACTCAACTCGGATACTCTCCGCAGATTTGAGCAAACTGAACGACTACAATTTTTAAAGCCATAATTTATATTGCACCTGAAAGCATGCTATGGTATTATTAACTATGAGTCAACGTGAATTTTTCGACGTATTTTTCTCCGTAAGACTCCCAAAAGTGACTCGTTCGTTTATGTCTTACATATGGATTCTGCGACATATAGCAACGCGGGCAGGATTGATGTCCGGTATAATTGGCAAGCAGTGTATCAAATTACGATACTTTTTCATCGAAACAAATAACTTAGTTTTACGCTCGTTTACCATTAGACCCATTTTTGATGGCATCTTCCCAATGATCTATGAGGTTGCAGTAATAGCTCCAAGTTTTCTGTCAATGATACCTTTATCATCGTTATACGCTGGTGTAATATGGCTTTTGTTAAAAATGGCTCCAGTCGTGTTATCTGCTGTTTCCCTCATAATCATCTCTGATAGTATACTAAAGAGGTCGCTCTATAGGCTGTCGCTCAATCAAAATTATTGTTTGCTGTAAAATGGCTTAGTAGGATTTTTGCCTATCTTTGAATACTACGTGTCAGTCAGTAACAAAAAGCAAAAAAGTGTATCCATAGAAGCGATAAGTTAACAAAAATTTTTGCACGAAAGTGATGAGATATTTCATATTCACCAGAGTATTTAACACAATTTTGTCATAGGGCGGAATTACATTTGTATAGAGCTTTCTTTACATTCTTCACATTTTCATGAGAGTTATTGTAGAAGACAGTGAAAGAGCTTATTTATTGGTTCCATTTTTCCACAAGATATTTTCTTTTTTGGTTCATTTTCTCAATCGAAATTTATTTCGAAAATATTATTATATTTCTTTAAAAAGTAACATTCGAAAGGATTTTCAGTGAAAATAAATGTGTTGATCTGAATTAGATAATGAGATCTTTTGTTAAAATGTGCTCTAAAAATTCACAGTGTTGCAATTGTATCAACAATTATGTTTTATTGACAATATAATGCGGTTATTATTAGAAATATTCTATTATTGAAAATCGAATCCATACAAATTTTCTGCGTTTTGAAGAAAGTCAGCTCATAAAAAATAATATAATTAGTTTATTTTTGAGAGCGTTTCATTTGGAAGATGCCATTCATGTCGCATCATCAGTTCCAATGCGTTTTATGAATGTCAGGTCGGAATTGATTCAATCCAGCAAGTCATCAGCTACCTTTACGCGATTGAGGGAAAATTCAGGTCATTCGGTACTACGCTTCTCAAATCTAAACAATCTTGAAAAATAGTGCGAATTGATTCGTAGGACACCTAAAATTCAGCGGTTATCTCTCATAAACTTAAAGGGCAATCTTTAGTCAGCATTTCCCTCACTTTATCGATGTTAATATCATTTGACTACATCTCGACAGCTTTTGAATGCACCATACCGCTGATAAAGTCGTGTAAGTCTTTTGTAACATTTTCATTTTTCATTTTTGGTTAAACAAATTTTCATTGGCAATACAAATTTTAAGACAAATTTTTTGTTCGAAAAATAGCAAACCACACTTGAGGTGAACTAGCAAAATCAAGCACTGTAAATAAACTAAGCGGCAGATCGTCCTCAAATTCTGTATTAGAATTGAGGATAGTTAGGCCACTTTAGTGACACAAAGAATTTTGGCAATACCTTTAAGCAATCAATTCCCTTCCCAATTTTGACAGAATGTAAGCATTTCTAATCTTCACGGCAAACTAGAAGAAAAAAATTTAAAAACTCGCTGTTGAAAACGTCTTTCTAACCTCATACAAAACTTACAATGAAGAATTGTAAAAGTTGTGTGCGAAAACTGCACTTCTCCCTCTATCGATTAGTCTGGTAGTCTATCTACGCCTCTGAATGTTTGAAAAAATATAGTTTATTTAATATTATTGATATCTTTTGCATTCAGTCCAAGTGCAAATAAACCAACCTTTATAACAAATATTGATTACATATGTTTTCACAAAAATTTGCGGTTAAATTTAATTCATCAGCGATAGCAGCAGTATGTAGTCAATATTTTAAGTTACGCCAGATATACTAAACTTTGGCAATACGATAAGCTTTTATGATGATGATTTGTTTTCTTCTACATTCCAAAAATCATGTAAACAAGTAAATCATGATCTCACCGATGGGAAATTTGTTGAAGTAAGCAAATCATTTTCAAATTTCAATTAAGAAATAGATTTGGCTTCACTATTTCGATATGCTTGTCACAATGCAACCGATAATAATGTGATAGAACTAAATTTGTTAGAATTTGTTAGAACTCCTAGGAGGAGCAAGCTTTTCAGAGAACTTTTAATGGACAAAAATAATGAAAATATGCGCATTTAGTATGCAAGAAAAAAAAACAAAATTTGCTCTTGAAAATTGAAATCTGCATACATACAGGGTGGTTTTTTAAGATTTAAGTTTTTCAGATTGGCAGCACCGGTTGGTAATGGCGTCCAAATGTCATCTGTCAAAGTGAAAAGTGTACAGTATACTCTGCCAATTCATTATGGGAAGACTAACAAACGAGCAACGAATGCAAATCGTTGAAATTTATTATCAAAATGCGTGCTCTGAGGCAAATGTGCATCGTTTGATACGACCATTTTATGGTCGTCATAATCGACCTGCTGAATCAACAACTCGTGCTGTTATCTCCAAATTTCGCAATAAATTTACTTTGTTAAACATAAAGTTATCAACTCGCATGCGTAGAGTGCGTACAGAAGAAAATATTACAGCCGTAGCGACCAGTGTTAATGACGATCTTGAAATGTCAATTCGTCGCCGTTTTCAGCGATTGGGCATTACTTAACCACAAGGAAAATTTTACACGTCGATTTGGGTTTGAAAGCCTATAAAATTCAACTCACGCAAGAATTGAGGCCGAATGACTTACCACAAAGTCTAATTTTTGGTGGGCTTTACAAAAGCTCAGTGAAAATCCGCTGTTTTATCGAAAAATTGTGTTCAACGATGAAGCTCATTTCTTGCTGAACGGATACGTAAACAAGCAAAACTGTCGCATCTGGAGTGATGAACAGCCACATCCCGAAAAACAAGAGTCTGGTGTTGTTTATGGGTTGGCGATATCATCGGTCCATTTTTCTTCAAAGACGACCAATGGAAATGCAACGACAATTTTAATTTCGGTAACACTTTAGAGCCCAGCACGATTTTATGCAGTGGTATTCAACTGCTTACCTTAGTAGAATGTATTCGAATACGAATATTTTCATGCACACATCACATACATATGATCACCATCAAATAGCACTTTTGTTAACATATCTGTGGAAAAATGACTTAACTCGGAAATTTTCGTTTTATTGAGTTTATTATTACATTTGTTGCAACCTTCGAAATATGCGAAATTTTAAAATTCTGTGATGTAGTAGACGTTTGTAATATTTTGTATTATACTAGCTTAAGATACCCATAATATACAGCAAGTAGTCCTAGTTTAAGATATATGTAACTTATAACACTTATGATAATTATATATTTAATCCAATGATAATGCAACACTATATGCGATCTATTTAAAACTCCTATTAGTGTAACACTGATTCGACACTTTAAAACCAACCATGTAATATGATAAGCTTTATAATACATTAGAAATAGAGGAGTCTTTTGTGGGTTGCGAAACATAGCGGATGTGTTTTCTTAATTATTACCCCATTAAAGTGATTAGATAAGAACATGTCTCTTAAGGACCTAAACAACAACAACGAAAAACGTGTTCTTACTTATATCAAATTTCAGACATATTAAAAAATTAATTCAAAATAGCTGTTCTAAAAAATTGCTATAACTTTGGAACTCCAAAGAATTTTTAATGGGAGTTCAAAATAAATATGCGTCAAAATAAGCTCAATAATACTAATAACGAATAAAGTCGGGTTTGTTCTAACTTCACTCAAGTCGTTTTCTCTTGTGACAACAGATATCGATTTTATTCTGATTTTCTCAAAGTAAAGTTTTGCCGAACAATTGTTTTGAATAAATACAACGATATGGAAAATGATTGATGAGTAATCACATCGCCTGCGCTCCTTTGAAGCAGAAAATTTGAATTATCTGTTGAATCAGACTCGTGAAGTTCTATTTTTACTATGAAACTTTCTCACATAACGGTTTGTTGTTCAAAGAAATGCGTATTAAAGACTTGGTTGCATAAATTTAAGACTAATTACGTTATAGCAACCTATTTCAGCAGAAATGAAGCCTAAGCTGATTCGAATTTTCCACTAAAAATTATTAAACTTGTGCTCAAACAAAAACGATGTAACAGTAAATTTCTGCTGCGTCTTTGTGAAAGAATCCCAAAATTCTAGAAAAGCACACTGTATGGCTATCCAGATTCCGAACCTCAATTTTTGAGTAAATGTCTGGCAACACGCGTTTTATTAGGTCAAACCCCTCTTTACTTAGCTGTCAAACAGCTTAGAGAAATGTTGACAAAATAGTAGTAGAACTAGTAGTAGAATAGTAGTAGAACTAAGTTGCACCAAAACTTAAAACATTTTAATTTAAGATTTAATATTTCAATGCTTTTGCACGAACTGCAGTTAAATTACTAAACAAAGAAAAATACATAAAAAAAAATTAAAAGCTAAAACAACTAATTCCTCGAGAAAGTCTAATTAAATAGTCGGGTTTCGTTTAAACCTGTTAGGTCTTCCCAAGTAAGTAAAGGTCAATGAAAAGAAATGAAGGAATTGTGGAAGTCAGTTTTCCACAATATGTTGGTCTTTTTAAGCAACATTTAGAAACGTAATCCATATATAAGCGAATTGTATACAAAACACGGAGGCGGCTCCAAAACAAGCCGACCTGACGTATAGAAGGTGCCAGTAGTTTGGAAAAAAATATTTTGATGAAAAGTGGCAATGGGATAAAATATCATCAGGCCACATTCGTGCACGCGTCGATGCTATTATTCGCACTGAGGGCGGCTACAGCGTGCAATAGGATATTTTTCTTCAAATATGAAATGTTTTAACAATATACTAAAATTTTTAATTAATTAATTTTTAAATTAAACAAAAAAAACGGAATTAACAAAAATTACAGCATTGTCAATTGGTAACACTTCGACCACCGACCCCTGTGAAATAATTGGTGAATGAAGCTATTGCAATAACTTGTTTGGAACGATGTAACATTTTTTTGATTAATACAATTGTCGCGATATGTTAACTACATAATATATTAACATGTACGATGTAATGTTAACTGTCGTAAAAATGTTAACAGCACATAATGTTAAATAGATGGTCGGCCTGAAGGTAACAAACATTTCCATCAATTTCATTCCCTTTCGTTTTTCCTGCATGTGCGCCTAACAGTATGCCATTTGATTTGTTCTAATTTGCAGGTAACGTTCAATTCGTTACACATTTTGCATTTTGCATCATTTTGCATTTGCTGCCTAACGAACTCATTATTCATATGAGATAAATAGTCTATATTAACCTTTGAGGTGAGAATAAGAAAGAAATGAGACGAAATTGGTACCGTTATGAAGAATAATAGAGAGAAGCTTAACATTGAGAGCGTAAAAGAGAAGAGATTTTTAAAATCTGCCCCTTTTGGGGGGGCACAACATGAAAGCCAACATAAATGGCTGATGATGGAATCACTATTACAACGTAGATTAAAAGGTATTTTCGGCATCCCTACTTTCAGAGGATCAACCAGTTAAGAAAGGGCACAGAAGTAATACACTGAACTGGAACAAAAACTGAAGTTAGGACATAACCAAGACATGCGCCATAGATGGCATAAGTTGCACAGCCACCTGAAACCAAACGGCAGAAGCTAAAATCGTGAAAATAGAGGTGTGCATTCTGTCATGAAACATGACTCATGTCATGGAAATAGATGAGACAAAAATTTAACTACAGATTAGATCGTAATGCTGAAGCTTAAGAGACCAAATTCACGGGGAAAACTACACGCTAAGTGTTCATGACAAGACACTTTTCTATGCGTAAAATGTCTACGGAGACGCTTTTCTATGCGTAAAATGTCTATGAAGAGAGTTTCCTATGCGTAAAATACAAGAGCGGTCCCAAAACTAGCCGACTTGACATACATATGGTGCCAGTAGTTTGGAAAAAATTACTTTGTTGGAAAGTGGCAACCATATATTTTAAGCTTCAAGGCGCCACATTGTTTAATACTTTTATTTAACCCCCAAAAGCAAACGAAGTCAATGAATTTATAAACACAAAAAACACCGTTATGAATTTCAATATTTCCATTTGAAAGGTTTCAGTCCAACTAATATTAAAATTTTACGACTGTGAAATATAGGTAGCCGTGCGAACAGTAAAAACGAACACCGTAGTGGTCAACCACTTGAGATATCCACGCCACCCACGTTTAAGAAAATCCACAAAATGGTATTGGATGGTCGTCGGCTGAATGAGCGTGAGCTGGCTGAAGTGATGGGCAAAAAGTGCTATACATCGTATACTGGCCAACTATTTGAACATGAGAAAGCTATGTGCAAGATGGGTGCCGCATTTGCTTTCAATAGAGCAAAAACAGTCTCGTTAAGACGTTTTATTAATTGAGTGTTTGACGATTTCAATAAAGCCGAATTTTTGCGTCGATTTGTAACCGTGGATGGTGGACGTGGGTCCACCATTTCACACCTAAGGCAAAGGAACAGTCAAAGCAGTGGACTGGAATGGGAGAATCGTGTCCAAAGGAGCTGAAGACGGTTCCATCTGCAGGCAAGGTCATGGTGTCTGTTTTATTGGGAGGTGCATGGGATTATTTTTATTGATTGTCTTCAGAAAGGAAAAACAACAGAACATCAACGGCGAATATTATGCTAATTTATTGCAGGGTTTAGGTAATGAAATTATGGAAAAAAAAGGACGCACTCGCCCAAAAAAGTGTTGTTTCATCAAGACAATGCTGCAGTTCACACATCCATTATTGTAACGTCCAAAATTAATTAATTAAAGTTTCAATTGCTTTACCACGCACTTTATTCTCCAGCTTTAACTCTTTCGGACTATTTTTCATTTCCAAACTTAAAAAAATGGTTCGGTGGTGAAAGATTTGTCAACAATGAAGAGGTGGAGTCTGAAGTTAATGGCTATTTTACGGACTTTGACAGTTCTTACTATAAACAGGATATAGAAACTATAGAATATCGCTGGAAAAAGTATATCCAGCTGAAAGGAGATTATGTCGAAAAATAAAGAAGCATTTTCCTAACTTTTTTTATCTTCTTTGTTAGGTCGGCTACTTTTGGGAGCAGTCTCGTAAATTCATCACGGAAATAACATATTTGTTATTTAAATCCTTTTATTTGCTGTATTAGCTACAACGATATATCTAGTTTTTTGAAAGTTTGGATGCGCACAGGAGAAAATGCAGGTAATGGTTGAGTTTATGAAAGAATTTAAAAAAAACCGAATAATTATTGACAAATTTTAAGGTTACCTTTATTCTAATGCCTGCAACAGCTTAAGGTTTATTGTAATCTAAATAAAAATAAGGCCGCAAAATTTTCAACTCCTCGAGTCAAACGGGGATCGCCAAGCGAATATAGATTTGAAATAACCATTTACTGTAGATTTTTAAAATAAAATTTTCATAAATATTTAAATCAATTAGGCACTTTTCATACAACGCAATATTGATGTTTGTTCAAACACAGTGAAATTTGTAACTTTAAATTTAAAATTATTTTGCAAATATTACAATATTATTCGGATTTTTAAATAAATAAGCTGTTAGACAAATAACTTTTTAATCGTATGGTCTCCGATAGTAAAAACTCTTTTATCGTTTTGGGTCCTTAAAGAGTAAACAACAACATACAAAATTGCAATGAGATCTTATGGGAAAAAAAACAAAGAAAATGATGTCGATTTTGCAAAGATGAATTTTTTTATAATTGTACTGAATTCGTGAAACGAATTGGATTTTTAAATGACTTAACTACAAATTTCCTGTTTTGGGATATTAAGTTTTTTTTCAAAAAATCACTATAATAGGAATCCGTTTTAACTTGCACTGAATTTAATCAAATCGGGTTGGCAAAGTAGAGTCCCATAATGAAAACGGTCCTTCTGGTACCTTCCATACACGTTGACGGATTTTCCGTAATTCAACTTACTTATATTTATGGCCGTTGTACTGATTTTTAATACTTGGAAAAACTTGAGAAATATCAACAAAGTTACCACGCCTCTACTAATAGCTCCCGACTTAACGCGTATTTTCTTACATTCGTGACTTAAAAGCAGCCCTATTGAATGGAGGCATCGCCACATTCTTTTAGCACCTCTCATAGAATTTAGCCGATTTATTGAAATCTAATTTCACCGCTGTAATCCTTAACTCGTAGACTGCAGTAACTTCAATTTTTGTCAAGTGTATTCGACCAGATAGTCACGACCTCTTTGGTAATTTCCATACAAATTTTCTAATTTATAGCACTAAACACAGAGTAATCTAGCAAGCATCTGGCATTGGTTCTGCGAATAAAAATTTACTGCTTTACCACTCCCCTTAGGGTACCAAACATACGCATTAGCCAAATTAGTGGTTCGTCTACAATTTCTAAGGGGAGGTCTTTGGAAAGTTATAATTTTGCTTCTTTTGCTGTGCTTCAAATTAGAACATTCTTGGCAAGAACCTAGCGACACATCTTATTAGCCAACGCAAAGGGACGTGAAGGTATACTTGTACAACGGGTTATCCATTTTCGGTTTCAAAAATAAAGTTAAATAAATCGGAAAGAACTGTTTGATAAGTAAACATCTATCAATTATACGCACACATTCCAAACAGTTCTCTCGCTAGACTACCTGACGCGATGGAATTTAATGAAAAACAATCCATCAATTCCTCCAACGCAACTCCCATCGAAATGCTTCGGGAGTCTAAACCTAAAACACGCCATTAAGTAAATTCTTGTAGTTATACAAAATTTATAATCAAATTATCACACATTTAAGGTTTGTTTTGACTACTTGAGTATTTTAAAATTGCAACAAAATTAATCTAGGCAATCATTCGATATGTGCGCATTCCTATAATGACAATTAGCTGATCCATCATTTAAGCTTGTTGATAAAAATAAAATATTTTTCTATAAGTATTTAGAACAATTTATGTATTCCCATGCAGCAGAAGTCAGTATAAATAAAACAAATTTGCGCAACAAGTATAACAGTTTCGTCTAAACTTTCAAAAAATTAACAACTGCGCCAAAATCCTTCAGCTACAAAAATGTTAGGTGAGTGGGAAAAACGATCTAGTGGTAATGTGGCAATGCTAGAATGTATAGGTATAACCGTCAAAAGGTGGCAATAGCGTTGCCAGAGTTCCGTAGAAGAAGTAAACTAAACAAAAGTGCAACGTAAATGCATAAAACAGCAGCAGGCATGTCAGAGCTTCGCAATATTACCTAAAAACTAAGTATTAAGAAAATAATTTTACGCTGAAATATGCATGATTTGCAATTAGCTGCACCATGATTTGGAAAGATTTCAAAGTAATCCTTCGCCATGTCTTTGTTATCCCATCTTCGCTGAGTGTTACAACTGCAGTATTTGCTCGATTGTTGGCCAGATATTATTTTTTTATGATTTCATGCTGAGCTTCCACGCAACCACTATCGGACAGAACTTTCAAACAACCCAACATTCTTCACAGAAGCATTACCTAGCGGCAACTTCCACCGAAAAAAGTGGTAGTCATTCTAAAGAATAGAATTTTAATAGCTTCCACATATGCTTTATGGCCATATTTGCCGCTTTTTGGGAAGCTCTTTTTAATTACACCACAGGAACTTATGGAATAATGGCGTTATAACCGGCAGTCGTTATAAGAATATGAAACCTTTTTACCATTTCTTTTTTCGAAGCAAAAACTTAAAAAAAAAACTTTTTAACATTTATTTCAAATTGTTAATTAAGAACTTAAATTAATTAGTTAAGTAAATTCTGATTATAAGAAGAAAATTGTCATAAAAGTGATCTAAAGAAGTTCATTGCTGTAGAGAATCTGCTGAAAAGGTAGTGAAAAAATAACAGAATAGCATATGACAAGCCCATGTTAAATTCATCAATGATTATCCATTTTTTCACCGATTTTAGACTAAGATCAGCGAATCATTTTTACTTTCCTGAGAGCTCTTTTTTTACTGGGCTTATTTGCTACAACAACTACTTTTACATTTCTGTAGGGAACTGACCTAAATAGAAGTGCAAGGTTGATAGATGACACGGCGATGAATTCATTTAGACGTAACAGAGCTTAACAAGTATTAAGAAAACAATTTCACATTGCGGGAGGCGCCTTTTGCAATTAGCTGCATCGTGTTGTACAAGGATTTGAAAATGATCCTTCTAGATATCTTTGGTCTTCCAACTCCGGTAGCTATTACGGCTATAGCATTTGATTGATGGACTACTTGCGGACACTTAAAAGAAAAGTGAACTAATTTAAAGTCAAAACAAACTCTGAGTAAAATTGATTTCCAAGTATACATTTCGTACATTTCGTTACAAAAAAAAGTACCGGGGATTGATTAATAAAACACAAAATATTTATTATTCACTAGCTGATCCGGCAAACTTTGTTTTGCCTTCAAAATGCATTTTGAATTATTAGTAGTTATGTTTGTTAATTGCAAAAATCTCATCTCCAACGCCATCTATCACTTCAAATAAAACCTTTTTAAACCTTCCGGAATACTCTACCAATAATTTAAGACCAAAATGAGCCAAATCGGTCCAACCGTTCTCGAGCTTTAGCGAGACTAACGCACAGCAATTTATTTTTATATATATTTATTATTTATTATTATATTTGCTATTATTATTCATTAAAAAAAAAACGACTGTAACGCATTCGAAGTAGGCATATTCCGAAATAATACGCTTACACAAATAACCCAATCGCAGAAATGGTTTTCAAACACACTTTCCGGAAATTTTTTTTAAGCCTTTTATTAAATGAAAACGAGTAGCTTTTTGAAAAAAGTCTTCTGAAACCACACTAGGTGAACACGTTGCAAAATGTTTGTTGACTATTCGAGTGGGGATTTGTGATAGCCTTGCGCCATATTATGCGTTATTTTGGCGCAGAATCCCTAGGTTTTTTTCCACAAATCTGACCTTTTCGAGCCGAGTTTGCTCTCTCAAATGCCGCATAATGCCCAGATAATATTCTTCATTTATTATCTTTCCTTCTGGAGAGAATTCCGAACGCAATATCGCGATAATCAGAGAAATAGTCAACAATACATCTGTTTTGACGTCTTTTTTGTTTTTCTTTTTTTTTTTGGTTTCGGCTCAGGCGAAAA
The DNA here is from genome assembly GCA_019455685.1 of Philornis downsi. Lineage (NCBI taxonomy): Eukaryota > Metazoa > Arthropoda > Insecta > Diptera > Muscidae > Philornis > Philornis downsi. The sequence goes on along the minus strand of JAHXMU010000092.1, from coordinate 3,594,753 downwards.
ACGTCATTCCGAAGCTTGTTGATTGCTTTGCATGTCAAGTTCATAAACCCATGTTTCACCATCAATTGTATTATGTAATGTGGCGCCGAAAGGGATTCATTCTAGCATGCCTCACTCAACTGAGTTTAAAAAACAAAAATCAGATTCTTCGGAACTAGACGAGCAGCAATCAGTTTCTTATACAACCATGGTTAATGTTAAGAATTAATTCGTGACATACTGAAAGTTTAGGAATTTTTAGTCACCACTTCTTTAATTGTATCGATGTCAAATTCGATTGAAGACATTGATAGCCGACTGGAGCAAGACAAATCTTCAGCCAAATCTCAGCCAATTTTGAACATTGAACATTTTTTTTAGTCGATTCACAAATAAGCTTTTTGTAACATTTTCATCAACCCGGCACTCAAAATTCCATTTGCAATTCACAATTTGAGAAAAATTATTTGTCCGATATTTTTATCCATTGTAAAAACTGCATAACATACTTGATAGGACTGCCAAAATAGAGCACTATATACCTATATAAACTGAATGACTGATTGCGCTCAAATTCCGCGTTAGTAACGAGGACAATTGTGCCAACTTAGCGATAAAAATAATTTTGATAATGTCTTTAAGGGGGTATTTTATGTGATCAAATTCCGATACCTTTTTGATAAAATGTATATCGGCTTATTGCGTTTTTTTAAGCTTTCCAAAAAAATACAACGATTTGAGTATTTTTCCGTAACCATGCCCACAGTTAGGACTGTGCGTGGAAAAAGTGTATTAGTGGGAATGATCACTTCCCATTTCTCTTTCAACTACCTTTGTATATTTTTTAAAATTGTTCCCTTTAAAAAAATGAATTTGAATTGTGCACACCCCCTAATTCAAAGCTTTCTTCCTTTTGCAGGCTCTTTTTGGCGCTCAACTGGCGTCATTCTTCTTTTGGGCCTTGCCTGCATTCAAGGCTCATCCGTTCAGTTGAATTTGAATAATGTTTGTGCTCTGATCTATGATGGTTTTATTGCCGCCTACAATGCATGCGACACTTACTACAAGTGCCAGGGAGGTATAGCACATCAAAAACAATGTTCATCCGGCTACTATTTCGATAAGGAATCACAAACTTGTCTGCCCCAAGGACAAGTACAGTGTGTTTCTCCCACCAGCACACCGTGCTCTGGTTATAGAATTGGCTCTTGGGCTCCAGTCGCTGGATCATGCACCGATTTTTATTATTGCGGTCTCAATGGCCCTGAACGTTCCAGTTGTCCCCAAGGAGAATACTTTAATCCCATTACACAAGCTTGCGTCTATGCATCCCAATACATATGTACAGAGAAAAGTGCCAACAGCGATAAAACTACTGGCAACAATGGAGGCTCCTCCGGTGAAAATAGCAGCCTAACCATAAACATACAGTTGCCTGTGAATTTGTGTAAATTCTTCCGTAACGACCGGTTCTTTGGCAATCCCTCCAGCTGTGACGGTTGGAATAAATGTTCCAATGGTGTTATGGAAAGTGGCCTTTGCCCTATTGGTTTCTTATATAATGTATTGAAAATGGAATGCGATTATCCAGCACAGGTTTCATGTTCTCAGGTACAACTCTAATGACAATTAAATGTAATGGCCTGGCTTTAACGTGTACTGCCTTTAATTATTATAGGTTACCAACAATCCTTACCTTTCGGCCACTACCTGCAGCACCAAAAACACCAAGAAACGTGGTGGCACCTGTGACACTTACTTTGTTTGCGACGGCGCCTACTTCCAATTGCAAAAATGCCCCAGTGGTCTTTTCTACGACACTGTCAGCCAAACCTGTGTCGACCGTTTGGAAGCCCGCAATAACTGCGATCGCTGTTTGGGTTCAACTAGAAAGTTTGTTAACGCTTATTCCGCTACTAATTGCACCGGTTACTTGTATTGTCGAAATGGCATGGAAGTTTCCAGTGGATTCTGCGAAGGTGGCACCTATTTCGATGAAAGCTATGGTGGTTGTGTAGCGAGCATCTCGGAACCTTTGTATGGCTGCTGCAATCCAGCCTATTACAATGTCAGCACTTAATTCCACCACTACCGTAGTGCCACCTTTGAGTCCCATCAACACTACGTTGCCATCAGTTAACTCTGTCATAACCCCGTTACCTTCGGTTATTTCCATCATATCATCGACAACCAACAATTCCTCAACGCTTTAGACTATTCAAACATTCCCATTATTGTTATTTAGATCCAAGAGAAAATCTACACAGATTTGTATAGATCTAGAATAAATTTGAAAAAGCATCAGAATGTCCTTGATATTTTAATCACCGAGAAAAGTATCGGTTAGTTATCTACTTAAACGGCCAATACAATCTCGATTATTATGACAATCAATATCAGTACCAGGACCAAATGGATTCTTGTTCATGGGGAAAGCCAATAATCCATTTAAAATTCATATTCAGTGCAAAGTAAACCATTTAGGCAAACTAAATTTTCTGTACAGTTTCTTACCCACTTATTTAGACGGCCTTCTAAACGGATCGATTGCAGACTTCAAGGCGCACACAGGGAAAAACTAGAAGTCTATCGGCCCTCAGGTTTTCCTCCCAAATTTTATCGTTCCATCGGCGTAGGGAGCTTATCTAGTCTTCCTTATCCTTTGCCGTCTATCGAGCTTATCGAAAACTTACCTTTTTGGAGCATTTTTATCCATTAACACTTGATCTTGATCACGGTATACATTTCTTATGGATTATAATTCATATAAGTAATTTCAGCTTTTATCAAACTGACCTTATCATGCCACATAAATACATTTTCAAATATGTGGAGAGAACGGATGCAAATCTAGGCGGTCTGACGAAAAAAGAGGCAAAAATTAAAATCATCCACCATCTAATAATGATAATAAGGAAAATAATGTAGTTTCAATCACAACGTCCAACTTTGTTTAAAATGTTGCGCAGAATCTTGACATGTTCTTGAGTAGTTTTAGATACAATGGAAAGGCTCTCTCAATCCCAATAGAGTTTAAATGGGAAATAAAGTGAATGGACGAGTTATCAAAGGTACTCATTGATTAGTGAATCTCTAAGATAAAGGATACAAGGAATAAGACAAGCTTAACGATCATAACTTCCAAGAACATCGGGATAATCTATATGGAGATTGAGACTGTTACGGCATGATGTTGTTCCTTAAACTCAAACATCCTATGGATGATCGGTCGAGTGCATGATGGCACATCAAAGTTGAGGAGTCGAACAGACTGACAACGTTTCTGAGGGAGACGTTAAATGGATCTACGAAACCTTTTCTTTTTCGACCAGTCCATATACCTATAATTTTGAAGACACTGTAAAGCTTATAGGACGTAATTGAAAGGTGAAGAAAACGTGGTAGTTACATCCACGACGATAAGGCGAACTATCAACAATGCGAAGTACCCTGAAATCCTAAGTATTTCTTTTTTTTTCTTTTAAAGAAAAGAATTTTGACGACCCAGATTAAATTTCAGATAGATAATAAGGATTACTCAACGAAAACAGCTTTGTACGTAGCTGTCAAAAGCTGTTATTTGAACGAAGCTGTCCAAATAATAATCAATATTGAGGGCGCCATTATAAATGCCTACCCACAGTACTCATTTGGGAACAGTCTGCCAGAGGGAACCCAAACTCGTAACATTACAAAAACTGGCCTTGGTAAGGTCTCATGTTCTTGTTCGAAGATATGCTGCCTGAGAAAATCTAAACTCATAATCACTGACCAAGTCAAAGTAATCGTCGTTGTTATATTCGTGCTAGATCGGGAACACGCTGCCTTTCAAAATGGTCATCGATAAATACTCACAGTAATCAGATTCTTGAGTAATTTTTCCAGGAATATCCTGATAAGAAATTTCTAACCCAAAAGCTATCTGAAAGAATCCGAATTGTAGCCACTTGCAAACTCAAATCCTTGGTCCGTGTTATTTTCGTTCATATTTGAGGATATGCGAACCGGTAACTACTAGTTAACTGCATTATTCAGTCTTTTGTGTTCGACTCAGAAATATCTTGGGAGAACCAAATGCAAGGCAATCTATCTGAAAGAAACCAAACCTATAACTAGATTCGTAGTAACTCGAGGATACACCACCCGAAGTAATACCATGTAGTGACCGTTAATAGATGACGGTAGTAGCAATCTTATGTGCTCGATTCAGAAACGATTCAAAACCGTTGTGGCTAGAGAACTAATGTCTAACGTATTAGCTCGATGTTATACTGACTGAAGGGATCCGATTCAAGTCCAAGACAATTTATCTGAAATAAAATAAACTTGTAACTAGGTTCGTACCAATTTGGGTATACACCGCCTGAGGGAATCGAATCCGGCGTTTGTGTACAAGTGTCACTAATTGCAGTCTTTTATGCTTGATTCAGAAACATCGTGCTTAAGGGAACCTAATGCAAGACATTCTACTTGAAAGAACCAGAACCAGCAACTAAGTACGAATTAAGTCGGTCTTACACTACTTGAGGTAACCGAAGCTGTAATAAGATGCATAATTACTCGGTGTTACACTGCCTTGGGGAATCCAAAGCGCTGGTTATAAACAAGCGACAATAATCGCAGGATTTTTTACTTATTTCCGAGTCTTTTTTCCAAAAGAATCTAAGACACGACCAAAATCTTACAGGGAAATCGTGCCTTAAGGAATCCGAAGCGTGGAACATTAACTGATCTGAGTTCTTGTGGACTTTGAAGTGCTATTCAAAGATGTCCTACCTAAAGAGGACCCCAATTGTACATCATTAGTCAGATTGGCACTTCAACAACAAATATATTCCCCTCCTTTCTCAAGAATGAGATATTGAAGAGCTTTAGACATTTTTTATACTCTTTGAATGCCGTACATTTTATTGAAAATTCCCAAGGCTAATTTGAGAAGCTTTAGCTAGACATGTCGATTACTAGAATACTTGAAGTATTCGCCAGTTTCATCGAGGCGATCGTCTCTAAATAAAAACTCTGTGTATATTGAGAGCTCAAACCCACGATCATATGAAAGACAGCCGCATACACTAAGTAACGATCACGCTACGGTCGGTTATAAGTAAGTTGCCACTTCAAGTTCTTAGACAATTCGCTAATTTATTCCAAGAGACATTAAGCTCATGATGGTCGGTATATTCCCTTATACTCGTATACAAATTAATTAAGCTCTCCATAATTGCCAAAGGAAAGGATGGTATACTAATCGGCCTGTATTGCTCTCGAGAGCCGTAAATAGGCTTACCCGAGTGAATGGCTATTGCCTAATATTCAGCCTAAGGCAAACTTTGAAAGTATTCATAAATGGGGGTAATTACAGTAATTAATCCATCAGGTTTAGTTTACTTGTAAGGCTCAAAACCACTTATACTTCATGTCACCCTAGCAACATTCACAACTTCCACTTCCAAGCCCACAGAATTAAAGAGCGCACAAGGATTGATACGTCTAACTACATCATCCATAATAATACTTAGCCTGGGAAGTGAACATCCAGAAGTTCCAATCTAATATCTAATTTGCTGGCAAATGGAAACCAATACCTTTAGATCCAAAACTTAATTCGGTGATCTTAAAATGTTTCGAAAACTGAAGTTACTGTTCAACTTTACCTGTTGGGCAACATTTCAGGAAAAATATAGAAATCCCCTCAATTTAAATTTGGCAAATTGCATTCCTGACGCTCAGTGACAGCATATCGCGTATTCTGTGGCAACTGCTGCAAAAACTATACTTGGGTATGAGAAACTGCGCTCAGACAAGCCCCGGTACGATGAAGAATGTCGCATATTGTCTGAGGAAAAGGATGCTGCATACATAGCAACATTACAGTCAATTGTAATGCGTGCAGTTAGGAAACGCTACAAGGAGCAGAGAAAGGATGCACACCAACTTTTTAGGTGGAAGAAGAGGTTGTAGATAGAGCGTGGGAATAAGGAAATAGAAAGGTACAGGGATGGTGGCGAAGCCCGAAAATTCTAGCAAAAGATAAAAAGTTCTGGGTATGGAACAGTTCTCCTCTAAGTCAGTGAGGGAAATCTGGTCACAAATACGAAGAATGTGGAGAGAGCATTTTTATAAGCTCTTATTTTCGGATGGCAGCACAAGTGAGGAAATTATCGACAATGACATAAATTGCCCAGCTCCGAGCCAAACAGAGATCAGAAGAGCAGTATCGCGGCTTAACGAGGTTTCAACGAACAAAGAGTCTACTCGTTGGGACGTTGTGTGAACTTTGACAACTATAATTTTGAAGTGGTGGAAGAATTCATCTACCTCGATTCTGCTGTAAACAAAACGAATAATGTCAGCCTGGAGATAAAGAGGAGAGTATTGTTTGCACACAGATGTTACTATGGACTAAGCAAGCGATTCGAAGATAAAGCCCTCTCTCGACAAACAAAAATCAGACTATACCAGACTTCTATCTGTCTTGTTATATGGCGCAGAATCCTAGCTTATGACGCAAGCGGATAAATCAGTACTGGCAGTTTGCGAAAGGAACATACTCCGGAAAATATATGGACACATCACAGTTAACGGAGATTATCAGCGTCGCATGAACAATGAGCTGTATGAGCTAAAAGCCGACATCAACGTAGTCAAACGCATTAATATACAGCAATTGCGTTGGCTGGGTCATGTTGTGCGGATGAACCCAAATACTCCGGCACGGAAAGTTTCCACAATGAACTCGAGGGGCGGCGTAAAAGAGGACGACCGAAACTCCGTTGTAAGGACAACGGATCGTAACTTGGTGTGACGAATTGGAGGAGAAGCGCAGAAGATCGAAGCGCTTGGAATTATTTTCTATGGGCGGCATATAATAGATAAGTTTGTCTACCCACCTAGGAAGAAGTAGAAACTGCATTTACTTAATGCAGATCTTCCGCTTGCTTAAGAATATTGAGTTATGCATCCAGAATCATGTAATAGATACAAATTGGGATAAATTTCATACCCTGTCTTCGCGTTATGGCAAAATGTTGAGAGTTCTCACGTAAGTTTCAAGAGCTGAACATACGACTGTCTACGCCATGAGCTTAAGCAGATATCTCCAAGTACTACAATTCAATTTTGCAACCTATTCTAGATTAATATCAATTAAATGAAATTAAAAAACAGCCACAAAACAAATAGAATTAATCGTTCATCGGACATATGTCTACCTCTTAGGCAGATCAATCAGCTCCATCTACACTTCAAAGTTATCAACACCAGCGCTGACAGTCATTCAACTGCAAAAATATTGGTTAGTAAAATATAGAAATATCAGGCGAGGGGAAGCATTCAGCCAGGGAATTGCTTCGAGTGACAACAACATTCGATTGACGATGCTATAAAAACAAACTGCCTTCAGTAAACAAACTTAAATTATGGCATAATTAAATATTATTTTGAAAGTTAATAATAACAGTTTCGTCGTTGTATTACATATTCTCTGGAATGGGCAGAACAATTACGGCGATATTGTTGAATGGATGATTTTGCGTCCCCATATCATCATCCCCTGCGCTCACGTATAGTACTGTACCCAAAAAGGATGCAAAACACTCCTCGAAACATACCAAATAGTCACTCACTTTCCGGTATAATCTTCAAAGCGAGTTGAATATCTTCAATCGACTCGGAACGATGTCCTCGGAATGATCTTCTGAATTTAGAAAAAAAACCAGAAGGAAGATAGTGATAAATTAGGTAAATACGGTGGTTGTAAAGCATTATTAGTTGAATTTTTGGCGAAAAACTCATGAAAAGCCAAAAACTAAAAGTTGTCTTGTTGTCTAATCACAAAACCTGCATCTTTTTGCAAATGGATTCCCGTAGACGATACTCAGTAATACTCAAATAATATTCCTTGTTGATAGTTTGACTCGGTAATAACTGAAGAAAACTCTCGACATAACCTTAATTTTTGAGGCACTTTAGCGTGATCTTTTCGGTATTGCTTCACAATGTTGTTACAACATTCACTCGTTCGGTTGCTTGTATCTGGATCATAGGCAAGTCTCATCTCCCGTAATAATGCGTTTTACAATGTTCTGGTAGTCGGAAATCATCTCTCCTCTAATATAAAGGGGACAATTAAAAAATTTAGAATTTTTGATAGTAATCGTGATGTGACGCTAAAATATAGTTTCAAATAGAATTGGTTGGTCTACCAGAAATGCCACTGGAATCAATAAGACGTCTAATAGTTAATCCACAGTTTTTTGAATCCGAAATCTCGGATCGATTCCACATGACTTTATTCGAATGGTCGCCCTGGGCGCAATTCATAATCAACTTGTTCTCGATTTCATGCGCACCTATCTTATACACAGTTTGTTCATCTTTAAATCTTCGGTCAGTATACGATGTATTGCACTTTTTGCCTGTCACTTCAGCTAGCTCACGCACCATCAGCCGACGATCATCCAATACCATTTTGGGGATTTTCTTAACCATGTCTGGCGTGGACACTACCACTGCGCTGTTCGTCTTGGCAGCTCGTACGGCCGTAGACGGAGTTGCAGACTTCCCCAGAATGGAATCTAGCTCGGCTTTAATATTAGTTGGACTTGAAACGTCTCAAGTGGGAATATTGAATTACGTAACGGTAACCAATTTTTTTTATGTTTATGAATTCACTAAGTTCGTTTACTTTAGATGGCTTTAATAAAAGTACTGAACTAGGTGCACCTTGACATTTAAAAACATATGTTTTATAAGATTGCCACTTTTCAACAAAATAATTTTGTTTTCAAACTACTGACATCATATATATGTCAAGTCGGCTAGTCTTGGACCGCGCTCGTATTTTGCGTATAGGAAAGCGTCTTCATACACATTTTACGCATAGAAAAATGTCTTCATGGACACTTAGTGTGTAGTTTCCCCCGCATTGCGATCTAATCTATAGTTAAATTTTTGTCTCGTCTATTTTCAGTTCGAATTTTCTTTATTTTCCATGATAGAATGCACACTTCTATTTTCACGAGTTTAGCTTCTGCCATTTGGCTTCAGGCGGCTGTGTCACTTATACCATCTGTGGCACATGTCTTGGTTATGTTATAACTTCAGCTTTTGTTCCAGTTTGGTGTATCACTTCTATGCTCTTTCTTAATTCTTTGATCCTCTGAAAATATCTTTCAAACTGCGTTGTAATAGTGATTCCAGCATCAGCCATTTATATTGGCTTTCAAAAGGGGGAGATTTTAAAAATCTCTTCTTTTTTACGCTCTCAATGTTAAGCTTCACCCTATTGTTCTTCGTAACTGTATCAATTTAGTCTCATTTCTTTCTTATTCTTACCTCCATGCCTAATATTGACTATTTATCGCATATGGATTATAAGTTTGTCGGCAATTTAGATGCTGGTGTACATGGCTATGAACGTTTTAAAGTGCAAAATGTATTACGAATTAAAGATTATCTGCAAATTACAACAAATGGCATACTGTTAGGCGCACATGCGGGAAAAATGAAAGGTAATGAAATTCAAGAAAATGTTAATTACCTTCAGGTAGACCATCAATTTAACATTATGTGCCGTTAACATTTTTACGATGGTTAACATTACATCGTACATGCTAACATATTATGTAGTTAACATATCGCGACAATTGTATTAATCAAAAAAATGTTACATCGTTCCAAATTAATTATTGCAAAAGCTTCACTCACCTACTATTTTACAAGGGTCGGTAGTCGAAGTGTTACCAATTGACAATGCCGTAATTTTTGTTAATTTCGATTTTTTTTAATTTAAAAATTTTAGCATATTGCAAAAACATTTCACATTTGAAGAAAAATATCCTATTGCACGCCGTAGCCGCCTTCAGTGCAAATAATAGCATCGAGTCTATCCGCAAAAGTTTCACACACTGCACAAATGTGGTCTAATGATATTTTATCCCATTCTCGGCTAAGCGTAATCTTGTGGTAGCTCATTAATAATGGCTGCTTGTGATTATCCAGCCAATTACAAAGCAATAACACTTTGGCGGCAGAATTCCATTCTGACAATTTTTTTTTTTTTAACTGCGTCGTAAATGGTTTTACGACTTCGTAGGCTTGTAAACAACATAACAGACTGACGACTGCCAACAAATTAACACGCTGCCATTAGCCTTTTGGTTACTACGACAGCGTAGGGTTTGTAATACTTTATCTCTGTTTTTATCTCTGTAACAAATGGTATTTTGTCCGTGCTGTATGTATGGAAATTTATTGAACTGAACTTACTTTAAATATTGCATTTATTTAGCTAACATATAAATTATAGTAAAAAGATAATCATTACTTTTCTTACAGATGATCTTCATAGTCTGTATCTTGCGTTGCATAAGTGCGATCAGTTTACGCTAGATGTCGTTAAAAAACATAAGATTTCATAATCAAAAAGAAAACTACTCAGTCAGTTTGTGACCCAATATTGCCTGAGCGCCTGTCAAAAACGGATACGAACCGTATTTTAAAATTTTTCTTCGATAAAAATCAAAACGCAAATCAGGTGCCTGAAAATTTAAACATGGTTTATGGCAGCGATACTCTAACAAGCCAATCATGCGAAATTTCGATTCTGTTTCAGTAATTTTGATGTCAAAGATACACCACGACCTGGAAGACCCATTTTCGGAAATGTCGATAGAATAACGTACATAAATCGTCAAGTGCGGCCATCATGTAACCATAATTTCATTTGTTCAGGAACAAAACATTCCACAAAAACCCGTTTGGAACTATTCGAGTGAGACTAAATACAAAAAAGAGGTTCCCACGGACCGTACATTCATATGCGAATCGCAACAAAATCATCTCATTTCTGAAGCAGTTGGTGGTTAATGATGAAAAGTCGACTCGCGATGAGCCGATAAGTAGCAAGTATTTTTTGACCAAACGTGTTTCGTTACTTTGTAAGTCGATTGAGCAGTGCCCGTCTAGCCGCATATTGAACACAAGACCTGTCATAAATCTGAACGAATCTTCCTGAAATATATATGTATGTATATCGACCTATCTCTTCTGGCACCTACCAATTTTCAGAAATTCAATTTTTCCTGCTGTAACCCTTAACTCGTTGACTTCAATAATCTGTCATCAATAACGGTCAGTAAAATTTACAAGGATGACCGATTTAACTCACATATTCTCTGCTTTACATTCTTCAACCAGTACCACAGAATTCAACCACATTTGCTACACATCATGCGCGTTCTACACTTTATTCTGAAAATGAAAATGAACAGCATTGTCGGATGATGATGATGAACAATTAAAACCACTTATTGTTAAGTTCATATCTCTGATGCCCTTGCAATTAATTCTGTCAAATTTTGTATGTGAGTACATTAACCGTTTACGAAATTAGAGTAGTAATGTTGCTTTTTCTAGTACCTCCTATACAAAATGGTCGAAATTTAATATTTCCTCTGCAGTTTCTAATTAGTTGGATGCAATAACATGTTTTTTTACTGATTTTTAATGGTCGGTAAAACTTGAAAAACTACGCTTCTTCTGGTTTCTCCCATATGAATGATCGATTTAAGCCATATATTCTTAGCTTCAAGAAATTGCACAGAATCTAGTCAAATATAGCACACTCCATGCGCTTGATAAGCTTATTTCCAAAAAAAAAAAAAAATGAAATGGACCGCATTGCCGCACTGCTTCTGATATCTCTGATACAAATTGAATGATTTGTCGTAATTTAATTTTTCCGCTTTAATCCGCAATTTGTGTACTGCAATGACACAATTACAATGCTTACTAAAATTTTAATATGCTAAATAAATAGCCACGCCTTTTCCAGTAATACAAAAACAATATTCCCTTGCATTCCATGAATGAGATATGGGAGAAATTCTCACTTTTACTGTGGCTGTGGCTTCTAATTTTAGATTCATTCAACGGCATCTACAGTTTAACGATAATTCCCAACATCCGTTTGCGAAGTAGTTACTAGACTCGTGAATTATTCGATTACTTCAAGAGTACGTCGCAGTGTCGTGTTTTCATATAAACGGTGGCCAAAAATAGAAGGAGTTTTCAGAAAAGAATGAAAATTAGTACACATTGCTTTTATAAGTAGGAAAGAAAAAAAAACCAAGTTTAGAGAAAATCGGTCCAAGGACACGCCCACCTCCTATATATCCTGTAATGAAAAAACCTTATTTTTTCCAAAGTTGTTTCTGGAATTGAACAAAACTTGGCTCGATTGGTCTCTGATATATTCCGGATAAATTTTATGAAATTATCTCAAAGGACACGCCCACCACCCTTATATCCTTGATACGAAAAATATGCAATTTGTCCACGAAAATTGTCAATACCTCTTTCACATTTTTTTAACTTTTTCAATAAGTTTCCTATTCATTCATTCATTCATTTCCTATGCATTCAAAACATTTGATCCATGCATGTAATGTCGACAATCCGTACTGATAGCACTGCTCATTCACAGGCCTTTCGAAAATCGATAAGCTGTTCATTTCAGATGGCTTAACTCCACATAAAGCACAAGTTGAACTACTACTGTTTCCACTTAATACATTTAAAACTGCACCATCTACCATTGTCAACTGCATTTTATAGTGAACGTTAAGATTTTTGTTTTTTGAAATGTAATTATATGTATCTCGACCTTCAATTTCTGTATCTATGCTATCCCTTACTGATTGTATTACACTTGGATTCTCTTTTATAAAAATAATTTTAAGTGGTCTACATAACCTCCAAGATGAATGTCTATCATTTTCCCAAAGTATTTGGTCATCTGCCCAATCCAACAAGCGTAAAGGAACGAAGGAAGTTACAAACATAAATTCATCACTAGCTTCCTCATCTTGAAATTTTTGTTTGTATACGCTATGCCCACTACTGCCATCAAATCCCCACTTGCATTCCAGCACTACATCATTGTTGGTATCAGTATCATTAACATCTAAAATGCTTCTTACGGTTTTATCCAAAATCTTCTGTAAGCGTACCTCTGCAGAAGATTCTGTTAATTGAATGTCATCAGGCAAAATCTTTTTTTTTAGCATCTGCAATCATATAGGATGGATGGGATGATGGAAAGCAATCTTTGTGAATAGAATTTACTACTTTCCTCATCATATTGTACTGCCTCATAGATAAATCCATATCAATGTATAATGATAGAGCACTTTCAACAGAAATTTTTTCATTAGTATTTGAACCTGTTAACCTTTCTGCGGCTTTTTTAAGAGCTTCAGATGAAGTAGAAGCGACAAGTTCCTCCACTCGCCTCCTTTTTGTTCGCATTGAACCCTCCTCATAAGAAACATTCGGTCGGCCTTTACGACTTGTACTTGCTTCCTAATATAGTATAAAATAATTAAGTTTTCTTGCAATACCAAAACTTTACACGGATACTTACATTACAAAATACTTATACTTACATTTCACAAAATAGTTCGCTATCTAGCCAGTCACTCAACTCAGTTTCAAATCTGTCTCTAATGCGATGATATTTAGACCAATTGTTAGAGAATTTTAATAGAGTAAGATTTATTTTCTGTTGTTCACTTTCTAATAATACTCGTTTAAAATGCTTTTCGACAAAATCTTTAATATGATGCATAACATCGCATGGTCTGTTTTGCTTTATCTCTAGCCACAATTGAAAAATAGTGCGAATCCTCAATGAGGTTGACACTGAAAAACAATCATAAAAGAAATTCGTGCAAAATCGAGCAGTAGAATTTTAAATATATTAAAATACATACTTGTAGCTACAAAATACCAAAAAATTGGAAAAGTGTTATCTCTACTTTCTTTTAAATTCTCTACGAAAGTTCGCTGTTGCTGAAAAATCTTGACAATGTCTCACTACTATCTTTTTCTAACGGGATCTGACATATGATCAATATTTGTACACAAAAACAGTGTTGTAATTATAACCAAAGGCACCACTTACACCCTGTTATACATTTTGGTAGCCGTTACATTCAAATAATTAAATTTTTAGTATTGTAAATGAACCTTAAATTTGGAGCTTTTCCATAAATTTCGTATACTGTACACAAACCTTAACTTTGAACCACTGTAACTTTAAAATTTAGAAAAAGTTTTAAAAGATATTTTAGGTATGATCTAACCAGAGTGTTACAAAAAAAAAAAAAATAAAAAAAAAAACGTTCGAATTCTAACATTGACGTTAACCATTTTTGGCCGCCCTCGCGACACAGTGCGTCGCACACATCGAGGTGACTGTCGCTCAAATAATGAATCGGCACTCGAGCCCATGATCATAGGTAAGGTAGTCGCGTATTCAAACCATAACGGCACGATTGATCTTCCTGGTACCTCCCACTTTAATTATCTAATTTAATCCACACATTCTCATGTTCATTCGTTTTATTCAATTAAACTAAGTTTAGCATAATTTAGCCCGCGCTTAGTTGTGAAAATGAAAACGGGCAGCTCCCTTTAGGGTGCCACACATACGAATTGGTCGATTTTTATAAAATTAACGTTCTCCCTATAACCTCTAAGTGGAAGGCTTTTTTCTATAAGTTCTAGCTGTGCTTCTTCTTTACCACAACCCCGTGTTTGTTGCATTGTAGCCGAAAATCATGTCTTCACAGTTTTTAACGCGACGACTTCTTTCGAAAAAATTGAGCGTTTTGGTGCCAACAGAAATTTAAAGCATCTGAGGCCCCAAATATCCTTTAAAATGCAATTGCCTGATAAGTTTTAAAAGCCAACATCAACGGCAAGCATACGCATAGCAAGGGGGTGCTGTGGGGCTTAGTTCTCTCCCTAGAGGGGGAGGTTTCCACATTAGGTGCATTAAATGAACTTGGTCCCTCAGAATGAAGGACGTTTCATAAAGAAATTTAAATAAAAAAAAAATGAACTAATATTCTTGAAAGAATTTCGCCCTCCACACTCTCCGCTGAAAGGCGGGGGCGGTGGACTCCAAATTGTTTTCGTCCGACAACAATGAAACACAAGCCCAGCGACGGGGATTGCAGCTTACATCATCAATGTAAGCAGGATTGGGGAATCAGCTCGAGCCAATAGTCTTATAGCCTATGAAAAGTCAGAAAAGATTGCCTTGAAGAACTTGATTGACCTACTTAACACTATTACACCATGGTAACTCTTTGCCGAGCAAATGCCCAAGCAGCAAAGTCCGTTACTCTAGTCAACACAGTTAGAATAGAGAACATAATATTACACATTCATTCAGTGCCGAATATAAATATCGCTAATCCTTTGAGGATCCTTTTATCATAACTGCACATAAGGGATAAACATATTATAAACAGTAAAACTGGCAGTCTATGAAATTGACGATTTCTGACCCAATCACAAACAATCGAAGTTCCGGTAACCTTATGATGAACACTGTACAAATCACGTCAATAATTTGGTGACGCTCTGAGAACCTTATAAAACTAAATCCAAAACAAGACATTTCAATGTCAGATTTGCAGTGACAGCATTGGCCACAGTGCGCTTCAGTTTCCCCCTTTCAATTGATAACAGAATTTTAGATAGCCCAGACGATCCGGTTTATCTTTTGCTCCTTTAAAATTAATTAACTAGGTTTTTATGTGGACCCGCCTGTTTAATCTTTCAATATGCTGGATGATTAAATCATGATTATTACTCACCTTCAGCTTTCTATGAACGCAATTATCTTATCTAATGACCAATAATTAATTTTATTTCTTCGAATAGTTGGAAATTACTTTAATATCAGCACAGATACGAGGCAATGTAGAATTAGGAAATGAAAGAATTTTTCATATATAAAGTCGATAATTTCGTATATTTGCATCAGAACAATTGAAACTAACATTTATTAATCAACAAACGACTTGCAGATTCCAAGCTACAGGATACTTTCTACAATGATGGGTAAGTGAAAAAATCATAATTATAAGTGCAGACATTTTAAAGTGATTCCTACTGAAGAAGAAATAAGAAAAATCACCTTAGAATCAAAGAGTGATTCATTACACTTGCCTAATAACCGGCAACTACTGGAATTCTGTCAGTTTGAATGTTGTGAAATCCATTGTTCCAAGAAAAATAAACAATAAACTTTGGCATTTGTAACCTTCAAAAGGGCACTGATTATCCTTGCTTGTTAAATACCTTGGCAATTGTATGACTCCCAAGCGACTGCTGAGAAATTGCGGCCTATGCTACTGAAGGAATCTGACGAAACCAGTTCCGCAATGTGCTTGGGATTTAATCGATTTTGGCAAATAATCGTCCTTGGCTTTACCTTCTACATTTTGTTCATACTATAAGCTACCATTTCAATCTTTCAGTGTTGTCTCTCCATGGCTTTTTGTATTTGATTTTATGCTTCAAATTATTTGTTGAGCACACAGTAAGAGCATTGACTTCCCGTTCTATGTGGTTCATATAAAGAATGATGCCTCCACATTTCTTCCGACTTCTTAAGTCTCATATATAGACCAGTTTTGTGGCATCTCCATTTGATCAATAAGGATACCAAAATTTTGTTGTAAAATCGAGGTCATTTTCATTCTACGAATTACATATCATAGCATGTGTTGGATGTTTCTCTTCCAGGTCCCATTGTCATCTCACATTTTTCTTTATTATCTTTATTTAGGTAAAAATTTATTGGCCAGCCTAGCCATATTTATTATCGTGTCGGCAAACACTGCTTATGCTTACGACGTTGGGTTATACTGTGGACTTGTGAAACCTGGCACCAAATTTCCCAGTTTAGACTCGTGCTCCACCTATTACACCTGCAATGGCGACGGAAGTGTTACCACATCTTCATGCTTAGGCACCGAATCCTTCGACAAGAATTCACAAAGCTGTAAACCAGCTTCATCCGTGGGCTGCACCATTGGCATGGAAAACCCATGTAGCTTCACTACTGGCACCGCGTTTGTAGCAGATAGCACCAACTGCAGGGGCTACATCCGCTGTCAAAATTCGGTAAAAGTTGGTTCTGGCGTTTGTCCTCTCAACCAGATGTTTGATGGGAAAGCTTGTGTTTATGGCGACTGCACCAACGATGGAAAAACAGTTGGAAACCTGTGTCAGATCATGGCAGATGATACCTACTTTGGCGATTATAAAGCGTGTGCTAACTGGCACAAATGTTCCGGTGGAAATCTGAAGAGTGGCAAATGCAATGATCCCCTCGTAAGAACTGAATCATATTCTATCTGCAGTTATATACTTAATGTCTGTGTTATTTATTATCCTAGGTTTACAACACCCAACGGGGCATGTGTCTTCCAAACGATGGCACCACGTGCAAACGCATCAAAAACGGACCAGAACCACCTACCGAAGAATGCACTGCCAAGATAGAGGGAGTTTTGAAAGGTGACCGACATACCTGTTCAATCTACTATGAATGTAAAAATAAGGTGTGGGTTCAGAAAAAATGTCCCACTAATCAGTATTATGATGTGGTAACTAAGGTATGTGCAGCTCGCCAGACGGCTGTTCCCACGATTGGTTGCAACCGTTGTCAATACGCCACCGTCAATTGGGTAAATGCTGCTGATCCCACATGTGAAGATTATTATTCATGCGAAAACGGTGAAATCAAGGCTGACGGTACATGTGGCACAGACAATTATTTCGATGAGCTGAGGCAAGGATGCGTCAAGGGTACTGCTGGTTTGGATGCATATAGAAAAGGAAACGGAGCCTGCCGATCCGACGGTGGTGCTCCTGCTCCTGAGCCTGCTCCTGAACCTGCTCCTGAACCTGCTCCTGAACCTGCTCCTGAGCCTGCTCCTGAACCTGCTCCTGAACCTGCTCCTGAGCCTGCTCCTGAACCTGCGCACAAACCTGCTCCTAAGCCTGAACCTGAGCCTGCTCATAAGCCTGAGACCGCTCCTAAGCCTAAGCCAGCTCCTAAGCCTGAGCCTGCTACTAAGCCTAAGCCAGCTCCTAAGCCTGTTTCTGTTCCTTCAACCACTTCTGATGCTGCTGCTTCTAAGGTTCCTGCTACTAATCCTGCCGGTAAAAATTAATTGAATTACAGAAATGAGGACGATGAACGTGAAGAAACTGCTACCAGCCGCTAAAATCGAAAATATCTTCTTTGTAAAATTCTTGAAAATTTCTCTTCATTCATATAAAATTTAAATTGCACATAATTATAACATAATGGCTTTTATTAGGAAAAAATGGTTGAATGAGCGTAGACAAAACTAATCTTCTTGTCGCTCTAAGCATACCTTTGCGCCATGATGGCGCCACAATCTAAACAATCATTGATTGTAGGCCACACTTACGGAGTTAATTTATAACTCAATAGATAATAAATTCGTAGGGTGTTATTGAAGTTATCATTAAATCAAATTTTTCACGCGAAAGATCATCGTTTGTTGAAATGGAAATTTTTCCAGCTCAATTAATTCAAATCAAAGTTTTTCTTTGCCCATCCACAGAAGCCTAAAAATTTTAGGGACATACGTTAACTTGTTGGCATTTGAATGTCTCCGAATATGTACTATTAAAACGAACACGAAACGAACATTTAAACAAATGTAATTAAAAACAGTTACTTCATTTTCACTAATTCTGCATTGTCGATTCTGCACTTGTAATTTTTCTGCGGGTGGAGGACCAATGAATAATTCATCCAATAGAATGAGTGTTCAATAGAATTTTCAGCGCAATTGGAAAACCGTAGCTTTACTGTAGTTTCCTTAACTAAAAAATATCCTTAAATATGGAAAAATGAAAAAACCACCATATGGATACCGATACCGAGCGTCCGTTCGAACATAAAAATGACTTCATTTTTTGTGGATTTCTTAGGGAGTTAGATAAAAAAGCAAATTCCTTTCCCATGAATGAGATATTGAAGAGTTTCTTACATTCAGTGAGTTTTTACGCATTCTATTTTTAGAATGTCTTAGTCTCAGTTTGGCAACGAGACTTGTCGATTACTCGACAACTCAGATCGTTGAGGTGACCGCCATTTAAATATAGATAGAGGGGTTGAACCCACGATCCTACGGACAGTAGTCGCACGTTCAAGCCATCGTGCCATGGTTTATAGATAAAGTGGCAAATTGCAAGTGGTGCCTAAAATTGTTCTAAATGTCCAAAATAAAAAAAACCGCTAAAACTCAGGTATGTGTGTAACATCAAAAACGGAGCGTCCAATCGGTAAAACAGCAAAGCTTTTTGGTCTCCTATAAAGTTTCACAGTTATTGAACCCACCAAAAAATATTTAATATGAGAAATTACTACTGCATTAAACTCAAAAAGATATCAAATCTCGGAAATGCAGCTTCGTGTCTAGTACCTTATCGAATTTATGTGCTTCTAATTTTGTTAGTGGACTTTTGCCAAAGTCATTACAAAGTAAGCATCTCATTATTTTGCAGGAAGACAGTTTTGTTACTGCTAACTCTGTATTGTTTAAGATGGACGACAGCAAAAAAAAATTATAACCTTTTTATCATCATCACCATCAATTATCAGTATCACCAGTTTTTCTGCGACAAAGTAAAAATGTAAGCCAGACGGCTAAAAATGTGAATAGTATAGATGATCCTGATACTATAACAGTCGACTCATCGACTCCCTTCCGATAATTTTGATGTCAAAGATGCACCACGAACTCGATGGTCTACAGTCGAAAATGTCTCTAAAATAATAGAAAAAAACCCCAAGTCCAACCATTATACAATCATAGCTTCGATCGTCCAAGAGCTTGGAAGGTTCTGCTGTGTATTTGATAGAATTTGCTCCGCCTTGTGACTTTTACAGTCACCAATTGAACCACGTAAAGGAGAGAATCTCCCAGAAGCAATCAGCTTTGGCCAATAGAAGAGGAACTGCGTTCTATCAGGACAACGCCAGGCCACACACACCGATAGTGACTCGCCAGGAGCCCGACAGCTTGGTTGGCAGGTCTTATACATCCACCCTGTAGTCCGAACCCGGTACCAAGTGATTATTACCTGTTGCTGTCTATGGCGAATGATTTTGCTAGCAAAAGATATGCCCAAGGAGAAAGTAGACTTTCTTGATTTCGGCAAAATGGAATTAACTACCAAATGGAAACAAGTTGCCGAGCAAAACGGTGCACGTTTGACCTAAATGGGATCAGTCTAATTATGCTAAATAAAGCTCTTTTCATGCGTAAATAATGGATTTCTTTTTACTACAGTTTACATTTAAAATATTCGAGTGCAGTTTGCTGTTCTTGAGCAATTTCTACAACAAAACAACATTATTTGTACACAAATTTTTTTCTACATCCCCTCTCACAAGGAATAAGGCTTTAGCCGTCTTGACTTCAAATGAAATAGCGTAAAGTCAGTTTTGCCTTTATCTTCATACGATAAAATGTCAGTGTAGACCAACAAAGCAAGAGAGGGGTGTTATGAGAATTATTTTATTGCTATTTTTAAATTAATTTTACTATTTTTATTTTACTACTTCATTTCCACCTAATTTCATTTGAAATACACCAAAATGTCAAAATTTCTGCAACCAAGAATTAGTTAATTCCGTTCCGAATCCCAACAATCAAACAAATTCAAATAATCATGTGTCAACCTCACATACCGAATTTTCCTTTTAATCAATTTCACTATTACCTCCAAATGGAAAAATTTCGGTATGGAGTAATGTGGAGTTTTCAGGCATCGGCCCTATGACTGTACCTTTCTATATCTTCGCTACCTCACTGTTTCCATAATAGTCTCTTCCACTTAATAAGTAGCCGTGCGGCTTTTCTCCTAATCACAGCACGCATTGTGGCTTTACCGTGTGTAAGGCGGCTTTTTCCTCAGACACAATACGATATCGTTTATCGCACATGGTGATGCTTGAGTGTTGGTTTTTGTACCCAAGTGCAGTTTTTGTAACAGTTTTCATCGAATGTGTAATATGTTGAGTATGAGTATTAGGAACATCAGGGTAATCAGTGTTTTGTCGTAGTAATTGAGAAAACTTTGAGGAATAGGCTGTAACTATCTTGGGGAGCGGGTTGTTGGTATGGTTATGGCTCTGCTGAATCTCTTAAGTACCACAGCTGCCACCAGTAGATAACTTTACGGATTTTCTTGTTTGAGAATGTGGTTTCATTGATTACCACATCGCAATTCCTTTCCTTTCCTTTCCTTTCCTTTCCTTTCCTTTCCTTTCCTTT
>JAHXMU010000092.1:3557216-3573579 GCA_019455685.1 Philornis downsi | reverse complement strand
CTTTCCTTTCCTTTCCTTTCCTTTCCTTTCCTTTCCTTTCGTTTCCTTCCCTTTCCTATTCTTTCCTATTCTTTCCTATCCTTTCCTATCCTTTCCTATTCTTTCCTATCCTTTCCTATTCTTTCCTTTCCTTTCCTTTCCTTTCCTTTCCTTTCCTGTCCTTTTCTTTCCTTCCCTTTCCTTTCCTTTCATTTTCTTTTCTTTCTATCTTGATACGGGGTTTCGTATGAACAGTCTTGTTTCAAACGCAATGAGAAACTTAATAACCCCCATATTCAGTGGCAGGAACTACGGAAGTAGGAATGATAGTTTTAATATATATGTACTAATATATTAAGACCTGAGCCAATATCAATCCAAAAGATGCGTGTCGACAATAGTTGTAACAAGTGTAGCAGTTGACATGGCGAAATGCAATTGAGGGCAGAATTTTGAAAAATTTTTAAAAGGTTACTTTGAATATTGCAGAATGTTCGATTGCCACAAAGATCTATAACCGTCTATCATTCCAGGCACATATGGATTGTGCTGAAGGATAATGCCTAGTACAGAGACAAGGAAAATTGACACAGCCCACAGACTTGCTGCATTTCGTGTAAGTAGTTTCGTAGATAATACGGCCCTTGTAGACATGGAGATTTGGATTATTACCTGATGCAATTTGTGAGTGATCACGGACGTTATAGATAACACATCTTCCGATCAATAAGAGCATAAGAGAGGTAGGAAGCACTATGTTTTACCACAGTTTATCCGGTTGCAACTGTTTTCAAATTAACACGACTGTCACTGATTGTGTTGGGTGCACATATGATTTTCTCATTGAACTTCGAATGCCAATCGCTGATCCACTGGAAACATGTGTTTATCAAATATTTTAGCATATTTAAAATTGCTTACTAATTATGTGATAGTTAAAAGGTTCCGCTTTTTGCTAAGATTACGGTGACTGGTGTTTACAAACACTGGTAAAATTATAGTCTGTTACAGTTGGATATTTCTTCGTCGAGAAGTGTTTTTCGCTTTAAATCGCTTACTTAGCTAACAATAACACCAAGTTTCGAGCAATATTTTTCGAGACATACTGTGGCTGATTTCACTTGAATGCTTGAGAAGGCTGCAGTAACACCTTCATGATTTTCGTGTTATAATGTGACATTGTTAACCGCAAATATCCTCTTTAAAATATCCAAAATGATAGTCATGGCCTCTTTTACCGAAGACTTCACGTTGTTGCTCAGCTGCCTTCTACAAGGAGTAATATCTACATAGAGACATGAAACTAGGTAATGGCTTGATATCTAACTTGATAGATCACAAAAAATTGAAGCATGCTGATCTATATTTTTCGGGCTGTGTTGGATTTACACAGGTCAATTCCCAGGTCGAAAGCCCCACTGATAAGACAGCCACTATCCATATTATCATATCCATTAGTATATCAATGAGATCGCAAGATAGGCTGCAATCTTCCATTAATATTTTGAAAATATCTCATAATAGGCTATCACCCCATCTACTTATTTTAAGCGCTTGATGAGTGAGGAAAGAAGTGAGAATATTATTTTCTGCAGCCGTCTGACTTCAGTAACAGCCACAAGAAAAATCTCCCAAAAGGCAAATGAGATGTACTTGCACAGTAGTGATCTGAATGGTGTAGCTACCTAAATTCCTTCGTATTTTGAAAACGCATTACATGATAGCGATAAAGCCTCTAATATTATTGTGGATATATCCAGGGGCTGCATAACCAAGAATAAGGTCAAACTAGCTGCTATAATAACAAGATGCTGGTGATGGTTAAGGTCCTCCCGCTTTGGAGAGGATGTTTTAAAACTAGAAAAAAGGATCGTTGAACAAATCGCTATATCGGACAATATTATTCTGCTTTTATTTCAACTCGATCAATGCATCGTCCCCTGTACACGAAGACCATTCATCTACAGAGACAAAAAGAACATACGAAGAGGAACGAAGGTTGATTTGGTGCAGTTAAGATACAAATGGCATCATATATAACTACTGCTGAGTTTTATATTTAGGTACGTCCTTTGAAGTCATCCGCCGCCATTAGCAGTGCCAGAACAGAATCTGCTTATAGGAAAGAATGCTGTTTTAGCAGAGTTGTCCGGATTGCAAAGCCGATTTAATTCCTGCTCAAGTGAAACAGTGTCACAAGATACCTGACCATAGAACCGAATGCTAGACTGGCACCGTTGTCCTAATGGTGCAGTTTCCCTTTTGGATACCTCCGACAACATCAAGGTTTGTAATATCAGCCAGTGGAGATGCTCTTATCGGGAGGAGGAATTGTGGAAACACAAAATATTACTAAAGGACCAATTGTCACATAGAGCAACCTTACGCTACATTTCCCTGACCCGATTAATGGCTTATTCAACATCGATAAGCAGGGTGAAGTCCGTCCGCAAGTAATAAGAGAAAGAAAAGTATCTACCAAAGATTGGGGACTCTTCTGCCATAGTTGAGATATGGATGGTGCAGCCGCCTTATCCCTACCGGGTTAGAAATGTGGGGCAACTCCCATATTATTATAACGTTTATTTTTAAACTTTTTCATTTTGTAATACTTTCAACTCAGAATTTTTAATTTAACCATCATTTGCACTGAAATGTAACTCTGTTTGTTAAAAGTACCAAAATGTACAAAGATGACATTAAATTTCGTCGCAATAAATAGCTCATAGAAAAACTTCGTTTGAATAACAACGCCACTAATAGCGCCACAGAAATTTAGATACGTCACAAACTAATGATACCAGTTACAGAGTGGTCAACATCGTTTCTTCCTTCTAATTGGCACAGCTGCCGCACTGATGACCGAAGTTTATCTACAATCTGAGCTCCTGTTTTTCGATTGGAAATTGCTCGTTAGCACTTAGAAGCTGACATGAGCACACACTACTGGGCTTAACATACTCGTACATATAGGCAGATAACTGCTTACTAATTTAAACATATCAGCGGAAATAAAATACACATATCAAATGGTATTAGAGGAATCGACAAGGACTTTTGTTTGGAAGACGTTCCGCAATGTCTTAAACACAGAAATGAATGCCTTAAATCAACAAATGTGCCTAATATAGAAATACACTGTATTCGTTTCATTTGCTTTCTAATATGCATTCTCATAGTAAAATACCTCCAGAAAGTGTTCGTCGATAAAAATTTCAAAGTGTGGAGTTTCGTTAGCCAATACCCCTCCTTTTCTTTGAGAGGCCTACTGAAGGTCATTCAGTAGACGTTGGAATAGAAGATGCCAATTGTTAAATTAAAATATTGCTTTTCGACATTGAGATAAATTCGAATTTAATATATGTACAACGCCACACAGTTAAAATTAAATTTAAATTATACACCACTTTTTTAACTTTGGAAATTAGAGACATTCTTCTGAAAGCACCAAATAAGGTCTTCTTCTCCTATCAACCCTACTCTCCAATGTCATCGTTTGTAATTTTGAAATCAGGACACAAAACCTCCAGAACATGTAAACATTTTTAGGTGACAGATGGCCTTTCAAAGCATAAATTTCGTTACAATCTTATAGTACATATGTCACACAACAGCGTCTTTTTCGGCATCTACTGAGGGCTTTCAGTAGATCTCCTAAAAGAAAAGTGGTGAGACATATCTTGCGTCATGTCCTTCCGAAGGTCTTTCAGAGGAGGTTTTCCGGCAATTTATTAACGAACAACCTTCTGGCTATCATTTACCGGAAACAATTTTGCCTTTGTGTTGGCGAACTTAAAGAATTCAAAAATTTCACTACCGGCATGTCATGGGTTCAAATTCTACTGGCATCGAGATAAATTTAGAAATTAAACACATCATGTATATGATACAACACAATTCACTCTGGAAACATTCGTTTCTCTCTCCCCCACCCCCATTAATCTCGCTGTTATTGTTATACTGCTAAGCCAAAGCGATAGTGCTGCCGAAAAATGGTCATTACATTCACATAAGGATATTTGCTCTCTTTTCCCCAATGGCTATACCATAACTTGCCAAGACGGCGTTAGCACCAAAGCAACTAATAAATGTGCCAAAAAGTTTTACAACGCTGACAAAACCGACGCCTATTGTACGACGCCCACGTATGTAGATGCCAGATGTTAAGAATTGCAACGGTTGGGTTAAATGCAATGGCACTTGCCCTCAGGACAAGTTTTTAACGAAGTTTTTAAGGAAGGGGAAAGTCGCTGCTATTATGCGCCACACGATGTGTTATGCGAAAGGGGTTTCAACGTCTGCAGTGCTTCGCCAAAGGATCAAAAGTTTTGGGGTCGTAATAATTGTCATCAGTATTTCATTTGCAACTAGACTCAACAACAAGAAACCAAGACTTGCGAAACTGGCAAATATTATAATAAAATTAGTGGTGAGTGCATACCCAAAGCCCAAGTGAATTGCGCCCAACATCCACTGTCGGAAAATGTCTGCGGTACTGCTAAATTAGTCATACACAATCGATTCGTCAGCGATCGAGCCAAATGTAGCGGTTATTACTATTGCAACGATTTAGGTTCTGGTTAGCCAGATAAAAATTCAACAAGAGGTGTATGTTCCGATTCGCAATTCTTCGATGAAACTCGCCAGATTTGTACGGATCGGACAGCGTTTGCCTGTCTTGAAGATCGTTGTGATGGCCGCAAAAGTGGTCTGAAATTGAGTGCCAATGTTATCTAAAATTCAAGGATGGCTATATCGAGAAAGAATTGAAATGTGAAATCGATAAATATGCGGAGAAAGAAAAATGTGTCGATACGAAAATAAGAAATAAGAAAATGTATATTCTATAATAAATACAAATAAAGCATGTTCATAAAAGGCATAAAGTGAAAGTTTTCTATGTTCAAGGTGTTGCACACGAAATTGAAGGCTTTGTTTTGTATGGACGCAACGATGAAATTTAGATGAAATATAAAACGTTTTGTTCGATAACTTGTTGCCATCCTGAATGTAATTCCAATATATATGTATATCTCTCATAGAAACCCTCGTACACCACAACGATGAAATTTAGATCAAATATAAAACGTTTTGTCCGATAACTTGCTGCCATCGTGAATGTAATTTCATTATATCTCTCTCATATAAACTCTCGTACCTACTGGAGACGAATTTTCACCACCAAAATCATTACCCATAGACAGGAACAGGTGATAATCACTTATTGATAGATCTTGACTATAATATGGATGCATAAAAACGTTTTAACCACACACTATCGATGTGTGTGCTGCCAAGCGTTGTCCTGATGGGACACAGTTCCTCCCCTATTTGTCAATGCGCCGGTCGGACACGATAATTTCCATTACTTCTTCGCCAATTTCGACAATTGTCCTTCCAGAACGTGGTACATATTAGACATCAAGATTACGAAACCTAAATTGCACACGATGAGCTATTACACTATCAGGGCCTTAAACAGTATCGACATTTTCAGCTGCCTGACTACCGTTTTCGCCTTTATTGAAGAAAAACTGCACAATTTTGCGCGTTTTCTCTTCGTTGGTGGCCATCTTTAAAGTACTCTCAAACAATCCTAAATCAAGCAATCGCAAAACTGTCGGAGTATTTTTTTGAGTACGAAATCTTTTCTTTCTAATGCCATCTAGCGTAATCACATTTATACAACGAGAGATACAAATTAGTAAAGTCATCTATTGCAAAAATATAGAATGTCTTTTTACTATAACTTATATTGCAATCCATACATTCTGTCGAAAGAGTACCGGCAACTGGTGAATAAAACACCAAATTCTTAAAAATACACTTATTGCAACGAATAATCCCAGCATTATCAAAACATTTTTCAACTCTTGTACAGAAAATGACTTCAATTCTCGTCGCTCATTTACTTTTATGCCGCCCATCGACTGAGAACGAATACATTAAAGTGGCAATTTGAATTTCAGTACGGAAATGGAAGTCATGTGAACTCATCTGAATACGCCTTTACACGTCATTCTGCGTAGATTTAAATGTGTACGGGGAGCCAGAAGTTGCGAGGTAACTTATTAAGGTCTTATCAAATAAGATCTGAATTTACTCACTATAAAAGAATCATAATTGACTGAAGTCTTCCCCTTCATGTTATACAAGGACAATAACATTTTTCTAAATCTACAAATTTATTCTGGCCTACTTTAGCAAACGCTGAATTTAGTTCAACTGAATGAGTGTAATGAACCTAAGAATATACTGGTTCAATCGGTCATTTGTATGGAAGGTACCAGTAAAGGCTTAGGCCGTTTTCATAACTAGAACTAAATTTATTAAATCTATATTATGTTCTAAACTTGACTGAATTCCGTGCAATCGCTTGAAAAATGTGAAGATAAGAATAAGTGAGCTAAATTGCCCATTTGTATGGAGAGTACAAAAGTTTTACAGATAATTATAAAGCAAATGTAGGGATCAAAAGTCTAGGCTGCTACACTTATGCACTTATTATATTGATGAATTTGTATAGAACACACCGGAACAGGCGTGGCAATGGGCAAAAATTCAGGTTACTGCAATCTATGAGTTAAAAGTTGCAGGGAAAAAAATTAAATCTTGTTAATTTGCATGGAAGATGCCAGAATGTACCTCATTTACAATCCGCCTCTACAATGTCCGCCACCCTGACAGACACTAACGAACCAATGATTGGACATAAACTTAAAAAATCATGAAATAAATGCACTTCACACTTCCAATGCTTCCTTTTGGGTATTACGTTGTTGTCACTCTTTCGGGTAAAGGTATAAAAACAAACAACCGGATACACATCAAATACAAACGCTGGTTATTCGAAGATATTTCTCGAGTACATTCGTAATGATAGCCTTGCAAGATGGTGCATTATCGCGGTGCAAAATTCATAAATTTTCTTTCCAAAACTCTGCCTTTTTTCGATGAATTTGCTCTCTCAACCGCCACATGAGATTCAGATAATAATCTTCATTTTCCTCCTCGTCTTGGGGCAAGAATTTTAGTTGTTCCACAACGCGGTAATTCATGCAAACAGTCAACAATTCCTCAATTTTTCCTCAACTTTGATGGCAACATTCGGAAAACTCCCACTACGTGGACATCATGAGGCGTTTGAGAGATCAAGTTCACCGAAAAAGGGTAGATTTGGGGAACTCACGAATTTTGCATAACCATCACACAAGGTTATCATTGTGAACGAATTTCCTGGCAAGAAACTCAACAAATATCATCGAATTTGTCTGATATGACTTCGGCTGACTTTTTCTTTTATTATAAGTCAAAATTCCATTTCGAGTCATCCGTTTCCAGTCGACAAAAGACATATATATAATACGTAGCCTCAGACGAGTATCTCTGGTAGCTAGAAAAAAATGAAAAAAATGTATTGTGGTCCCATATTGATAATCACATTTTGCATATTTTGTTTCTGTTGCATCAGCCTTAATTTGCCAAGTAGAATAAGTTATCTATCCTAAGTAGATGTACGACCTTGTTTAGATTCATTCGTATATGTGCTATGAGATTTTTCCAAAACTACTTTAATTTATTTCGCTCATTCTAAGTGAAAATACGACCCCGTTTATATTCGTTCACATATATGCTATGAAGGTTTTCCAAAATAGATTTGATTTGAATCGCCGTTATATCATCTCCATTCAAATGTTTGATACGAATTCTACAGAAATGAAATCACGCTGCAAATTCGGCTAAATATTTTGACCGTAACACTTGAAAAGCGCTACCTCTTACAAATTCTACAGATCTACTGACCTACCTTCTAGTCGAAATTGTGCCCTCTGACAATTCTCATTCAATCAAACTGCAGGTTGAATGTAATTGCATTGCGTATTTATTAATTTTCAATTGTCTCCGTTTACGAACAAGATGGGTACTGTATAATGGCCGAAGTACACACTCCTGCTTCCTCATCAAAGAATTTATTGCCACACGACATTTCGTCCATCGTGGCACCGTTAGAGCAACGCAAGTAATGGCGACAGCCTGCTCTGCCGCTACTGACAAATGGCAATTGACGTCCTTCACATCGGTCTTCCGAACATTTCACCTCAAGGGGGTTGCTACAGATGACTCCTTCTTTATTGCCATTGTAAAAAGTATTCGGTGGGCATTGAGACCAAGTGGGGGCCGGGTCAGGACCACCCTCGACTTTAGCACAATAAAAAGCGCCACGACAGGTGGCGCCGTCGGCGACAAAGCCAACTTTGGGATTTTTTTCAGTGCCACAAACATTACTGGGGTAGGGATGATTAAGACACTGTACAAGCGATTTTCGGATGCACTCCCCAGAGGAAGGATCATAGTAATTTCCATTTTTACAACTGGCGCTGGTAAGCTCTCCGCTCTTGCAGTAGTAGTATTTCGCACAATTACTTTCATCGTTAAAATTTACATTATTTTTGACAATGGCACAGAAATTTAAGGTGCCTATGGTGCAATTGGACTCGCTACTGTAAACGCATGCCTGTGTTGATTCTTGAAAGTGAGTTGTGTCGGGACACAGGCCATAACGAGCCCAAGTTTCGTCTTCGCAGTAATAGTAACCGTAGCAGGTCTTAGGATCAGCTACGAATTTACCAGCGGAATTGGCGCACGAGATGAAGCACGAGGACGGGTCGGTTAAAGACTTGACACAAACATCTTTATCTTTGTCGTAGAATGGAGTGGAACCGGAACACTTTGTGGTGTAGGTAGATTGGAAATTTATGCAGGTTATGCCTTGACTGCAATCAGCGGGATCACGTATTTTGACATTGTTGGGAAAAAATTTGCAGGGGTCCACATCACTAACGGCCAGACAGACAGTCCATGATGCACAGCTTAACAAAGCCGTGTATAGTAAACATTTGAAATGAAAATTTCGATAAACTAAAAAACCATTAAAAATCGAATAAAAACGGCAAACTATGTATTTATTAATATCAAAAGCAAACCTTTCAATGCCATGCTGGCTTTTCTTTCAAAGACTTTCAGTGAACTAACCAATTTTACTACCTTCTACTGCGTTTCTTTTGCCTCTTATGGAATTTTTGTCTCATAATCTTAGCTATATTTTTCCAAAATGATTTATTTCAAAATTAAATTATTTCCAGATAAGATTAGTGTAAACCATTTGTTACTCCGAACCAAACACTTGATTCGCCTGATGTGTTTTCGATTTTGGGGGATTTGAAATATAAAAACAAATAAAAATATTGAGTTTGATTACACTGGTCTACAAATTTGGACTACAAAAAAAGATTGACTGCACAAACGAAGCATGTTTTTTAACTGATCTGGGTTCGCTGAATTCGAATCTGGGTCATCGCGTCTTGTATATTTTCTATCACATGCTGCCAATACTGTAAAACAGTCAATACTGACACTACAATTTCACAATTATTAATTTGTTTCTGTCAATTCCATTTCACATTCATTCTAAATCTTCATAATAGTATTGCTTAAGCATGTCAGGGAGATCGTGTGTCACTGATTAAAGCTATTTTTGCTTTGTGTGTGGTGAATATTTGGTTGGAAAAAAAGAATATGCAATATCAGAATCATTAAAACATGCATATTTACTTTAGTTCGGTTGTGCTGTCAGAAACTTGAACAAACCGTGGACACCGACAATGTTTTGCAATAGTTGCAGAACTATTTTATATGTACAAATTGTCAAATGGCAAGAATATTTATTTCGATTTTTCAAGTCCAGTACTTCGAAGAGAGTCAAGTAACCACCAAACCGATTATTATTTCTGTTTAATAAAAGTAGTTGGATTCAATATGACAAATCGAAAAATATTACTTACGCGGATGTCCCATCGGATTCCAAATCAGTTCAACGTCCACCAGATGATCAACCAATTGCTTATGCCGTAAATACAAAGGAAAATTACGAATTAATGACTAAAATTTTGGCATTCCTCAAATACAACGATAATAAATGGAAGATCTGTGGTAACCTTAAAGTGTGTGATTTAAATTTCATTGTATACATAGTATAGACTATCATAGGTAACTGTAAATTAATCTGTTTTAAGTCATTGGTGTGTTGACTGGTATGCCAGGAGGTTTCACAAAATATTGTTATTTCCTTTGTCTATGGGATAGTCCCGCTACATGTCATCATTACGTCAGAACAGAGTGGCCAAAAAGAACTAAGTATTCACCAGGAAAAGAAAACATTTCATATAAACCATTAATTGATCCATATGACGTTCTTCTGCCGCCGGTGCACATAAAATTGGTCCTTTTCAAGAAAGTTGTCAAGACTCTAGACAAAGATGGTGCAACATTTAAATATTTGTTAGCGGTTCTTCCTAAAATTTCATATGCTAAAATTAAAGAAGGCGTATTGGTTAGCCCTCAGATCAGGTATAATGAAAAATTTTCACAATGTTTATTGGAAAAAGAATATGCAGCCTGGAAATCTTTTTAGAGCATCATGAACAGTTTTCCTGGAAATAATAAGAGTAAAAACTACATGAAAAATATCACGAATTAGGTTCACGAATGTCACTCAAAATGTATTCTCTTCATTCGCATTTAGATTTTTTGCCATAAAACCTAGGTGTGGCGAGCAACGAACAAGGGGAGGATGCTTATCGAGATTTAATGAAAATTGAAAGAAATTATCAAGAATTTCCAGACAAAAGCATGCTGGGAGACTATTGCTGGACTCTAATACGTGAAACCGAACCAACAAAATGTAAACGACGTTCAAATAACGCCTTCCACTTTTGAAAATTCACTGATTTTTAAATAAACTAATGACTTCTTATGCAAAAAACTAATAAAAACATTTTTTTTATGCCTCGAAAATCGGACGTGATAGAGAAAAATCAATTACAGATTCAAATTCAGCCCACCAAATTATCCTAAGAAAGATATTTGGTTGCTCCAGTCCAAAACCTTGTTGGCTACTGTTATAGATAGATTTTATTGGCCCGCATCTAGAGAGTATTTTCCCACAACAGATAAAGCAACACACAACAAATGGGTCTGAATTACACCGCCGCCAATTTTATGCCTGCTTGCAATCGCGTACAAATAGCGAATACCAGCTAGATGTACCGAATGGTTCAAACTAATTAGGCCTCACTTAATCCCTTTTAGATTACAGAAATCAATGCCAAATGACGATCTCCATCACCGCCTTAACTGATTATTAAGTTAACAAGAACCGCTTGTGGCTGCAGAGACTTTTTAAATACCCTGTATTATTATTATTATTATTATTATTATCTTTTGTTTATTCCCACGCCTCTATCCCCCCCAGATACCGCGCGAGCTGGGGTCCATTTATAGCTGAACATGACGGTGGACTCGGCCACAAGTCACTTCAGCACTGTTGTGTCCAATATTAATATTTATAATCTTTTTTTTCGTGTCCATTATTAACATTTATAACTTTTTTTTTCCTTGTCACACTTCACCATTATCCACATTCCACACATTACTCCAGGAATGTTCTCATTATTCTGCACGTATCAAGAACTACCGATTTACACATATCGTGCAAGTGCTCAGATAGTCTTAACTCATTCACATGCTGAGACACGGAATTCACCACTATTTCAGTGCTTGAGATCGCTATCGGTATAATCCCCACCCGTCGGAAATGCTCCCGTTGTTTAATCTCAAACGCCAAATCCGTATATTTGGAAATTTTCTCCGCAATTGTACGATTAACATTTTCGGAAAGTGGCACTGCGACATCAACAAGACACCCGACCTTTCCGCGCTTGTCTATCCAAACGATATCCGGTCTATTGGTGATAACAGTCTTATCCGTTGAAATTGTATGATCCCAGTACAATTTATATTCCGCATTCAACAGAACGTCCTCAGGGTGATATATGTAATGAGGAACCCTTTCCTCCATAAAACCACTCCTAATTGCAAGAATTTGATGAATTACTCTTGCCACATTGTTATGCCTCCTTAGATATGCAGTACTGGCCATTACGGAGCAGCCGTTAATTATATGGTCTGTAGTTTCCGGAGCCTGGCCACATCTTCGGTATCTGTTATCAACATCCTCATGTAGAATAACTCGTCGATAATGTCTAGAGAGGATTATTTCATCCTGTACTGCCATTAAGAAAGCCTCTGTTTCCGGAAACAGTTGCCCATACTGAAAACAGATTATAGACGCATTTCTATCTACATTGTCCATTTCCAATTGGTGTGGAAATCTGCCATGTATAGTCTTGCGTTTCCACTGCTCAACAATATCGGCATCGCTACTTATACTCTCTGGAGGATTGTATTGCGGTGTAGAAAGTTTGAGCTGTGTGTGGTTTTCGTCCAAATTTACCAAAACAGAATATTGTTCGATCTCCGAGGCATTCATATAAAAGAATTCCCGCAGTTTGTGGACCTGATTAAAATGTTGATTTTTGATATTCATTATCCCCTGTCCACCCAACCTTCGCGGCAACATTACCCTTTCAACGGCAGCCTGGGGATGATGCTGTCCAAAACTTGTCAGGATTGTTCGGATTTTCCTTTGCGGGGAATCTAAATCTGTATCACACCACACTATCACTCCAAATGAATGCAATAAGGTTGGGATGGCATAGGTATTGATAGCCTTAATCATGTTCCTAGCATTCAATTTGGTTCTACATAGTCTTTATTATTATTATTATTATTATTATTATTATTATTATTATTATTATTATTATTATTCCCACGCCTCTTTCCCCCCCAGATACCGCGCGAGCTGGGGTCCATTTATAGCTGAACATGACGGTGGTCTCGGCCACAAGTCACTTCAGCACTTTTTTTTTTTTTTTTTTTTTTTTTTTTCTGTCAATTGTCATTATTTTTCTCCACACTATTCACATATCACCATTGGAATGGAAGAATCACGCTTCGCCTTATCCCAGGAACTTTCTCATTATCCTACACGTTTCCAGGACTACCGTTTTGCACATATCGTGCACGTGCCGCGAAAGTTCCAACTCTTCCAGATGTTGAGCCACAGATTGCACCACTATTCCAGTGCTAGAGATCACTACCGGTATAATCTCAACACTTCTGAGATGTTCCCGTTGTCTCATCTCAAGCGCCAGATCCGTATATTTAGATATCTTCTCTGCAATTGTCCGATTAACGTTCTCCGAAAGTGGCACGGCAACATCCACAATATACCCCGTTCTGCTGCGTTTATTTACCCAAACTATATCTGGTCTATTCGCGATGACAGTTCTATCCGTTGATATGGTGCGGTCCCAGTACAGTTTAAAATCCGTGTTAATTAAGACCTCTTCAGGTCGGTACATGTAATGGGGAAGTCTATCCTCCAGGAAACCACTTCTAATTGCAAGAGTTTGGTGAATTATTCTTGCCACATTATTGTGCCTTCTGAGGTAGTCCGTACTTGCCAGTATTGAGCATCCATTTATGATATGGTCTGTGGTTTCAGGAGCCTGACCACACCTACGGCACATATTATTAATATTCTCGTGTAGAATAACTCTTCGAAAATGTGTAGAGTGGATTACGCCATCCTGTATGGCCATTAGAAATGCTTCCGTTTCCGGGAACAATTGGCCATACTGAAAACATATTGTAGACAAATTTTTATCCACATTGTCCATATCCAGTTGGTGTGGAAATCTACCATGTATGGCCTTGCGTTTCCATTTCTCTACAATATCGACATCACTACTTACAAATTCTAGAGGATCGAACAACGGCGTTGAGAGTTTTAGTGGTGTATAATTTTCATCCAAATTCACCAGAATGGAATATTGCTCACTTTCTAATGCCTTCGCATAAAAGAATTCTCTAAGCTTCTGGGTCTGGATATAATATTGATTCTTCAAATTTATTATACCCTGTCCACCCAACTTTCGTGGCAACATTACTCTCTCAACAGCAGCCTGAGGATGGTGCTGTCCAAATCTTGTCATCGTTGTTCGTACTTTCCTCTGTGCTGAATCCAATTCCGTATCACTCCATACTATAATTCCAAATGAGTATGTTAATACAGGAATGGCGTAGGTATTAATTGCCCGGATCATATGCTTAGCATTTAATTTGGTGCTACACAGCTTTTTTATCCTCATCTCACATTGCACCTTTAATGCGTCTCTTATAAGTGTGTGGTGTATACCTCTCATTTCATCCACTCCCAGGTATCTATAGGATTGATCAGAACGTAACATTTGTATTACGCCCTCGTTCAGCGTAAATCCTTCAGAATGCACTACCTGACCTCTTACCATCTCGACAGACTTGCACTTTTCGAATCCAAATCGCATGCATATATCACTACTAAATTTCTCCACTATATCCAATAAGTTCGAGAGGTGATATCTTGACCGTGCAAACAATTTCAAATCATCCATGTATAGTAAATGGGTGATTGCAGTCTGCCTTTGTTGGTGGCCAATACGATATCCATTAGGTGACTCATTCAACGCTTTACTGAGAGGTCCTAGAGCCAGGCAGAACCATAATGGACTGAAGGAGTCACCTTGAAAAATACCCCTATTTACCCGAATTTCCCTGGTGCAGATGTCGTTAAGGATTATTTGCGTTCTCCACATAGGCATTATCCTTTCAAAAAATGCAATTATGTTCCGATTCACTCCATTAACCCTAAGTGTTCGTAGTAGGTACACATGGGGTACGCTATCAAATGCCTTCTCGTAATCAATATACGCGACACTTAGATTTCGTTGATGGCAAACTGAATTCCTTGTTATAATTGCATCTATTGAGATCACCTCTTTGCATCCTCGTGAGTTTCTTGCACATCCCATTTGCTCCGGTGGTAACAAATTGTTTTCAACACAATGATTGTAAATTTTCTCCGACACCATCCCTGTTAGCAACTTGTAGATAGTCGGTAAACACGTAATTGGTCGATAGTTCTGGGGATCTTTAGTATCACCACTTTTGTACAAAAGAAACGTTCTTCCCATTGTAAGAAAGGGTGGCATTGTGGTTTCTCCATTCAAGAATTCATTCAGAAGTGATACTAAATATGGGTGGATACTTGTGAGACGTTTTAACCAAAAATTTTGAATACCATCTACTCCTGGCGCCTTCCAATTTTTGGCCTTGCTCAATGCTGCCTTCAAATCAGATTCCGTCATTGTACTGTCCTGCATTTCATCAGTGCCCATTGAATCAGTCCATATTGGATTTTCGTGATATGTTGCAGCTGTTTCCCATAATCCTCCCCAGAATAGCTCTACTTCCGATCGATCTGGGATCGTGGTCTGATGGTTCCCCAATCCTATATTCTCTTCTCTCTCCAGATCGCGGTAAAATTTCTGTTGGTTTACTACAAACAGCGTATTATCTATCCTCCTTTTTCTGCTTACCAAATATCTTCTTAATCTGCTGCTAACAGCCTGTAGGATCTGAGTGCGACGATCGATAATATCACTTAAGATTCTAGGTGTTAGCATTTCCATATTCTCAGGCCCCAGAATTTGCCTTACTCTTCGGATCAGGTGTTGTGAACGGATTCCTCGTTGATATTGGGTAAGTCTACCAATTTCAGCTCGCAATCTGGATTTTTTCCCCTCCAGACGTCTTTGCCAAAGCGGTTTGTTATCCCCCCTTCGGCTACCACTTATTATTATTATTATTATTCCCACGCCTCTATCCCCCCCAGATACCGCGCGAGCTGGGGTCCATTTATAGCTGAACATGACGGTGGACTCGGCCACAAGTCACTTCAGCACTGTTGTGTCCATTATTAATATTTATAATTTTTTTTTTTTTTTTTTTTTTTTTTTTTTTTTTTTTTTATTTGTCACATTCTCGTAACAAAGTACATATACTGTCTGTTACGATAACCTAGCATGTTAGTGCCACATCTAGTGGCTTTGTAATGGCAGCGCATAACGTCCTTATTCATTTCATTAGTCCATCGTATGCGCTGTCTGGGTAAGCCCGCTCTTGTGGTCGAAGACAAAGAATTCCTCGAAACAGTCGGAGCAGGTTCGGGTGACGTCCTGTCGTTATGAATCTGCAGACTACGGTTTGTTCGGGATGTCCCGGTGGGCAACGTCTGCATAATTGCACCACCACTACCGGCTCGCATGCTGCTCCCTCCAGCGGTAGCTCCAGAGTTCGCCCGGGCGCCCCCGGTTGGCGACAGTTGTACAATTCTATTTCTTAATACTCGCTCCATTTACTGGGTTGGTTTACAGTTTTCCTTCTGTTTTGGATTGCTCTTAGTTTCATTGCTCATCTTGGGCCTTACCGGCATGGGTGTCCCTGACGATACTTGCAGTATCACCGGTATCGCCCCAAGAATCATTGCAATTACTTGGCCCCCCCACCCCATCAAGGTGGCAATCCCCGGGGGGGATATTATTAT
>JAHXMU010000092.1:3470388-3547216 GCA_019455685.1 Philornis downsi | reverse complement strand
AAAAAAAAACACACGTATCCAAGCCCAAACAAAGCTGGACATCGCTAAGTTGTATAGCCTCAAAATAGCCATAGCCTGTTCTCACATATCCTATTAATCACTATGATAAAACGTTCATAATCCGAAGACAAAACCAAGTTGTTGGTTTCGTTGAACTCTTTACCGGCATCCACTTGGTCAAGAGCTTCAATGTGCAACTCTTGCGATGAGAGAATCATGTTATGCGGATGAATTCAAACGCTCCGGCATGAAAAGTCTTCGACAATTAACTTGATGAGCGGCAAAGGGGAAAGCCAAAATGACGTTGGAAGGACTTGGCTTTTGTGGCACAGTCAAAACTAGATATGACGAGTTGGAAAAGGAGCTCGAATACCAAAGATCTGGAAATATTTTCTATCTGAGGCTTATAACAGATAAAAAGGCCTATTTCAGCGACCAGTAAGCAAGTAAGTAAGAGATTAGACCAAGCGGCAAAGGGGAAAGCGGTCAAAATAACGTTGGAAGGGCTTGGCTTCCGTAGCACTGTCAAAACTAGATATGAAGAAATGGAGAAGGAGCCCAGAATATCAAAGCTCTTGGATTAGTTTATACCTACGGCTTATAACAGATAAGAGTGCCTATTTTAGCTACCAGTAAGCAAGTGAGTAAGAGATTAGACTAATGGTAGGCATCAGATCGTACAAACAAAAACACAAAATAATGTAAAATTCTGACATTTGTTTATTGTATTGTACTCGTATGTGTGCGTGCGTATTGTTTGTTTTTTTTCTTTTCTTTTCTTTTGTATGGCAAAAGCGCCTTTAAATATAAAATAAACTAAACTAACTTATGGAAGTAATGAATAACTGTTTTGTTTTTGTGCGACATTAACTCACTTGCCATAGCAATGTCTGAAACAGCAAAATGTTAAGATTAATTTATCATACAAAATTACAGATGTGGTCAAAAAAATAAGTTCACCTGTTTATTTTGGCTTTATGCTTAGTTTTAGTTACCTTAACAAAAAGTAAGCATGGCAATTCTTTTTTATTTAAATAATTTTAATATGGTAATGCTTTTAAAAGTAAAAACAAAACTGGGGCTTCCCCGTTGTTTTCATTGTGAGTTAGTTGTGTTCAGGTGCGGTTTCAGTACTTGGTCAGAATAGTGAATACATTGCTCAATTCAATATTGTCGCAGTCTGCTATAGTCTTTTTGGAAAGGCTAGTTATTTTACTGTTGTTTATCTTTATTCATAACAAAATATTTTGTTAAAAAAATGACCATGGCTGGTCATTGCTGTCATTGTTTCAAGAGAAAGTGGCCAAAATCTTCATTCTATAGCAGAAACTATGAATCGGTCGCTATTTTTTGTACAAAATGCTTTAAAGTCTAAAAAGCCCGCCGAAACTCGCAAAAGACCCAAAAATACTTCAAAAACAACAGATATCCGTATTGTAACACTTGCGAAGAAGTACCCGTTTGTGTCTTCAAGAGCGATTTCAGCAGAAATTGGAAATGTAATTTCATCGCGAACGGTTTGTCGTAGACTACAAGAAGCACATTTACCAGGACGAATAGCCAGAAAAGTTCCTTTGCTTAGACAAAATAATTTAAAGGCTAGATTGGCGTTTGCAAGAAGTCATTCCAATTGGTCCGGAGGAGACGGTGAAAAAAATGGCGAAAGATTTTGTGGAGCAATAAAACAAAAATTAATGTATTTAGAAACGACTGTGTCCGTAATATTCGACGCCCTAAGAGTAAGGAATTCCATGTTCCATGTTCGCTTTAAAAAAAAAAATACGGTCAAGCACGGGGGCGGCAATATTATGGTCTGGGGTTGTTTCTCGTGGTATGGTATCGGTCCGATACATCGAATTACCGACAGTTTCCACTACAAAGATATCTTGGGAAATACGATATTGAACTATGCTGTAGAAAGTATGCCTCTTAGATGGACATTCCAGCAGGATAACGATCCGAAACGTACTTCTATGTTGGTAAAAGATTGGTTCCGAGATAATAACGTTGCCCTTCTTGACTGGCTAAATCGATCTCCGGATTTAAACCCAATCGAAAATCTTTGAGGAGAGTTGAAACAAAGAATTGGAAAGGAGCTTCTTAAAAATAAGGATCAGTTATGGAATTTTGTTCAAAAAACTTGGTATGAAATGCCAGTAGAAACCTGCAGGAAGCTTATTGCTAGCATGCCAAAAAGAGTCGACAAAATAATTGGAAATAAAGGTGGATATACCGGCTTCTAACAAAACTCAACCAATTTAGCAGAAAGAAATTGATTTTTTTTACCTTTTTACTTATTTTAACCAAATGTATTATTATTATTTTGTCCAATGTTTTTTGGTTAATTTCTTACTTTTTGAAAAATACTGAATTTAATTTTTGTTTTTTGTTAGCATTTATTGTATTTCTAATGTCATAACAAAAGAAATTAGTATTTGTTTTTTCTTTTAATTTAAATAAACTTCGTCTACGAGCCTTTAAAAAAAATATAGGGTGTACTTATTATTTTGATCATATGTGTATATTCTCAGAATGCTAGCATTGAATGAAATACGGGTATTCCATGTAAAACACAGCCTAAGTAATACATTTTACTTTAGTTGATAGGGCTAAAAGTACATATGGAGGTTGAAGTTGGAGAAATCCCATCCCCAATACCCTCTGATGGAGATCCTTACATATTTGTAGAATCTTTTACCCCTACAGTTACGTACTTTAGATCATTTTTTTATGGACGAAAAAATATATGTTGCAAAAACCGAAATATGCGACAATTGAAGATATTTTTGCAATGTTTTACTCCAAAAATACCCATTTCTTTTATTAATATTGAAAAAGAAATTCAGAAATTGCCTGAATTCTCCGTCTAAAATGTCTTGTTCACTACTAATACCGATACAAACATAATTAAGATAATTTACTCATAATGACAAAAACATAAATAAATATAAATCTTTCATATTAAAAAAAACTGGATTGCGATCTTGCCTAAGAAGAGTACTGCCCACAAATAAGGTCATTCAAATCAAGCATGGTTGCAAAATGTCAAAAATTCCATCACTGTCATAATTTTAACCATCCAACTAATGAAGACGCATAAACATTCACTTGGTTGCTAACAAAATATTTTGAACCCATTGAATCGTTATCAGAGTAATAAAAATGACAAAGAAATATGTTTTTTATAAGAGTATCAAATCATTTAAAGTCAAAAATTTTCCTAATTTAAGCCTGTTAATCTGATTTCTTTGGCATTTATGTAGATTAGGTTGATGGTTGAAGTATGAGCCCACTTAATGCTAGCCACACACAAGGCCACTTCAAAGGACATTAAACGAAAAAATCTAAAATTGAGAATTTTTAGCAGTTTAACAGTAACCTTTTTGGAAATGCATCTTGCTGGAAAAAAATTAATGGAAAATATAAAAAATTATCATTTTCATATGGTTTCAATACAGTTTTTAACAAATCGTAATGTTCAGATTCCGACACTATATTCAAAATATGACCGAGCTAACTAAAGCTAATCGTTGTCAAAAGTAGAACTAATAACAGATTTCTACACATTAGACTGCCAATATATGAAATCCACGATGACATCAACAGTTTGAACAGATTAAAAGGTGCGTACTGAAAAATTTGTACATCTATATGTATTGGTGACATCTCTCGAAATATCTTATAACGAAATATTGAAATATTAAGTGTTATGTGAGACTTAATACTTGTAACTGTAATTTCGCAATTAAATTTTGAATATTAAATTCGTGCCACCCACGATTTAGAGATTTCGAAAGTGCCGTTAGATGTATGAGATAGGCGTGCAGATAGAGGACAAAATGAGTGAAAAGAGGAAAAAGTCAATAAGAGAATAAGTAAAAATGGAAAACGTACAGCACATTTATATATATACTAGCCGACCCGGCAAACGTTGCTTTGCCTTCAAATTTTAGCAGGAGCAGAAATAATTGCTTTTTAATTTGTGGTTTGTATAGAAAGTACCACTCCCCATTGTCCAATCCCGCCCATATTTGCAGCAGCACTTAAGATATGTACACCAAACCGATGTACCAAATTTTGTTCAAATACCGTAAACAGGAGCAGAAATGTTGGATATTTAATTTATGGTTTGTATGGGAGGTACCACGCCCCATTGTCCAATCCCGCCCATATTTGCAGCAGCACTTAAGATATTTACACCCAACCTACGCACCAAATTTTGTTCAAATACCGTAAGCAGGAGCAGAAATAATTGATTTTTAATTTTTTGTTTGTATGGGAGGTACCACGCCCCTTTGTAAATCTAAACCATCCCGGGCACCACCCAGACGCATATACAAAAATTTATGCAAAGCGGTCCAGCCGTTTAGGAGGAGTTCACTGACAACGCCCGTACAGTAGAATTATATATATAAAGATATATATATATATATATAGATATAGATTGCGCTCAATGACCTCTTTATCATCTTTGACCTCTTCGTCTCCTCCTCCTTCTAACCAACTTCTCCTCTCTTACGCTTATCCTCTCCCTCTCTACTATTCTCTTCATCTCCGCTGACAACACTAATATATTGTTCACATTTACAAATACCTTATAATGTAATAACCTGTTTGAACACCTCACATCAGCCTCAAATTGCCCCTGCCTAATCCGGTCAAAACCTCATTTCCTTATCTGTTATAATGAGATCATAGCAGTTACCGCATTATGCAGTCATTCTTCGATGGTCACTTCCCACTGACCGTCGCCCACATCTAGTTGTCTATCACACCGTGGAGATGAAAAATAGGGAAGTGAATGTAATTCAGATATTTTCTTATGTTTTCAGAAAAGCCTGCCTTTGTCAGGACATCTGCCATTTCATTTCAAACCACAAATATGACTGTACCCCAAATGCAGCATTTTGGTCAATCCAATTTTCCAAGACCTAGTTGGTGGGATATTTAAAGGACTGTGCTCTATCCTACGTATGTATGTATGTTTTAACCCAGGATCAATATCAAATAAGCTAAAAGCACTTTCGAAAGTTGTAAATTTCAACTGGGCAATCATTGACGGAATTGACGTTTCCAGCAACATTTTCGAAAAAATTACAGAAACACTTAACTGTTACTCTTTACAGATAGATTGTCTCCCCGCCAGATTCCTCAATCCCCAGATGTGGCAATGATGAGATGAAATGAGAATGCTTGTTCTAACCTTCAACATTTATCTCTCTGTTCCGGCTTCAAATCTATCCCTGCACATTTCTATGTTCTCACTCAATACTTCTTTCCATAACATTTTCTATATATACACACACATACATATTGTTGGAATGTACTACGAGTATATTGACAGTATTTAGTTTTCTCTGAACGGTGATGTCAGCCTTAAATTTATCGCAGGTAAGCTACAGTTATAAAAAGCGCTCTCAAAAGCTGACATTGCCGTCAAAATTTGAAGATTCCAGTTGATTTCTTACAAGGCCACCGCTGTTGATTTTCATATTAATGCTGCCAACAACGATTGGGCTGTCATAAAAGTTAAATTTTAGTAACAAATGCTGCCTTCTTACCTAGGATCGATGCGGTTCTAGCAAGCCTCAACTGGACACCTTCTAAGTTTAGCTACCACCGAATGGTATTACCAAGGATACCTAATCAGAAGTGTTCTGTCATGAGCTGCTTGGGATATTCTGGTTATTTCGAAGTGAATAACAATGAGAAAGCCCGAATTAAAAGCCAGCCAATCTTCAAATCTTATCTGCAGAGGTATTCAGACCCATAAATTGATGATAAAAAGAACAAATATGTGAAATATAGGTATATATGTATATAGGGTGATTTTTTAAGATTTAGGTTTTTCAGATTGGCAGCACTGGTTGGTAATGGCCTCCAAACGTCATCTGTCAAAGTGAAAAGTGTA
Organism: Philornis downsi; assembly: GCA_019455685.1. NCBI lineage: Eukaryota > Metazoa > Arthropoda > Insecta > Diptera > Muscidae > Philornis > Philornis downsi. The sequence goes on along the minus strand of JAHXMU010000092.1, from coordinate 3,541,305 downwards.
CAGTATACTCTGCCATTCCATCATGGAAAGACTAATAAACGAGCAACGATTGCAAATCGTAGAAATTTATTATCAAAATTCGTGCTCTGTGACAAATGTGAATCGTTTGATACGACCATTTTATGGTCGTCATGTTGCTGTTATCTCCAAATTTCGCACCAAATTTACTTTGTTGGGCATAAAACCATCGACTCGCATGCATACATATAGAGTGCGTTTCGAAAAAAATATTGCAGCGACCAGTGTTAATGACGATCCTGAAATGTCAATTCGTCGTCGTTCTCTGCGATTGGACACGTGTTACTCAACCACAAGGAATTTTTTTTTTTGCCCCAATTGGCTGAGTTGAACTTGGTTGACATGTGGTTTTATCAGGACAGTGCAACATGACACACTGCTCGTCAAACAATGGATATGTTGAGGGATGAATTTCTTGAGCAGCTTATCTCTCGATTTAGCCCTGTGAGTTGGCCCCCAAGATCTTGCGATTTAACCCCTCTTAATTATTTCTTGTGGGGTTATGTCAAGTCGTTAGTCTATGTGGACAAGCCGAACACATTGAAGCCTTACAGGATAACACACGTTATTCGTGGAATACAGGCCGAAATGGTCGAAAAAGTGACGAAAAATTAGACCTTTAGAATGGATATTTTGAGACATAGCCGCAGACAACATTTACATGAAGCTATACAAAAAATTTTAATATATAATGAAAATTTGAGTGTTTTATTCGATTTTTAAAAAAACTACGATACATATAATTTTTTTTTAATTATAATTTTTTATATACATATATTTTATATATATATATGTATACATAATAATTATTATTATTTTTGTAACCAACGGTTTCCTTTCCACAAATCTCTACTTTTATAAAGAATTTGCACTCTCAAATGCTCCATAACGTCTGTATAAAATTTTTTATTACCATTTGGTCTACTGCCAAGAGTTCCGAGTGCTCAACACCGTGATAATCAAAGAAGTCGGTCAACATTACTTTAAATTTTATGTGGGTTTTTTGCTTTTCGGCTCAGTTGGAAGCCGCCATTCCGTATCTTGTTGACTGATTTGCATGTCAAATTCGTATTCTAGTTTCTCACGCCAGTTATAAGGCGTTTTATGTATGTGAAGTCGAAATTGACTTATTCTGATATGTATGTCTTTAGCGACTTTTACACGATTAAGCTTCTAAAGAAAACTCAGGTCTTTCCGAAATAGTTGAGTGGCACTATGTTTCATACCCAAACAATCCTGTAAAATGGTAGAAAATAATTCGTGAGACAAAGAAAGTTCAGCAGCTATCTTTCTTAGGCTTAAATGATAAATTTCAGTCAATATTTCCTTGACTTTATCGAATTTGTGTTCAATTGAAGACGTTGATGACCGATATGAGAGAGAGAGGCAAATCTTCCACCATATCTTAAACATATTTGAGTATAGGTACACTGTACCGGTCATATGCAAGTATTTTCGATAGTATTTTCATCGTAAGCCTTCTGTTATATGTATTTCCAGCGGTTCGGTACGCGAAATTCAATTTCCAATAGAAAATTTGAAACAAATTCTGTGTTCAATCGCAAAAATTGCAAAGCATGCTTGAGATTAACTGACAAAATCAAGCATTGTAAACAAGCTAAATGAAAGATCGGCTTCAGGACAATTGTGCTATCTTAGCTATCTTGATAATCTCTCTAAGCGGGATTGTTACATGATCAATTCGCGGCACTTTTGACATAAGGTATAGTTTTATAAAATACATTTTTTTTCAGTAAAATTAAATAATTTTTAAAATTTTACTTTAAAAATTATTTGCGCTATTTCATTCAAAATCATGTCAACGCTCCAAAAAGAACGCGCCAATAAGAATTTTGAATTGCTTTTGAAGCGGGTTTGTTACTCGATCAATTCCTGGCACTTTTTGACAGATGGTGTAGCTTTATAAAATATATTTGTTTCAGTAAAATTTAATAATTTTTTCAAATTTTACATCGAAAATTATTTGCTTTATTTCAATCAAAATCATGTCAACGCTATAAAGCTATAGTATTGAATACTAGTAATATCTTAGCAGTTCTAGCAAACTCATGTGATCCCAGGTAATACATGATTTTATTATAGCAAATCGGTACAGGACTAATAAAATTCAAAGATTTTCTTGTTATCCACTCAAAATTATAAGTGAAGTAGATCGTCATGTTGTAAAATCATATTTTTCTGGTATTAAGATACATAAACTTTTTTATAACATTGGTATTGTAAAGTTGTATAATGCATTTGTTATTGAATTATGGAGAAGACACATTGTAATTTTGTAATTTAATGAAATCGGTCCTGAATAAATAAATTAAATTAAAATATAAAAAAATCTATGTAAGAGAACTGTACATTTTCCTATAATTTCGTATTAATATATTTATTAAGTGCACTTTAAAATGTACCCAATTGAAGCCGACAAAAATCATATTTTATATTTTTACTACTGTTTGTCACACTTGTTGAACTTAATTTCCTGCACTTATGGCCATCTGAAGGTAGTCATGAAGTGCTTACTTAAATTTATAAATTAAGTGCTTTGCTATTTAAAGTGCTGAATGTGCCGAACCCATTTATAGGTATTCAATGTAATCTCGCATACTTAGTATCGACGGGCAGTGGACTAAGTGTCCTATTGAGAGCTGTATGGGGAAAGTTTAAATATAAATCTTTGCAGATATCGAGAATCTAGATTAGATTAGCTGCTTATGATTTTGTTATAAAGTAAAGTGTGTTAAAAAGCAATTCACGGTCGTTCCGATACTTCAGTTCTTCACTTAATACACACAGTAATACATCTCAGCAAGATTTCCTACTGGAAACGAGAATAAAATGAAAGGTAATTTTTATTTATAACAATACTCACAAATATATATGTGTACGTACATTTAAACTTTAAAATTTTATAAGGACGATAGTCACGTTAAGCGAACAGCACTCAAATAGACAAATGTAACAGATTTATTATCATTTATTTGTCGATAAATTTAGAAGATGCCTTCCAAAACACTTCCCGATATAGAAATCGTCAACTGAAAAAGTTTTCGACGTGAAAAGTGTCTTACAAAGAAACTTCAAAGCCTTGCATGACAGTTGTCGATGTGAAAGTATCCTCGCAATGTGAAAACCAAAAAAAAAAAAAACAAATAGTTTTTATGTGAAAAATGTTTCCCAAGACAATTCTCAATGAGAAGTATATTCAATGTAAAAAGTGCCTACTAAGGAATTTTCGGTGCGAAAACATTTCTTCCGAGATTGTAGTGTAAAAAGTGTGTTGTAAAGTTTTCGATATGAAAAGTATTTAAGCAATTTTCGATGTGTAAATTATTTTCCAAGATTCCTTCCGGCACGAAAAGCGTCCTCTAATACATTTTTCGGCGCTTATTGTTGTGAAAAAATGATTTTCAATATGAAAGCTTCCTTCCAAAATACTTATCGGTATAATAAGTGTCTTCCAAGACAATTTTTAATGCGGAAAGAAAAGTGTCTTCTAAACGACTTGTGATGTGAAAATCATAATTTAGATCACTTTTCGACGTGAAAAATATTTTCCCAAAAAAAAAAACTTTTCTATGTTGAAAGTATGTTCCAAAAAAATTTGATGAAGTGAAAAGTATCTTTGAAAATACTTTCTCGTATGAAAAATGTCTTCTAAAACAATTTTCGGTCCGAGTTTTTCAAAACACTTTTCAATTTGCAAAAGGATCTTCTAATATATTTCACAGCTTGAAAAGCATCTCTCAAACCGCTTCCAATAATTTAGGAGAGCTTCTGATATGAAAAATGTTTTCCAAAAAAAAGTAGTAGAAAAGTATCTTTCGAAACACTTTTGAAAGTGAAAGTGAAAGTATTCCTCCAGAATATTTTTCGGTATGAATTGTGTCTTCCAAAGCAATTTTCGATTTGAAAAGAGCTTTTAAAAGAACTTCGACACTTTCCGGTTTGAAAATTGTCTTGCAAACGAATTCCAATTATTTAGGACACTTTCTGATTTGAAAAATATTTTCCAAAAAACAATGTTTCGATGTAAAAATAGGTTTCAAAACACTTTTCGATGTGAAAAATGTCGTCAAAAACAATTTCCGTTGTAAAAGGATCAATCAGGATCTCAAGATCATTTTTAATTTGAAATGTGTTTTCCAAGATAACTTTCGATTTGAAATACGTTGTGCAAACCTTTTTCGATGTCAAAATTGCTTTCTAAGATACTTCCCAATGACTTTACTTTACGACGTGGAAAGAGTTTTCCACAGCGTCTTTCAAACCATTTTCGATGCAAAAGTGGCTTTCAAAGCACTTTTCGTAAACAAGTTTTGATTTGAAAAAAACAATTTGTTGTAAAAAGTATATTCCAAAACATTTTCCGATGCGAAAAATGCCTTCCAAAAACAGTTTTTGGTGTCTTCCAAAGCACTTTCGATACGAAAAGTATCTTTGAAGATATTTTTCTATGTGAAAAGAGTCTTCCAAGATGCTTCTCGTTGTATCTACCGAACCAATATTCGATGTAAAACGTGTTCAAAAAGCTTCTCGATCTAAAAAGTGTATTCCAAAGTGTATTCAATGTGAAAGATACTTCCACAAATAATTTTCGATGTATTCCAATGAACTTTTGATGCGAAAAGTGTCTTCAAGGATATTTCTCGATGTGAAAAGTGTCTTCCAAGATGCTTCTCGTTATGAGAGGTTTCTACCAAACCAACGTTCAATGTAAAAAGTGTCTTCCAAAATAGCTTTCGTTGTGAAAGGTGCCTGCCAAGACAATTTTCCACGTGTCTTCCTGTGTCAAAAATAGATACCAAGAAGCTCTTCAATGCGAAAAATGTCTTCCAAAATATTTTTCGGCGTGAAATGTATCATCCAAAACACTTTTCGACGTGAAACATGTTTTAATATATATTCGGTGTAAAAGTATCTTCAAAATAAATTCTATAAATAAATTCTATGCAAAAATGTCTTCAGAAGACACTTTCCTTTTGTAAAGAGTGTCTTCTAAGACTTTTCTTGTGTGGACTTTCCTTGAAAAGTGGTTTTGTTGATTCTCTCATAATGAAAATGAGTCTTTTAAGACACCCTCCTTCTTTTCGAGATGATGCTCTTCAAAATATTTTTTTATAGGTAAAATTATGCCAAAGTATCTTCCAAGACACTTTGAAAGAAAAAGAGCAATTTTACATAAGAAAATATAACAAAATATCAAATTTATTATAATAATTGGAAAGAATAAAAATCGTTTTACTTACCGCATCTCAATCGACTTTTCAGCTCTTGACCTATCCATCCTTACCCTTGCCCTTTCGATGGCCACCAGCTTTGCCGCCGAGTCCGAGGATTTTACATCACTTTGTCGCCTTTTTAAGAGTAATACTGTCATAGCCATGCCCGGCACATGTGACAAATACATCAAATGCAATACCAGTGGGCAGGGTAAAGTCTTCAGTTGTTCCAGTCCTATGGGTTATGATGTCAAAACACAATCATGTAAAGACAAATTCGATAATAGCGATATGTGCGCAAATCCCTGTGCGGGCAAAGATGGCATATGGATCGCTGATGGCAAAAGCTGCAACGGGTACTACTACTGCCAGAATGGGGTGCATCTTGTCGGCCGCTGCGATGATCCTTTCCACTTTGATGAAACAAAACAGATGTGTGTCCACGCCGAGACGTCTACATGTGTGGGCGTCTCCAACATTTGTGCATTGGTACCAGATAAGACCAAATTCCGAAATGAAAAAGACTGCCGATATTACTACGAGTGTTTGGGCCAGAAAATCAAAGCCGGTGATTGTAAGAAATCCTCTTATTTTGATGTCGAAAGCCAATCGTGCGTGGAGAAAAAAAAGGTTAATTGTACCGCTCATCACATTCCGGAAAATATATGTATAGAAAAAAAGAAACCTTTCCATGGCTTCAGGGCCGATCAAGCCACATGTCGTGGCTACTTCTACTGCGCCAATTTGGGTGCTGTTGAGGATTTAGAACCCATATGGGGTCAATGTCCTGAAGGCAAATTCTTTAGCGAACCCCATCAGAATTGTGTACACCCAACGGATGCCAAATGTGGATTTAATCGCTGTGAAGGGCGTGGCAATCTGATGGTCTCCAGCAGCAATAACAATTGTCACAACTATTTGATATGTGAAAATGGACATGAGGTAGAAGAAAAAACCTGCCCCTATGATTATTTCTTTGACGAGCTATATCAGGCTTGTGTCCCCGATATTATCTACTATGAATGCTGTGATATTAAATAGATTTAGGAAGGGATAAATAAAAAACTTTCGGGAGAAATAACAAAGAATGGGTAAATACCTTAAATATGTTTATCTTTCAAAGTAAGATCAGCTTAATCTGTGACCTCTACAAAATAGGTGGGAAATTAAACGGCACTACTTACACTTAAATTATACACTACGTTCCCTTCTGCAAAAAGAGAGCGAAGTTCAATGACGACCTGAAACTCTCGATTACTGAAAAATGTTACTTGGTGCAGTCTTCCTTATATACTTATAAGGCAAAGTAAAAATCCATTTATTATCCACTTATTTACGTATGATGCATTATTTTTTCAATAGATGGCTTCAGTAATCTCTAAATCGCATTGTATCATTGCGATCAGATTACCCTAGATTTAATTAGAAAGGTAAGATTTCGTACTCAAAGAACTGCTCAGACAGTTTTGTGATTGCTTGGCTCAGTATTATTAAAGCGCTCGTCAAAGAGAAAGTGCAGCATATTTTATTGTACAGTTTTTCTTCGATAAAGGGGAAAAAACAAGCCAAGCTGCTGAAAATGTGAAGTGTTTATGATCCTAGTACTTTAACAGTAAACCGCGCGCAATTTCGTATTTGTGTCACACGAGTTAATATAAAAAAAATCTCGTGGACTGAATTTTCATCTGCGAATCGATTCTGAATCACCACAAATTCGACTCATTTGAAAGGGGATGGTAACTTGCGATGAAAAATGGGTCACTTACGTCAATGTCAACCGAAGACAGTCTTGGTTGAATTGAGGTGAACCGGTACAAATGGTGGCCAAGCCAGGATTGATAACCAAGGAAGTTTTGCTAAGGGCAGGGAATCATCGCAGCAAACCAATATTATCAACAATTGGGCCGTCAAACATATCATTATGACTCGTCTAAAGCTTCGGGAGCTTGGTTAAGGTTTTTTTGCGTCCACCTTATAGTCTAAGTGTAAACGATTGTGCTACCGTCCTAGATTTTTGTCAATGGGGACGGGGGTTTGCATGAGACGGCCATAATGGAATTATCTTCAAAACTGTGTAAATTTGACCCAAATCGAATCATTCTAACTATACTAAATAAAGCCTTTATTGTCATGTAAAAATAATAGATTTTCTTACTACACCTTATATTAAAATCCTATAATACATAACATAGTTATTGGCCATTCATTATATGTTTTTTATTTTTTGTTAACTTCGAATCACTATGTGAGGTCTCATTTTTAACAAAAATTTGAACCAAATTTAAAACAGGTTTTTTGAGTTGCGATGTGAATTAAATTTTAAACAATGAAACCCGCTTTCAAATTGAACGGCACAATATGTCAGAGGAACAAAACAAAGCCAATAACAAAGACGTCATGTCTACCACTGTCTTTTACATTAAGTTAACATGTCAACATGGATGCAGCGACTAGAAGAAAAAGAAGAAGCAAAACTTTCGCAGACTGGCAATACTGTTCTTATCACTGTACTACTGTCCTATATTATTCTGTTTATCTCAGTCAGCTGTTCATAAATTTTATATTGTTTCACATCATTTGGCAGCATGTTTGCCTTACGGAATATAAGAATTTTGACTAATCTAACACGAAATCGTTTAGAAACGGCGCAGATTGTGACCAACAAACGTTTCATCAGAGGGCTTCCGCGACATAGGCTGGAATCTAAAGCTTTGCCGTCATCTGACGCAGAAAAACAACCCAATGAGGTCGAGAGAGCCCAAAGAGAACTGGCACAACTTACCGGTGGAATGGATATGCAGCAGTTGCGACAGATATTGCAGCCAAACAGGAAAGTTAAAAGTCTTAATACAACAATTGAAGAACCCAAGGAGTTGGAAGTGACCGAAATGGAGAAAAAATGCGCTCTAGCACCAACATATAATCTGGCGGCTTATGTAAACAAATCGGAATTGTTACAACAGTTAATTAAATTGGGTGTTGATCTGAGTGCCATTGAGAAGCGCAAGGGCCTCGCGCAGTTCGTTCTGCAACTGGAATTAGCGAAAGATGTACAGCCACGTTTACTGTTCCTCAAAGATCAGGGAGTGCCTGAGGAGTGCTTCGGTGAATTGATTACTAAAAATCCGTTGATATTTAAAGTTGATCTAGATGATATGCAGACAAGAATTAACTATTTGGAATCGAAAAACTTTAAAAAGACGCAAATACAAAGAATAATCACCATGAATCCATTTTGGCTAATGTTTTCCACCAGGAGAATTGACAAGAGATTGGGTTTTTTTCAAAAAGAATTTGTCTTGAGAGGAGAAGATGTACGTTTCCTAAGCACCAAGTTGCCACGCTTAATAACCTACAACATGGAGCATATACGAAAGGCTACGTTTACAATAAGAGAGGAAATGGGTTTCAATAAAGAGGAAATCAAATGCCTGCTATTGAGAAAACCCAGACTCTGGATGTTGAGTAAGATTTACAACACTAATTTGTTATATTCTCATTTCATGTTTTTATTTTCCCACAGAACCTGATGACTTAATCGAGCGCTTTGCTTATGCCCACAACGAAATGCAATTGTCTCATCAAATGTTACTCCAACAACCGGAAATCTTGACATCTCGTGAATTTCGTACACGTGAACGCCATGAATTCCTAAAAATGTTGGGTCGAGCTCAATATGATCCAGAAAAGGATATGTATATACCTCTTAAGTCAGTGGTGGAGGGAAATAATTATCATTTTGTTAGAAAAGTCGCGAAAAGTGATATGGAGACATATGAATTGTTTTTGAAAACACGATAATTTAGGGCAATATTTTAGTTGTTAAGAAAAGTAATCATAAAAAGAGTTTGTTATTCTTATTTTTGTAAGAAAATGAAAAAAAAAAAATTTCAACATTTTTTTTTCAAACTGCTTTATATGGGTTCACGTTCAACAAAATGAAGTACAAAATCATATCAGACAGGAGATTAGAAAAGTGTATTTTTTGCATGCTGATGTTATAACGTATTATGCATTTGATGAAAAATGTCTCTTTCGACGAACAAAATTTCAGCTGTACCAGACACCAATTCTAACTGCATCGTGGGCAGTGGCTTACGTAAGTTTAAAAGTTCTGGCGAGAGAAGAAACAATTCGCAAAAAATCTACAAGCCATCTTCGTTTACGGAGGGAAACTGGGGTTAAAGGCGATAGTCTTAAAGTGCCCTTAGATTGAGTGACAACCGCCATGTCCTCAAATCGATTGATATGGTGGTTTGTAAAATATTATGTCTAACGCAGGAATACAATTTACAGAGCATGCGAATCATGGATCTAATGATGCTTTAAGAAATCTGAAAACTGTCCTGTCCCTGTCAAAAAATAGACACGAAGTTTAATAAATAATTACATGGACTTCACCATAAAATAACTGACCGCCAGATTGCACAAGGACAATCATGTGGGAGAAACTTAAAGGGAGACATTTGCTACGGTATTGCCAATCATGGACGCAAAACTTTAAACTAAGTCGAGAACGAAAAGACAAGACAATGTTGACTATTTTCTTGTAATATCGCGGTGTTGTGAGCTCGGAGTTCTTGCCAGAAGATCAAACAGTAAAAAAGAACAGCAAATACAGTCAACGGAATTTTCCTAAGGTCTATTCTGGAGGCCACAGTATTAACTAAAAAATATGAAATTGGACTATCGCCTTAAAGATTGCTCGAACAATAGCATATTTTTATATTTATTTTTCCAAAAAAAACAGTAATACTAATCCTTTAAGGCCAAAAATGCGTATTACACAGCAATAAATTTTCTTAAAATTTAAATTGTTTTTGGGGTATACTCAGGGATATGTGAATAAGAAAAATTCAAAATGGACAAATTACAGCATTTTGGAGCGCCGACCCCTGGACCCCTAAAGGACGTATTCATATTTCGGTGCTTACATGGAAAATCGTTTTGTCTACCAATTCATCGTTTTGAGATATTACGCGTTTAAAAAAATCGCTTTATGGAAATTTGCTGTAACATCCAAAAATTGCATTTAAAATTGCATTTAGGTGACAACATGCGTCTTAAGAACATAAAAAGTAATAGCAAAACTCGTATTCACGCTTATATCAATATTTGGAGATATTATGTTATTTTTGAAAAATTGCTATAACATTCGAATTACAGCGAATTGCAATATATTTCTAAATATGGACAACGATAATAACGAATAAAGCCAACTTTATCCTAACTCCGCTTTAGATTTATTAAATACAGCCTTAATGATAATTGAGAAAGACAATCGAAATATTATGACAAACCATTATCTTTGTTTTTGCAATCCATGACCTCAAATCCGAACAAGCAACATAAATAAAAATCATTTCTTTTTCCAATATTTTAAAAGTTTTTATTGCATTTTTCCATTTGTTTTTTGTCGAATGTATCTAAAATGTTACTTATTTTTCGCAAGTACTTTTTCAATGTGTTTTTTTTTTTGTTGTCTCTAATTTTAAATAAGTTTTAAATTATTATTTAAAAAGATCAAGTCTATATTTAAAATATGTAATGTATTTATGTTTTTTTTTATATGTACGTATGTATATATATAAAAAGGGTATGTATATGTATATTTATTTTTAATTTTTTTATTAATTATAAAAAAAGTCGTTTTATTATTTTAAATAAAGATTAAACTGTACGTTTTCCTTTTTAGCTTTCGTTCAATGTGTTACTCGTTTTTTTTTCTCTTGATTTCTTTCGAATTCATTATAAAGAACGAATAACGTTTATATTTCAAATACAAAAAAAGTTATAAACAAAACAAAACCATATTCTCCTGTTCATTAGACATAGTAAAAGTTTAAATAAAAGACAAAATCGTTACAATAAACGCGAAACGCGAGTTGTGTGTTCTTTTACAGAAAAAAAAAAAACTTATAGAAAAATCTCTACAAACTACTACAAAAATGTGGCTGATTGCTTTGCTGTACAATAGCGTATTTTGCTTCTCTTTTTCTCGAACTGTAGAAAAGAAAATGATTTAAAATTAAAAACAAAAAATTTCGAAACTCCAAAGTAATATTAGAAATTTTACTACTATTTTGTTGTTGTTGTTTTTCATAAATTCCAGACATTTTTTAACCTGAGCCCATATTTTCTTCTTTTTTTTTTTTTTTGAAAGTCAAATCTAATAACTTTGTTTAAGAAACGTTAAAAAAACAAATGACGTCATTTAAAAAAATGTGAGCAAATAAGAAAAGTAAAATTGGATTGGTTTTTAATATAGATCACGCCTTACGTTATTATATATATATATGTATAAAGATCGCTTTTAAGAAGAACAAGCTGAAATGAAACGATATCAACACTTCAGTCGATGACCACTCGGGTAAGCAAAATGCCACGTTTGCTAAGCCATAACCTGTGGAAACGGAAGATTGGAAAATAAAAATTATTAGTTAGAAAAAACAGCTGAAAATAAAGATTATACAATTCAAAACAAAAAAAAAACATCTTATAAAATACATTTATGAAAAGAAATGTATTTGTAAACAAATTTATAAATAAAAAATGTATAATATATAAATATTTTTATGTATGTATACATATACATTTATTTATGCATATGTATTTATTTATATATAATATACATATGTATATATATATGTATATACAGTTGCAGTCAAAATAATAGTAGTGCTCACAGAAGTCAACGAACTTTGCAAGTAAACACATTCTTTTTTCGCAAGCTTTGTATATTGAGTTTAAAAATAAATAATTATTTTAGAAGAAGTATAATTCTGATCCATAAGATGTTAAGATTTGTTTTTAAATGGGGCGTGTCTCCCGTTAGTGAGACACGTGGCCGTCGGCCAGTATTATCAAAAAAAGTGTTTCGCATAAAGTAAGGTACTCAAAACAAAACCCCTTTGCTGCCGCTAAGGAAATAAAAGACAAACTTTGTGTGGAAGCTAGCGTGGAAACTATCCGCAGACGTCTTAGAGATGCAAGTTTGATAGCGTGAAGTTCAAGAAAAGTGCCACTGTTGACGAAAAAACATGTTATAAAGCGACAAAAATTTGCTAAGGAGCATCTAAATTGGACCCCTGAAAAATGGAGGAATATTTTGTGGACTGACGAAGACGGCCTCCTAATTCAGAATATAACACTAAATTTACGCTGAAAACGGCTAAACATGGAGGATCTAGTGTTATGATAGAGTCATGCTTTTCATACATAGGAGTTGGACCCATATACTGGATCAAAGACATCATGGATCGCCATCTATACATAAAAATATTACAGGAAGTGATGCTGCCATATGCTGCGGATGAAATGCCTTTGATATGGACTTTTCAGCAGGACAATGATCCTAAGCACACAAGCCGTCTAGCAAAGCAGTGGTTTGCAGAAAATAATATACGCGTATTGGAATGGCCAGCCCAGTCCCCAGATCTCAATCCCATTGAGAATTTGTGGTGTGACGTAAAGGCTGTGATCGCGCAAAGAAACGCCACAAACAACAGCACATTGTGGGAGGTTGTGAAGGATGCGTGGATGTCCATTCCCGCAGAAAGGTGCCAATATTTAATAAACTCTATGGCACGACGCTGTGAGGCGGTAATTGCCAACAAAGGGTTTGCCACAAAATACTAATTAAGATGCTTACCCTTCGTGATATACATTTAGCCCACGCATCAATTTATTTTAGTTTGTACTAGCCATTAAATGAATATCACTACTATTATTTTGACCGGCTACATTTGAAAGAATTAGAATACTTTTATATTTTTGTAACTATCTTAAATTCTTTTTTTTTTTTTTTTGTTTTTTGTTTATTTCCTAGAATTTATAAAAGGAACTATGTTCAAAAAAAATTAAACTCAAAAATTTACAAAATTATTTTGAAACCTTTTTACTTCTTTAAAATTTGCGCAATACCCACTACTATTATTTTGACTGCAGCTGTATATATATTATACATATACATATGTAAAATATATATATATATATGTTTACAACAAAATTATTCATAAACTTATTTTTTTAAAAATGTATAAATAAAATTACTTTACGAAAGCTACGGATTTTAGTAATTTACACGTTAGATGCTAATTTAGCAGTTTATCTCATTGCCTACTTATTACTTTATCTATTTTATCTGGGCTGCAAACCTAGTGGAGTTTTAGGTTGTGTTAATCTATTAATTTATAGATCAAATGTAAGGATGAAAGAAGACTATTTAAATGGCGAATGAGATTTGATAAAAATTACAAGTCCGGTTGGCTTCGATATTACTTGGCAATTGCCGTTTTTATTTTACAAAAATATCAATTCAATTTACAACAATAAATTTTCCCAAACTTTTTGACGTTAACAATTAAGAAAAAAGCTCAACTGACATTACATTAGAAATTCAACATGGCAGAGAGGACAAGTACAATACGAAAAAATTCATTTAAAAGATGACATTGAGGGACAACTTGGGAATACAAAAACAATTAACAAAAAGCAGGAAACAACCCAAACAGGTTGGTTCGGTTCAGTAGCTCAAGCTCGTGCATATTAAAATAGAAGCTCTTAAATAACTCATTGCAAATGTCCACGTTTTTTTACAAACGCTCTGTCAAAAAGGTACCGGGAATTGCTTAAAAAAAATTACAAAATATTTATAATTCCATCCAACCTATTCAAAGTAACCCCCTTCCAAAATAATAATGCCAACGAATAATCAAAACATTTTCCGGAAGCATTTTCTGGAAAACATTTTCTACTTTAATTCCCTAAACAGGGAAGTCTCGAAGACAGAATTTTGGTTTCGTCGATTCCATAATTTTAAATATAACGTTGTTACAACTAATAATAAATAGATACGTGCCTCTGAAGAAGTCAACATGCATTGGCGAAATATTGTATGAAAATTGTAATAAAATCAATTTTTATTTACAAAACTACGATAGGCTCAAATAGCTTGACAACTTAATCCCATAATGAACCATTTTTTTTAAACAAATATGTCGAGGTTTCTGGTTTGACTCGACATTTCTTCGAGACAACAACTTGGTTTGGTTCACACAAAATTATAACGGTTCGCATCTAGTTTGCAACCACGATTTTTTATTTAATTTTTATTGAACTAGGAGTTGTATTTCTGTAAAACAAAAGTTTAGTACTCACCCTAGTCCTGCTCCCAACAGTAAGGATAACACATTTGATAATATTAAGGAATACAAAATTTCACGGGAGAATAGAGAATTCTTGCCCAATCTGGTTAGACGTATAGAATAACCAGCTGTCTTCTTTTTTTGTTGATTTTGTGGATGTTCGAATTTCCAATCTCTGTCGGGGGAAAAAAACATAATGAACAAAAATTACCAAATAATATATTTTTGTTCAAAACATACTTTGGTGGCTGTTGATCGGGTCGGCTGTTCCATTCATCTAACCAATCATTTTCTTTGTCCTTATGAGTTTCGCCAGTCTGTAAGAAAAGATAGAAGAAAAAAACACAATGTAAAGAATTGTATTTAAACAAGGATATCCTGCATTTCACTATAAGGAAAGGAAATTTATACTCTCTTTGCGGTAGTTGATGGAATGTCGGATAGAGGCGACATAGAAAAGCAACAAAATTCTATCAAAAAGATTAATTAAAAACAAAAAACACAGACGCCTTTCCTCCCGCAAAGACAATGATGAAAATCTGTCAACAGTAACTGCAACCTTGAAAACAACACCAAAACTATTAGTTCTGGGAGGCTGCATAAACGAGCCAGAGAAACACAACCTACTCCTACTTCAACTATATTTTTGTCCAAAATAGAACAGTACAAACGAGAGTTAGACTAAGTGTTGGTTTTTGCGATGTTCATTTTTGAACTCAAAATTATTAATGAAATTTTAAACTATTTGTTTATTAAAAGCATATAATTTAAAATATAATATTATTTCGTTTGTAAATATTTCATGTCTTTAAACAATTCACCAAAAGGTATAAATTGAAAAAGTCTTCTACGAGTATGACGGCTCTTGGAACATTAATTCCCTTGTCTGACAATTGAATAACTACTCTTCTATTTTTTTTTTTAGAAAGTTCGTACAATCGATCAATCAGATGCTTCTTCAAACATTTGAGAGAAAATTTGTCGCTTACATTGGTAAGGCCTACTGAAATGTTGCTACCATTGTGAATGCAGCTTTATAGTGTCGCTATCGGCATCAGTTTCCGTGAGCTGGGACATTTAAAAGACGCGTCTAAAAATACGGTTATCCTTAAGTAACATACGCAGTGCCCTACTGGTAGTTTTAGTCAGTGTCCTGGTACATATTCAACACTTTGGTTGTGCACGCTGGAAACATCACGATTATTGTGCGAATTTTTAATGATTTTCTTCATAACACATTTTATGAAGTCTAAAATATCTCACAAGATCTTCGACTCCATTTCACGCCAAATCTTTTCATTCCAGGCTAAATCTTTCCAGTTTTTATATGACTAATAGTTCATAGCAGAAATTGAATCAATCATTACAATGTACAAAGCATACTAATACAATACTAGACTGCCTGGTATCTAAACTTAAAAAATAATTATGTGAGGCAGTTTCACATTTTGCAATTTCTGGCAAGAAACGAAAATAAATTGTTTTTATTTCTAACTGAAATGAAGTAATGAAACTATACGCGTTGTCAAAAAAAAATCATTTAAAACTGTTAAAATTATCCTTTAAAACCCGCGCTTAAGAGGTACTGTCCAAATTGTTTTTGTCGCTAAGTGTCCTCTTTATGCAGTGATCGATTCTGTCTTAAGCGTGTTTTGCGAGTTTTACAATGGTTAGAAAACATAGAACAAAGAATTGTCTTACATTTTATATTGCAAATACACCTGTGCCAGATCACTGAAATGTTACAGAATTTAGACATCATCAACAAAAAGAATAAATAAATAAGTGCATTCAAAAGCGGCCGAAATATGGTGGAATATCTGCTGCGCTCTGATCGGCTAACAACGTCTTCAACTGAAGTTAACATCAATAAAATGAAGGAAGTGGTGAGAGCAAATTATCATTTAAGTTTAAGACAGATGTGTATCGAACTTTGTGTGCCTTGAATATCGTTTTACGCTATTGTTTGGGTATGAAATGAGTTCTCGCTCGGCACTAAATTTTCTTCAACAGTTCAATCGTTTAAAGGTCGCTAGAGGCATGACAGAACAGGCCAATCCCACACTCGTAAAATGCATTATAACTAGTGACGAGACATGGATTTAAAAATTTGGCAATTTCTAACTTTTTTGTGACTTTTTTCTCTTCACAAAGCTAAAATTACAACTACGAGGCATTCATTCTTAGTCGATAGAAGACATAATAGAGAATACGTAGCGAAGATTTAAATCTTCCAAAGTATTTTACTCACTAGTAATATATGGAATATGTCAGATAAATGTGACCGAGCTTGGCGCAATTGTTATTTGCATCATTGCGGATTCAATCCCACATATATCCACCTATTAATATTGTGGCCGAGTAATCGACTAGCCTGGTAAATACTTCTCAAACTGAGACGTTCGGAACTATCGTTAAACAAAATGGGTGTATGGGTGTAAGCTCACTGAATGTGAGCTCTCCCACATCTTAATCATTTGATCCAAGGGAATTTGTTTTTACACGTTAGGTAACGAAAACTATTTTTTAAGTGTTTAAAAAATGATCCAGGACTCATGAAAACATGCATCTATCTATACATCCGTCCTACAAATCGACTTAAAACATATTTTATATTTTTCGAAAAATATATTTGCCACTTTTGTCCAAATGGCATTCGTACATTATATTATACTTTTCGATAAGCTTTCCAACAACATATTTGCCGACCACATATAATGAAAATAAAGCCCAAAGGCCACGTTATACATTTCAGGTCTAAAAGCCTGGGATGTTTGGATTTGGCGGTGAGTTTGTTTCCATCTTTTTTTTTTTGGTAAAAAATCGCAAAGATAAATTTTGTTCCAAAAAATTTAATTTTTACTACGTTAACTAAAATGTTTGTTTACTTCTTTCTGCTCACACAAATGAGGGATTTTAGCTCTTCCACTCACTCACCTTATTCCAATAGTTGATATAGACATTCTTAAGTTCATCGTCAGGGCACAATTCCGTATTAGGACTATTCGGTGGCGATTTGGGACTAAAAAGGAAAACAAATAACACAAATTTCTACTCGTATTCTATACTGTTTGTTATCTCAAAGTCTTACTCACCTATCATGCGGTGTGTCGCGTCTTGAACTGGCCAATGACACGACACGACTTGATTGATTTGATTCACGCTGTGCCTCACGCAATAAACGCAAATATTCTTCACCATTTGCAAATGGTAGAGGAGTAATTCTATCGGGACTTTTAACACCAGCCATGGTTGCAGCTGTACTCAATTCAATCCAAGATTCTGAAATGACAAAGAAGAAACCAAGCAATGAGAATTATTCTTAACGTCCCATGAAGAACAAAGAGATACTTCAGTATGAATGCAAAGATGCTAATGATTACAGTAAATAGGGCTAACCAAAGAGACGTCATATTTTGACTTCTCTCTATTGATTAATATAATTTTATTATTTAAATCAATTTCAGTATACAATTAAATGGTTTCTCGATAACAAAGATGATTGCAGCAAACCTTGATTTATGAACGGAAAACACAGCAATATGTAAAGAGGCGAAGCTGTCTTTGGCGGAACGCATCAGCTGTTTTACATAATTCGGTGTAACGACATCTTCATAACGGTAAAACGATACCTTGTTGCTATGAAGTAATGACTTAAATTTACTGAATCACAACGGGGATGGGGCAACATTACCATTTCAACTTAAAAGTAAAATCTAGGTGCAACTTCTTAAAGGTAACAAAATCGTCAACATTTTGCTGAAAACTCGGCATCTTTAATACCTAAATCGTCAAATAAGATATTCAGTTGTTAATTTTAAGTTTAGTGGGAAGCGATAATCTTGGAATGAAATGATTGGCATAGTCAGATGTGACTGCAAACTTTCTATGGGAAGCTACACAATTTCCCGCTTAACTAAGCAATAAGTTACAGTTTCCGTCTAAGTGTAGGTATTGATTTTAAATGGAATTCCGTTTGGCCACTTTTGTTTTCATCTCTACATGGAAAAATGTTAGCAAAAAAGAAGAAAGAGGGGGAAACATGAAACGTTTTACTCATTACGATGAATGGATTTAATTGAATGTCACTATAGATGATATCACACAAGCAGGTTGTTCTGACGGATTTAGCCCTATTTATGAATAATTTGTTCAGAATTTCAAATTAAACGCTTACTGACTTTCTCAAATAGGATGAAATCTTGCAGATCAAGCTGTTGATGCATTACAATAATATCATACCATCTCTGGATTATGCAGTCCATAATCGTAGTTTCAAACTCATTTCATTTTCGAACATTAACGCGAATTAAGTGAATGTAAAGATAATTTTTTATACTAATCAAAATCAAATCGCAGATGCTCCGCCACGGAAGGTTTTCGACAACGAACTTGATGGACGCCGTAAAAGGGGGCGACCAAAACTCTGTTTGAAGGACCAGCCTTTTGAAATACTATTGCAGCTTGTTGTGACGAATTGGACGAGAAGCGCAGAAGATCAAAGCGCTTGGAATTATTTTCTACTGGCGGCGTATAATAAATATGTCTTTTCCAGTTGCTGTCTAAGAAGAACTTAAAATTTGGGGGATGAAGAAACATTTTTTTATTTGATCTCTCCCTAGATGATTAACAAAGCTTGAGTTAGTCAAATCGTTTTTTTTTTTTTTGAATACGTTTTTTAAATAAATTTGACAAGCGGACTATACACAACAGCGCAAACTATACATACCAAATATGCGTATGTATATATACCGCCACTGCGTCTGTGTTAAATAAAAATAGAAAATTATTAAAACAAAAGACAGTCAATTTAATATAGTAAGCAAAAAACCGGCTATTAATTAGCTAACTTGATTCGATAAAGTTTAATTATTTACTTATTTTTTCTTGACGTCTCTTTTTATAACCTTGTTGTTTACCTATTTATGAATGAACAACACGTACGATATCGTACGATTTTTTTTATTTACGTAGTAAAGTAATATAAATACGCTGTACAGCACAGCGATTTAAAAATAGCACCCAGAATACTATAATAGACAAAATTAAAATGAGATAAATAGGAAAAAGGAAAAGAAATGTTGTGCATTTTTAATAATCAAAATGTTAAAAGTGGGCGTTGTTGTCGACAAATTTTATATAGAAATTATAAATACAAAATTTTACGACATTCTCAAATTGCATTTCTTATCAGACGGTATTCATTTTCATTTTCTTTAAATGATATGAATTACCGTCAGTACTTTTTAAGCTACACAAAGGCACACAAACGACCCAACATCTGAGCCATCATCATAATTCAAATGATTCAAAAAATAATTTCTCGCACATTAATATATATTTCACCTATCTATCTGTTGCTGTTATCATCAGTTTGGTTGACGAGTGGCTGCGAAATCTTTGCATTGTTTTCACGTTTCTGCATCACTCTCCTACATGATTTCAAGAATTGTTAATTTTTATTATTCCTATCACACTGTTGTTATTGTGTGTAACTTTTTTTTGGATCTGTACAAAAGCGACGTATTATCTTATAAAAAGAACAACACCGACGAAAAGGTATTTGACCGCAATCTGAGTATAGATGATGAATTCGGCTGTCTCCTTCTTACAATCCTTTGGGAAAGCACATCCCTGCTTTAGTTAAATAGATAATGGTTTTCTAAATTGGCAGTTAATAAATAAAATTGTCGTAAAATCATATCCATAAATCGAATGTCAGTCACATTACATGAGTTGTTTCGATTTCAGTGTTGAAAAGTAATAAAAAAAAAAAAAAACGATGGCAACGCCACAAAAGTTTCTCAAGAGAAACTGTTTCGTGGAGTCTTTTTTCTAAGGAAAACAATACAGTTATAGCTTGTATCGAAAATCTGACGGTTTTATTTTTGTGAATTTATCATTTTAGAGTTTTAAGCGCTGTTAGTTTGAAATCTGTTTAAGACGGGAATTGTCTTAAAGATAGAAACACAAAGCAAGTTCTTCTTGCTTATACCAATATTTAAATATATTCTGTAATTTTTGAAGTCATTGTTTACAAAAATTGCTTTAACTTCTGCACTACATAGATTCTTATAACGGGTATTGGACGTAAATATGCATCAAAATAAGCTCAATAATGATAACGAATAAACTCCTACCACTATATAAGTCGTTTTTCCCTGTGAATAGAACGGCAATAATTGTGTTGTTTTACAGTTTTTTGAGAACTGATTTAATATGTCATAAAAGCAAATTTGCTGCCAATGATCCATATAGCTCCAAATTTGTTATGAAATTTCCTTAAATTGGAGGCTTGTCTTGATATTGGCTGTATTGATATTTATTTGGCGACGACTGTTCACATTATATTTCGCTGTTTAATTTCTTTATTTGCACAAAAAATGAATTTCTTTGTTTGTTCCAACCACCCACTTTGAACATATTCTATATCAACACACATTCCAAATACTTAACGAAAAGTATAAAAAAAAAAATTGTTTAAAAATTAATTTAAGACAGAAATCTGCTCTAATTCTTTGAAAGGAAGTTTAAATATCACAATACGTAATGCTGCTTGACTTTGCTTAAAATGCGATATTCTTATGTAGACGTCATGTATGCGTCTTCTTTTTTATGGCTTCTCTTTGCTCAGCTGCTAACTAAATGCAGTGGTAATTTACAGAGATGTTAATCATTTTTTAAACACTTCAAATCCAAATCCATTCTGTTTGACAGTTGTTTGTTTGCAACAATGATGGAAAAGGGAAAGAACAAAATAGAGACATCTTTAAAAAATTGTGTGTTGATTATTGCCACCAAAAATGTTCGATGTATCTGGATCAAATATGATATAACATTTTGCTTTCTAATTTCCGCAATAATTGCTCAACTACACATCAAAAGTCACTTTTAAATCCAGATGCTGACAATTTTACTATTGATATCGTTGGCTAAGAATCCCTTTGAATTTAATTCTACTTAACTATTGTTGTCATTGGAATATTTTTACACAAAATAAAACCATTTGTCGACCAATCAATCGTTGTACATTTTATTCAATTTTCTAAAGACGTAAGTTATTCGATTTCATTAGCTGTCAAATTAAAAACGACAGCTATGTATATGAAAATGCGACAGCTTCACAAAGGAGGGTTGTGTAAACAAAAACTTTTACTGGCAACAGTAACAGCAGCTCTGTTGCAGATTATATACATTTGTCTCGTTATCATATTTTTTACATGATATAATTGATATAAATCCAAAATGCTTTTAAGGACGTATTTTTATTCAGTGTCATAATATCCTGTTAATACCAGCGCGACGACAAAAGTAACTAAAATGAAATGTAGGTTTTTTTTGAAACCAATATATGTATAATAGAGCGACACCAAACGCCAAAAATACACTTTCACTAGCACTCCAATAGTGTTTTTGACATGTACCTTATTTTATTCGTTTTGCCAAAAGTATAAAAAACATGCATTTTCCTGGTA
Organism: Philornis downsi; assembly: GCA_019455685.1. Taxonomy (NCBI): domain Eukaryota; kingdom Metazoa; phylum Arthropoda; class Insecta; order Diptera; family Muscidae; genus Philornis; species Philornis downsi. Next base: position 3,519,432 of record JAHXMU010000092.1, on the reverse strand, counting down.
TATATAATGTAATAACATCTGCATCTGCGGCAAAAAAAAAATGCATTGGTATCGGCATACCAACGATTGTCGCTCGTAAGATGGCAATTTTTTTTGATAGGATGACGTCTGTCATATAACGCTAATATAAGCAGGCATTCGCTATTAATAAAGACGCAGAATCCCCATCTTTCTCGAATGCGGTTTTAATTGTTTTCATTCATTTTCTTACCCATAAACAAATAATTTAATCACAAACGGCAAAATATTATTTTCATTTTCTTAAAGCGTAAGTTATCCGCCTTCACTGACTGTCAAATGGCAAATGATTGACGCTGCTGTCTCAACATATGACAGTAATTCAAAAAAAGGGTTGTATTTACATATAATTTTATTGTTTACGTAATAGTAACAGGCAGCGACGCTCAAGCTAAGGTAGTTATTATACATTTAGCGCATCATTTTAACTCTTAAAATGTTATATTTTACTGTGGTTTTGTAATTATTTGCCAGCAAATAAAAATAAATAAGAAGTTTATACGTACATGAACAAAAACCTGAGGTAAATTTGAAAACGTTAAATAAAAAAATGATTACAAGTAAGCACTTCTATATGCAAACATATTTTAATACAAAAATAATTGCATTAACAATTAAATGGTACCAAAAAAAATACGATCGACTTTAAATAAAATTAATTATGATTGAGCATTTAAGAACAACAAAGCAGCGTTAAACAAACACGTTCGTCCCCACCCATTCTGTATGTGTTTAAAATAATTCGATTATTGCAAATATTTAACGATGCCAGCAGCCATCGTCTTCTTGCAAATCACACATCACACAACAAATTTATAGAAAAAGTGCGCATTTACACAAAAAAAAAAACTGCCAAAAATTGCATGATGAAATAATTGACCACCCCACCGTAGTGGTAACAAAAAGAAGAGTGGGGTGCACTCATAAAATTAAAATAGAACAATTACGCACGCACACGATAGGCTGTCAAAATTTAATTACTGAATTTGCGCCGCTTTTCCCATTTTATCTTGCGAATTACAATAAATACACGATTTAAAATAAAACATAAATTTCTTGGCATAATTAAAAATAACTGGGGCACTGTGTTTACCACAGAATACACACAAATTGTCGTAATTGAAAAATATTTAATTCTATATGTTGCACTTGCTATTTTTCATTACTACAAAATTCTAAAGCAATCAACGTACGTGACCATTGTCATTTATTATGGCTTCCTTTACCCATTACTAAAGTGGCCGTTGTTACGCCCTGCCGAAACTTTAGCGCTCTGTAAAACAATAAATAACTCATGAAATAGATACTTTTTGTTGATTTACTTGTTGGCTGTCCCAACTCAAAATGTGCAATTTTTGCTTTTTCTATTAAATCGCAACAGCAAAAGGCATAAAAGCAGAAGAGGCGAAAAACAGAATAGCAAAAAACACACGTTTTTCTGTTTCGAAACAAAACAAACAAAAAAAACTGGGTCAACAATTAAGCAAAAAAAAAAAAACGGGAAACGACTTTATTTTTTATTTTTGCAATCACTTTTCACATAAATGTTCTGTTAAACAAAAAAAAAAAACTGTATAGAAAAGCACTTAATTTTGATTTGTATATGCTTATAGATGAAAACAGCATTATTGTTTGCAAAATATTTAAAAATGCCCTCTTGTTAAATGGCAACGTTAATGAATTTGTGCATTTATTTATTGAACGTACAGAAGACAATTAATAAGAATCATCAATTAAGTATTTAAATCTGAAACATTACATTACACGTTATTTGAATGTTTCAAAATGATAATGCTATGGAAATACCTGTAACATATTTGCTTCCATAAAGAGGATTGATCTGACAGAATTAAACCAATTTGAGAAAAAAGGCAAATGTTAAGTATCAAAATTTTGCCATGTTTTTCACCAGTTTTATGTAGGCCAATTTCAATTTTGCCAATTTTGGCAAAGATATTGAAGCATATTTTGAATATACAATTAACCAAATATCTTGAGGTTAGGGCTTTTTTAAATGATTGTCAATGCGGATTCAGAAAGGGTAGAAGCACTACTTTGTTACTAGGTGTGACTGATAGTATTCGGGAAAATTTCAACGGGAGCAAAATATGTATATTGGTGTCATTGGATCTGGAAAAAGCGTTTGATCAAGTGGATCATACATTTTTGATTTATATGTTATATAATTTGTACGGCTTTGCAAACAATGCTTGTAGTTTAATTTACTCCTATCTTTCAGGAAAGAAGCAACAAGTTTGTGTCAATGGTAGATATAGTAATGTGCTCAGCATAAAGAGTGGGGTGCCGCAAGGTTTAGTCTTGGGGCCAATTCTCTTCACTCTTTACATCAACGATGTTTTTCCAAAATTGTATATCCTGTGTAAACCGTATGTCTTTACTAATGATATTCAGTTGCTATGATACGTTACGTGATTGGATTAATAAACATTAACTAAATTAAACAAAAAAAAAAAAAAAAAAAAAAATTTGAAATTTGGACTGTCCTAGCTAATTTAATGTTATATTCTAAATATTTTGTTTTTTTTTAATTCCAGTAGTATTTATTTTGAAATTTGCTTAATATTGGCCAAAAGGCTTTAAATTCAACTGTTCCATAAGCTGTTCAATAAATGAAATGAAATAAAAATAAGGCTAAATCAGTCAAACCAATCTGTTAGTGTGTCTTCTCCTTAATTGTGAATTCATATTTTTGTGAAAATACAGAGAGTTGAATGACCGATAAACATTTATTTTCATACATCGCACAACACCATATAATACGCAATTCTAGAATAAATCGCAAATTACGAAAACACGCTTCAATATGAGTAATTACCACGTAATGCGGCTATCTTGCGGTTGATTTCTAATAGAGCATTCACACAAAGACAAATGCCTTTTGTTTATACGCTCATCCATAGATAAATAAGTGTAAAAACAAGCGTCTTTTGGCAGAGAACAATTACCTGGGCAGTTGTATGCTGGTGCAAATGGGAGCCTCTAGTAAAGTATCAAAATAATCATCATCATAAACAACATCAACAAACTGATTGCTAGTTTCAACATTTGTCAAATGTTTAATTATTATTTCATAAAAGCTTTAATGTGCAGATTCTAAAACTGCATTAAGAAAATCTGGCTCGCAGTCAAGATGCCCCGCAGAACAAAGGGCATAATATGAAGCAAATCTGTTAGGTTCAAATCTATTTAGCAAGAATGTGGTTAACTTTTCTTGTTAAACATCTTCGATCAATCTTCTCAAAATAGGATTAATTCTATTAAATTTGCGCGAATAGATGACAAACTTATATAATGCTATGCTCGCCATTTAAAAATTTCAAAGCTATGTCTGAAGGAGCAATGCCTGGGAAACCTATAATAGGCCTAAAACGTTGCATTTGGCAAAAAATTCATACAGTAAGATATCCTCAATCATATTTAGTTATCGAAATATCAAACTGCAGGATGTTGCAAAATTAAAGGCAATTAACTAATTTAAAGGATAATTCCTTCAAATTTTCACACCAAACAGTTGCAATTTTCTCAAATGGGCCTGAATCTGTCAGATAAAGCTTTATGCACACATTATGAGTCACTCCACTCAGAGACTAATGGCTCAGTCGGAAAATCGAAAATCATTGAGTCGAAGGACGAACGAGAACCAAAATATTTGCACTGGCGTTAAGTGTGATTATATTTTGATACTGCGTAAAAGAAGAAAAACAAATTTTTTTTAGAAGTTTTCAAGTCCGTAAATAAATACATGTGGCAACAGAGCCAGAAAAAGAATAGAAGTAAAATAATAACGAAATATTTACTCGTATAACATATCAATATATGTATATGTTGTCAACGCCTTTATTATGGTTGCGACAAATTTCGTTTTTTACTATATATATTTTTTCACGGGCAACAAATTACATGAAACAATGTATCCCCATGGAGAGCAATAAGTATTATGAATTTTTTGAATTGTTTTCTAAAGCTGGATTTAAAAGAAAATATGTTTTTGCGTCATATGTTTTGATATTAAATCTTTTATCCCTATTTTATATTATTATTTTGCGTTTTGCAGGTTTTATTTTATTTATTTTTATTTTATTATTTTATTTTTATTACTTTATTTTTGTTTTATTTCATGGTATTAACCTTTGTTTAAACGCTTTCAAATATTTCAAACTACCATGTTTTTGGAATGTAATGTTTACAAATCAGCAGCGCTAGAAAAACTATCTGGAGAAAATACAGACTACAGCCTGATGAAAAAATGTAGCTTGAAACTTTTGGATCATTTTCTTAGTTGAAGCCAGTGTAGTATCAGTACCATGGTACAAGACAGGTATACGCTGAAAAAGGACTAAATTTTCGAGTGAAATTAGACCAAATATGTCAGCATCCAAGACATCCAAAATTAAAACATTAAACAGCTTGCCTGAATGAGCTATAACGTCTAATGACGAAATATGTGTAAATTTTGGTTTGAGGATTTCAAATGCTCTTAGATTTTCAAGGCTGGTTCCAGTTTAAGAGGCATATTTGAAAAACTTTAACTAAACTTAAACTAAATTGGCATTTTCTAAGAGCCCATCTAATACAGTCGGAGAAAAGTTTACCCCTTTATGTTTCCAGGAACTGATACTATTTTTAATATTCAAATTTTATTTTAGTGTATAAAATAACAAGCATTCAAAGTTTAGTTTCGTATTCCTGATTCCCAAACTGCACTGTTATTCGTAACCTATAGATAATGTAACTAATTAAGAATTCTTAAACGTTAATCTTTATATATATAATTCTGCTGATGGTTTAGATTTACAATTCGGTCCAATTGAACAAAGGGGCGTGGTACCTCCCATACAAACAAAAAATTAAAAATCAATTATTTCTGCTCCTGCTTACGGTATTTGAACAAAATTTGGTGCGTAGGTTGGGTGTAAATATCTTAGGTGCTACTGCAAATATGGGCGGGATTGGACAATGGAGCGTGGTACCTCCCATACAAACCATAAATTAAATATCCAATATTTCTCCTCCTGTTTACGGTATTTGAACAAAATTTGGTACATCGGTTTGGTGTACATATCTTAAGTGCTGCTGCAAATATGGGCGGGATTGGACAATGGGGAGTGGTACCTCCTATACAAACCACAAATTAAAAAGCAATTATTTCTGCTCCTGCTAAAATTTGAAGGCAAAGCAACGTTTGCCGGGTCGGCTAGTAGACTATATTAAATTACAATCACCGCGTTAGTCTCCTCATTGCAGGGGTACTACTGCAAATATGTCTCTTTAAAATGATTAGAAACGAAATTGAAAATTTTATTATTACATAGTTGATGTTTGGATACGGAATTATGCTACAAATCGTAGTATATTAAATATATATTATATTTATTCATAATTTTTCACGCATAAAGCTTATATATTTTAAAGTTATCGTGCGGAGGAAAACAAACTGCTCCCCTACAAAAATAGAGGTACAATTTGGTAAATGCTTTCGAATTTAAGCAAGTAATTATCGGCTCCAGCAATAGGAATAATAGCTGAACAAAAAAAAATACAACATTTTCAATTATGCAAGCAAAGCTTAGAGCGTAAACAAGTAAGCAATTTTAACACAATCGTCGTTCCCCCTAAATGCGCATATTAGACACTCGGTTCCGTTTTTACTCCCTGGAAGTGTCATCGGTAACAAATTATTTTAACATATTTTGTTTTTATTATTTATTTATTGTTTCTTCCGCTACTAGTGTTTCAAAATATATTTCTACTGTCGTTATTAAAAACAGGAAATAGATCTACTGAAGGCACTTGCAGCTTTGATGTTTGACCATTTTCCGTTTGTGTAACACTCAGCTTCATACCAAAGGGATGTTTGAGCCATCGAAAATAATTATTTCTTCTTTTATTTCTAGAGGAAATGTGGCGTAACAAGTTTCAGTGCCGATAACAAGTTCCCGTTGGCATCCCCATGACACAACTCATAGTGCCATATAAAATAGGAAAATATCTAAAAATTGCTATAAATGGATTGAAACCTAGTGAGAATGGACATTTATTATTTTGTCGCTAATGTGATCATATTAATATAGGAAGAAATTCAAACGAAAGTTTTGCTACACATAAATAATTTACTATCAAATGCTGCATAAGTTTTCGGACATTTTTTATTTCGGTGACACGCATAATTTCAGCGTTATCTTGAGAAAGGGATGTTCACAGGAATGTTTTTGCCACAGAAATTATGTGTTATTATCTATTCCCTCTTATACGCGATGTTATTATATTACCTACGAAAATTTTTTTGCGAGTAGTTTATAATGGTTCTAATTTACAGTTTGTGAATGACATGAAATGTTTGGGAGTCTTATTAGATGATAAGCTGCGTTTTGAGAAGCACATTAATCATGTTGTTTTAAGTGTTAACTATGCACTGAGGCAGTTATACACAACTAATTTGTCGCTCCCGCTGTATGTGAAAAAGCAACTGGTTCATGCCCTAGTTATGCCAAGTATTATGTACTGCTTAGAGATATACTCTGCCACTAATCAAAAATATATGAAACTCCTTCAATTATCTTTGAACAGAGCTGTTCGCTACATCTTTTCTCTAAAGAGACGTGTACATATAACACCTTTTGTGATTAAATTTCTGGGATGTTCATTTCCTGCATTTGTCGATGTACGATTGCTGTTGTGTTTTTACAAAATATATTCTAACCAATGTCCGCGTTTCCTATACGAATCTTTTAAATTTTGTCATTCCGTTCGTAGAAGGCAATTGTTTATCCCCAAACTTTGCCATCTTACAGCACGATCTTTTAATGTAAGAGTAGCTCGTAGCTATAATACATTGCCAAATGAGCTTAGAAATTTAAATGTATCATACACAACATTTCGTAATAGACTTATCTATTATATGCAGTTGACGTAGGTGATATTCTTTACATCTTACATCTTCTTTGACATCTTAATGCTTGCATTTACGAGTGAGATTTATTAATTATTGGTGTATTTATTGGTTGATATTAAATGTATGATTTTATGTGATCAATTTTTATGTTATATACATTTTTACATTTACTTTGGAGTAGTACTTATTTGAATTTACGCATTTTTATTGTGATTTACCAACAAAAAAAAAAAAAAAAAAAAAACTTGCAATTTGGCCTGACCTACATACATATATACATCATTCAATATTTAATTTTTTCCATTATTTTTATTTCCCTTCATATCGCCTACTTTGTGGTGCACTTCATTTTGAGCGTTATAGGTAATTAGTTACTAGTTAAATTAATTTGATATTCTAAGTTATATTTTGTTTTTCAAATTCAAGTAGTATTTATTTTATGTATTTTGTAATTTGTTTAATATTGGCCAAAAGGCTTTAAATTACAAGACTGTTAAATAAATGAAATGAAATGAAATGTTTGTTTCCAAAAATATTACGTATAAAGTCAGAATATTATTATATATTTTATTATACACGTTAAAAAGGACTGAAAATTGGTCAATAAAATGCAAAATATTTATTTTTCATTAAAATGTATTGTATTGCTTTGCAAAATAGTCTCCTCCCGAATTAACAAATTCTAAACAATATTTTTTACCGTTTGATCTTTTGGCATTATTTCCAAATTCACAACACCGCAATAACAAAAGAGAACTGTCAACATTATACTGACTTTTGATCAACTCATACATGGTTTTTCGTTGCAGGTTCAGTTTGAAGGTGTCATTCCGTAGCTTGCTGACTGTTTTACATGTCTCATCCATTATAATGCATTTTATGAATGTGAGGTCTGAATTTATTCGTTCTATCGAGCATGTTTTAAGGGCTTTTATTATAGTATTAAGTCTGAATATTGAGTCAGTTCTTTCGTTGATGATGATTTTCAGCCGCAATATCCTTCACTTTGTCGACCAGAACGAGACAAATATTGTACGACATCTTGATCGCTTTGGATGCAGTGACAAAATCAAGCACATAAACAAACTGAATTCCAGAACACTCAAACTCCACATCAATATTGAGAAAAGTTATATCAATTTAGCGACAAAAAGAATTTTGACAATCCCCTTAATTGGGCTTCTTAAATTATCATATACTTGCAAATATTTAGTAAAAAAATGTTTAGTTTAAAACTTAAATTGCATTCTCAATTTTACTACTAATAACTGGTAATATGAAGTAAAAAATATTTACTGACAATTCCACGCTCTGAAACTTTGCTTTAGCAAATCTCCAATATAAAGACAACGTATTTGTCTCTACCACTGGCATGCGGAAGGTGCTATTTAGCATACGCACAAAGCCCACATACTCAAGCAGTCGTAACAACATTTTCTTTAAATAAACAATAGCGATACTAACTGCAAAAAAAGTCGCTCTCCTCCATAAAAAAGTAAATTACTATGTAGCTACAAAAGAAAATTGTAATGTCGACCATGTTCATATATATTCCAGTATTTTAATTTATCCACGTACTTGCACAGTGCAAAAAATACGCCACCATTATCATGACCATGGATCGTGGTGGGATGTAGTTCGATGCCGCAGCCGCTCCATTGTCTGCATCAAAATATTGCAATTAAATTAATGTGACCAACGACCAGATGTCTCTGGTTTCAAGGGGGACGAGAATGAGCACGAAGACGAAGGCAAAGGCAACGGCGTCAGTGATAGCAACGAACCGTCAGTATTCATTGAAGGCAATCAAGTTCATTGTTGCAACTGTAGATAAGTAGACAGAGAGTAAAAAAGACATGTTTATAAGATTTTTTTCAGGCCGTAGAATCAGAAAAGGTCGGTGGGAAACACAGAAAGAGATCAATGAGTTAGCTTCAAAATTTAATTGAAAATCAAGGAAATTTAATTATTAATTGGCCATCGTATATATACATACATATATACGAGTATATATAACTGTCAAGGGTAAAAAAAAATCAAAACTGTAATTAAATAAAGTACTGGGAAGTTATAGTTATCGATGGGCATTAACTGACATACGTATATTTATGGATTCCTAATACGTATTATAGCAGAGGCGATACTATTGAACTGAACTGCTATTTGTATATGATCTTGAAATAATTGATCTGTGTTGTTACTAGGACCATCTAGCAATTTCCTATCTAGCGTTCTTGACGTAATGACAAGAAAACATTATTAGTAGTTTACTTCTAAATGATCTATTATTTTCTAAGTGACGGCTGCTTTTCGCTCAAAATTTTAACAATACAGTATCAAATCTTCGTGGTTCAAAACGAACACACAACCTGTGTCTATAGAACGAATCACTCAAGTTGTTCGTCAAACAAACGAGGGGCAACTAGTTGTGTTCGTCTTGAATGGCTTTAATAAAAGACGCACCTATACAAAGCGGAGGCATTAGTACAACAACTACAGCAAAACTACTGCAACCTATTGCAGTACATATGGTTTTATAACAAATCTGTCAAGTGGATCTATCAGTATGTCATCGTGCTAAAGGGTGTTAAATCTGTTAGATTAATGTGCCAAGATATAATCCCTTTATAGAGGATGACACACTAACAGGTTTCAACCTATTTTACCAAATATTTGCAAATTTTCTTTAATAGGATTTAAACCGTCAAACCAGTCTGATATCGTGTTATCTTCTTAGACCTCGTTCAGAGAACCATGAGAAATATAATCACAATTGACGATTTAACAATTTGATCTGGCGAGAACAGTTCACACAGGATTATCACTTAGTTTAGGTAAATCTGTTGACCGCCTTTTTACTTCTCCTGGGGTGAGGTGAAAGATTGATGCTATACGGACAATCTACAAATGATTCACGCTCTTAAGCGCTACCTCGACGCATTGAAAGGAGTCCTCTTGCAATTAAATCAATTGCTCGGCCACCATCTTACTACATTTTTAAGAAGCAAGCCCAAATGTCTCACCTGTAACTGCAGAAAAAGAAACCGGAGTAAATATTTGTCTAGAACTTAAACAGTAAAACAATGTTTAAAAGTATCCATTTCCAAGGCCATTTACCTCGATAAGCCATTAAGAAACATATAAATACAATAAAGACAGTCGTAAACAGCCGACAAAAACGGACTCATTTCATCGGAATTGTACAAATAATAGTGATTTTATTTAAACTCGCAAACTCATTTAATATTTTATATGAACAGTACGTAAAAACGTGCCCAATACAAAACGATAACAGACCTTATGATGGTAGTCTTCGACATTAGGCACAAACAAACACGCCAGTTGCTGCTGTGGTGAAATATTATTAGAGTTAACAAATTAACTGATTACATTTTGTTGATTACATTAGTTATATTTGTTTGAGTTAAGTTTTCCCCTTTTTATTTTGAAACTTAATTAAGCGTTATCGCCATTGAATTATGGTAGGGAAGTAGCACTTAAGTACTTAAAGTCGCGTTCGCAATCGGAGTAATTTGGTCGCAGAAAATGAGATTGCATTAGGGATAAAAGTTGCGGCATTTTATATTGTTCATTAATAAAAATTACATCCATTCTGTCTGACGTTGGTTTAGTCGGGGAGCTCTCCTTGCATCATATACGAGTATAGCTTAAAATTCAGTTGTAACGTTTCACAGGATTGTAATTTTAAGCCTTATGGCCGATTTGATTAAATTACAATATTACAACGTATCTTCTCCATAATTCAATAACAAATGCATTTTACAACTTTAAAATATTAATGTTATAAACAAGTTCGTGTGACTTAATACCAGAAAAATATGATTTACAATATGACCATCTACTTCACTTATATACTTATATATATATATATATATATATATACTTATATTTATATTATATTATATATATATTATATATTATATTATATTATATATTATAAATACTTATATTTTTAAATAATAAAGGACATCGCATCAATATAGTAGCAATTTTTCACAGATTCCGATCACAATTTCTTTATTTCACTGCGTTAGCAGAGTTAAATTCAAGTACCCGTCCAAAGAATTCAAAGAATGGGCAAGGCAATCAGAAAACGGCAAAGTTTCTCGTCTTGTGTTTATGATGCTACCAATATCTTCGGCTACTTTTCATTGTCTAATTATGCAGCTTTTCACTAACACTAAGTAGTTTTATTCGAAAATCTCTTTCATAAATGCAATTGCAAAGATTTTTCTGCCATATAATATAAAGTTTTTAATTTATCATTAATATTTCACAGCCTACTTCACACAAAAACATTTACAGTTTTGTAAATAAACTGACAGAGTAAACAAAAAAATCGTTGGGATTATATTTTGAGATTAAGCTTTGTATGTAATCAGTATTTGCCTATAAAATACTGCAACTTCTCTTCATATCTTATGGGAAATGTCCCATGCTTACGTTGACGATGCTCGCAAAATTTGCCTGATTACAAAACTCTTCGCGAAAATTTCGTTTAGGAGCGCTATTGACGTGTTCTTCAGCTTAATTGCTCTTCCATTTTCAATAGGATAAGAAGCTGTTCTACATAAAAACATTCTTTGTAAATGCAATTGCGGCGATATTTCTGAAATTGAGATTCATCGCTGAAAATGATTCCAAAAATTACCATCCAATTGTTAATCTGCTGTAAGCCATTTAACTAAATTTCTTTCTTGTGGAGCGCACCACTTTCAATAAGACTGATCTGTCAGTTGTCGTTTTGTCAGTTTAATTTATTTATTTTGGCTTGTTATTTAAAGCCTTCCGGCCCATTATAACTAAATTACAATATGCAACAATTCATCTATTAGGTTTAATCTGCTTAATAATATAAAAATTATAAAAGCACGTAATACAAATTAAATAGAAAATATATAGAAATATAATATGATTTTAAATAAGGTATGATTATTAAAGACTAAAACAAGTATGAAAAATAAACAAATTTAGAAGTTAGAAGTTAATCGGTATGTAAGCTGAAAATATAAGATAATCGGTATGTAATAAAGGCTGCTCACAATTTCCACAAATAACGCGAAATTCTAATCTTTTGCAAATGATTTAATTTCAAATGAAAATACAAGTTGCTCAGTTTTTTTTCCTCAAATTTTATTACAACTCAATAATATACTAAATAACAGCAAATGAGCTGTTTAATGTTACAATTACGATCTATTCGCCCAAATGTACCACTATTTGTTATAGTCTGAATTATAATTTTAATACGTTATCTACAAAATGTCATACTGATTGTAAGTTACATATTGCAAAGTGTTCAAATTGTTTCATGGAGTAGTCAATGATAATATTATCGAACAAATCGTTTAGAAAAATCAGACTATTGCCCACCTAAACAAACAGCGGTCCAATGAAAGCCCTTCTACCACCGACTAATGTGTCCTATATGATATGAGTACTAGGCTGTTACCTTTGCTGAAATATATGCCGGGTGGGTAATAATACTACAAACCTTTAACTGAGTACTGTTCTTCAGAATCCTGCTACGTAGTCTATAGGTAATAACATTGATTTTGATTTCCACTTAGGTAAAAAAAAACAAAATAATTGGAAACATAAACCGAATAAAGCCTTTTTCAGAAAGTAGAATTTCCGTGAAAGATTGCAGCGCCACATCTTTACACTTGATAAATCTGTCCCAGCCGTTTATTTTACAGATTCTACAGATTTGTAGGTTCACAGATTCAAATTATTGACAACGGACGTTCGACGACTTAGACGCTGCGAAGGGGTTTTTAGGGGCTCCGCAGTAGCCGAAATACTCGGCTTATATAGCGGCTCAAATTGCAGCCGATTTTAACGAAGTAGCCGAATTGTTGATTCCTTTTATGGCGTTTTAATGCAGTTGTAAAAAAATTAAAAATTTATGAATTTCGGTTTCGGCCAAATTCAAAAAACGAGTGTAGCTAAATTGGCAGCTTTGACCCTAATCAAAATGACAGCAATGACCGAATAATTAATAACCTGAATAATATTAATTGCAATATTTTTCGGTTGCATTAGAGAAGAAAAGTTGGCAAACAAAAAAAAAACATTTAAAAAATGAGAGAGAAAAAACATTTAAAAGAAGAGATATCCACATTTATTTCCAGACAACCGACAGTTGTTCATATGAAGATACAAAATATGGAAATATGGAAAATATGAAAATATGGAGACTCAAAAGGAAATTCCTGCAACAATATTATTACAGGGATGTTTACCGTAGAGTAGGCAGGTACATCATTAATTTTTATTTCATTTCATTTATTCATACATCATGACGCAGGAAAGCCAACAAAGACAATTATATAGCATCACATATAAAATATAAAATTCTTTAATACAATATTAAATATCCAACAAAAAATATAATATAATAAAGTTAAAAACGATATAAATTAAAATGTAAATAACAAAGCTTATAATTATGGTTCCCCAATCAAATACAGTTATAAAGCAAATAAAAAAGAAAAACCAAGTGTCGATAATGAGCTCATAATGTACTGTAGGCTACTGAAGTTCACTTAATGCAAATCAAATATATTTGTATTGAAAAACTTGATTAGAATAAGCAAAATTTTGTAGATGCAGAGGGAGCCGATTCCAAGCTCTGCAAACGCGCACCGTATATGATTTTAAGAATATAGAAGAGCCTGATATAAGAGAAATTACAAGTTTTGGATTTATAGTTCATCTAGTGAACTAGTGGTGAACTAAATATTGCCAATTAATAAAATGATTTAATGATTCAAACTTCAATGCTATTCTTAAAAAGGAAAGAAGTAAAAAACGTTTAGCATATTGTGATATATGATCATAGCACCTCAAACTCTACACATACCTTACTAACATATCAAAAATCCTTTCCAAGAAATCAAAATTGGAAATGATTGCACTTAAGTGATCGACAACATTTCAGAAATTATAGGTACAAAAATTGCACAGATAAAATGCGTACTGTGCTTGTAGTACCTACAGTGCTTTAAAATATTCACAAGAATGATCTGTATGAAACACAACATTTATTAAACATAGACTTTTAAAGAAGGAAAGCACCTTTTATGAAATTTAATTTTGCCTTAGATTAGTTGAGTGTTCATTCAGGCCCATAAATATTTGCTGCACCAGTTAAACAAACGTTATCAATAAAGGTGCTTTCGCACCTACGCAGATAAGTGCAAATTATATCGATATCCTGAAATATACTGATCTGCAGAAAACAGTCCACGTTTTCATGTTTCTATAAAATAGCATTAATTGTCTCCGGGTTGAGATGATAGTTGCCCCTGCTGGATGGAAGTTTTTCTAAATTTTCTTAAAATAAGCCTGCTAAAGTTTAACTGAAGGTTTTGTTTCATTGTTGATTATTTTCGTTCGATTATTTATGCATTTAAAACTATTCTTCTTCCAAAATTACAATAATTTACATAAAGTATAGGAAAGGAAGTGATTTTTTTTAGAAATTAAAAGAAAAAAGTATATATTGTGCGGCAAAAGCATCCCTGTAATAACATTCTTAACAAAAGTTTCGAGAACTAAATACCAATTAAAAACTTCAACGGTATCTGCGTAAACAACAAAATTCTCTCATGCAAAACGAAAACTTCCTTTGAACTGTGTACTAGCCGATATCGAAGAATTGAACATCTAAATTTGAAACTTTGAATCTGCACTACTTTAACGCCAATACTATTGTTTCTATATTTTCTATAATAGTACAATAAATGTACTAAATTGGCGTGCGAATAGATTATAATTAGGGATTTTACTTTTTGGCTTTTAAATAGCGCAAATGACGAATTTTAAAGACACATACATACAGTCCATATGCAATACTATACGTCAATTTGATCTCTTCTTCTTTGTTCATCCCAATCTCCTCCCGATACCAATCACAAATTTTCTCCCATCAAACTATTCAATATCGCTAGAAAATTTCTTACACTTCTTAGAATTTTAGAGAAATTAATTTCACAACACAAAGATTCCTATCCATGATAATAACAACGGCATTAACAAATAATGAAAAATTGCTTGTGCTTCCTAAATGATTTGAAAAGTCATTGCTTATCTTTAAAAAAAAGCAGAATGGTGTCAATATACTTGTTGCCTATAACCTCTCGGCCCACCCGCCCTCATAAACCAGGCGACGCTATCAACCACCATTACTTTTAACCAATGCACTGCACACATACGTACGTGTGAACATTCATACGTCTGTACGTATGTACGTACAAACCTAATTTCGTATGTGAGTGGCCGCTGACTTTTATTTCTAAACAAATATTTCTGTTAAGGCAAATATAAACAATAATACGACGTAGTTTCACTGTTTTTGATTCGAATAGAGAAGGGGGAAAAGCAAAACAAAAACACACTTATAAACAACTTTAAAGGCAACCAAATATGAAGCGTGCAGACGGACGACGCATTAACAACGATGAAACCAACTGACATACAGTGGCATGGATAAGTTTAATGTTCGCTTAAAATACAACCCAGGCAAATAGAGGGACCGTAATGCAACGAGTACCTTTCACACCATAATAACTCAAGTGTTACATTGTTTCGAGAGCCATGTCAGTCTGAGTGACGGCGGAAAAGAAACTATTGAAAGAGTACTACGTTTTTCAATTTTGATGAATGAAAAGCGTTGGTGATTCACTTTGGTAGTAAATAAAATAAAAATAAATAAAAAAAAACTAAAGGCGGCGCATGACGAACATTTCGCAGTCTACAAAAAAAAGAAAAATTCTAAAATCACTGCAATTTGTAAGGTTTCTTTCACAAATTTCAATTGTTGCAGCAATAATTGATTATTGCAAATGACGAAAAATTGATTTATTGATAAGGTTTATGGGAGGAAGCACGTAAGTTGCAGTATAATATATTTTGGCGAGAATTTGCGCTATAATACGTGATCTGCGTCAGATAGGCAGGCCGGCGGTATTATACACAGGTATACAATAGCTTTTATAATTGGCGGAAAATACGTCCGAGTTGTAATTATAATAAACAAACGTTGTAATTGAATTGTTTACAATACGTAAGGGCCAAAGATAACAAAAGGAGAGACTAAGTAATGACTAAATTTAAACAATTATATGACGAACAATGTCGACAAGGGAGACAGCATAACGCAGTTCTTTATATAATTGTTTCTTTAATTGTTGCCTAAGTACGTAAGTTCAAGATAAATCGAAAGAGTTTTCGTCTCTCGTAACATAAGAATGTTGCAAAATGTTTACCAACTGGTTCCCTTTTTTTTTTTTGGGGTTATTAGAACAGCCAAGAAGCTCAGCCATTCAGAAAAAGCTATATTTACAGTTGTTCCGGGATGTCAGGTTGTTCAAAAACGAATGCCAACATTTTGGCATTTTTTAATCTATTTCACAAGTTATCGTTTTAATCCAGTAGATTAAATCGTTATTAAAGAATTATATAAAAACTAATGAAAAGGCTTTTCTTTCCACATAATTTTTAAAAAATTAAGCCTAAAATGCAGTAGTAACTCTTAAAAATAAAAACAACTGAGAACATTTGTCTTAACATTTTCACTAAATATTAATTCGAAACAGTCCCACAGCCAGCAAAAAATTTCAAATTTTTTTTTCCATTTTCTTTTGAATATTTTGCATTCAAATTAGTTCTATTTATAACTTAAATTGTATTTTCCTTTTCTTTCATATAATTTTAATTTTATTTATAATTTAAAATGCCTTTTCCTTTTTTTCATATAAATTTTATATTCAATTATAAATTGAAATTGTCTTCCTTTTATATAACTACATGTACATATTAAAGCTGAAATATTTTAGATGAAATTTTCCTCATAAAGTTTTCAAATTTCAATTTCAATTTGCTTATTAAAACGAATAATATAATATAATTCGTTTATAGAAAAATTTCAAATTCTTAATTGTTATTTTTTCAATATAAATTTAAAATTTCTCTCATTTCTTTTTGGAAAACAAAAATGCAATTTTAATCTCTTGTAGACAAATGTTAAATAAATTAATTATATATGTACATATATATAGCTCATCCAGTCTACAGCGAGACTAAAAGTTTCCAAATCCAAATAAACAGTCGAAATTCTCATCAAAGCAAACTATTATTTTATCATGCTGATTTGTGCACACCCCAAAGGAGGACAAAGACTGTGGGACATTTCAAGAGCGTCTGGAAAAGAAACATATGAAGAGAAAACTCACTTAGTCCAACAATCGAAATTTCATTCTGCATTGTAAAACATCCGATAACGGGTTTCGACATTACTTCCGCAACAACCACAAGAACTTGGTTGCAACTCAATGAAGAATGAAGAAAATTGCTACGGAGAATTGTCGAATCACAATTACAGAAATTGCTGAGGATGTCGGCATATCGGTTGGCTCCTGCCATGCAATCTTTTCGGAAATTTGAGCATGAAGCGTATGGTAGCGAAGTTCGTTCCAAAATTGCTGAATTTTGACCAAATAAAAACGTCGCATGAGCATCGCTCAGCAATTGAATGACGTCAACGATGATTCAGATTTGCTTAAAAGGGTCATAACTGTTGACGAATCATGGGTATAAGGTTATGACATCGAAACCAAAGGCAAATCGTCCCAATTGAAGAAAGAGTCCAGGAGAGCCAAGACCAAAAACAGCCCGCCAAATTCGATCGAATGTCAAAGTTTTGCTCACTGTTTTCTTCGATTACCATGGTGTAGTGCATCAGGAGTTCTTACCACAATGTCGTACGGTAAATAAGGAGTATTGCCTTGAAGTTATGCACCGTTTGCATGGAGCAATACTAAAAAAAACGCCCGGAGTTGTGGGAAAAAATCATGGCTTTTGCATCATGATAATGCACCTGCTAACTCATCTTTGCTTGTGAGAGATTATTTGGCCAAAAACAACACCATTATCATGCCTCAGCCACCATATTCACCAAATTTGGCCTCCTGCGACTTTTTCCTGATTGAAGATTGAAGAGACCCATGAAATGACGGCGTATTACGACGATTGAGGAGATAAAAACCGAATCGCTGGGAGAGCTCATGGGCATACCAAAAAGTGTATATCAGAGTCGCTTCGAGGATTGGAAAAAAACGCTGGCACAAGTATATTATATCTGAGGGGAACTACTTTTGTTAATTGTTAATTAATGTGTCTCCTTCCCTTTTCCCCGCATTTAAATGAATTTTTTCCAACCTCTCCTGAAATCCCTAATCCTTCTGTTATCTTTTTCTCCAAAAAAAAACTTCCCCTTTCCATTCTTCCCATCGACCAAAAATTCCCTCGCCATCTTAGTCTTAAAGTTACTGTTTTTAGTCTTTGTAAGCCTTCCGAAGCGATAAAATGATTCCTATGATTCCTACCTTAACTTAAATAAATCAGACACGTGATATTTAATTTGATAATTTCATATTTTTTACATATCAGTTTTACAGCAGATGCTGTACAAATACAAATTGTTTTTATTTATTTACTTATTTATGTTTGATTGATGAGTAGCATCACAGAATTGCAAATAAACACGTGTATTTCCATAGAAACCAACGGAGAGAGAAACAGAAATTACAACCCTCCATATATGTATATATATATATAGTATATGGAACGGGTATACTAAATTACACATATAAAAAAAAACAAAATAAAAATAAAAACAACCAACCACTAGACACAACGTGCCTAATCTTACAACTTGTAAAATAGAGAAAATCAATTTGAGGTTTTCTATAACATGTTCCAACCGACTGTCTGTCTGTGGTGATGAAATTGAAATCGACAACGACACATTGCATTCGACAAATACTATGATTACTTTATATTACTCAATAGTAATTTCGATAAGAAATTAACGAGATTGCAATTAGTAGAAAACGGATGTCAGCCGCAACAATTATAAAATTTGCAAGTTAGTTGTGCGAATTTAAAAACGTCTGACCTTGTGGAAGGGCTATCAGCCTGTCTTTCTCTACCTCATTAAATACGCATAAGTGAGCGTTGCCGTAACAAAGTAGAGACGATAAGACGGACATAGTCTCCTTTGTAGCAGATTCTAGTTTGAAGAGAAATGCCCATTGTGACCGTTTTACAAAATTAGCCTATGGTGAAGCCCTCCTGTGGTTACCCTTAATTAAACATTGTACTTGTTTACAATTCTCTGGAAAACAGTTTCAAATTTCCTAATATAACATACATATCTATTTGAAGACGAAAGGGGGCCTGTTTTATTATATTTGCTTTCTCTTGAGTAAACTAAGTAAACATAAAATATACATAACACCTACCTTTTTGACTTAGCCGAAGGATAGACCACCGGCTAGTTGTGTCAGTGAGATTCCGCCGGTTTTACTTAGCGTGTGCGTGATAATCGTATTGATACACTGCTTTAACGCACCTTTTTAAATGCCGCCAAACGCAAACGCTGGGCTAGCACAGGGAATAGGAAAGACATACGCATTTTTGTTTGTTTACACTTCTGTGAAAGAGAATTCAAAATAATTCCTAATTATTTCTGAAGCTACTAAAGCAATATTTAAAACATAAGATCAGATCCAACGACTCAGCGAGGAAAATGGAATTAATAATGCGCCAGCTGTTTATAATCTAAAAAAAAATAACGCATTATTATGGTTTCATGAAAACAATTTCGAAAATTTAGCGGTGTTAAGACACACCTGTCACTGGCCTTTAGTTCGCTAACCGAATCGCTGCCTTATGCGTTATGCTAACCGACTCGCTTTCCGCTTTCACAAATTTTATTTTGTACAAAAATTACTCTTGTGGTCTAACAAACGCTTAAGATAATAAAATATGAAAACGGATCAACGCTTCAAAGACAATACGGTTAGATTTCTTCTATCGCAAAAATAGAAAATAATCCTAATCAATTAGATTAAATACAAAAATGCACAGATGATATTAATTTAATTTAATTTATTTATTCAGCATTGTAATTTAAGGCCTTAAGGCATTCTCCTATTTTAAATTTGGCCATTCAATACTGCATGGTTGTTTCACAGTGTTGATGCATTTCATGCCATTTTCACACTGGATTATTAACTTAGCAACTGAGAACAGAAGAAATTTTAGCTACGTGACAAAAACCAAATGAACATTTTGTAGAATATGTATGAAACTATGAAGTACATGTTGCTGTTACCAAGTAATTATCACGTTTGCAATTTCGGTATGATATTTGAAACGTTTGTACGTAAATATTGTGCACCTATATAGATCGACCGAAGAAGGTAACCGCCGTTCTGTCCGTCCAAATAGAAAACCATGCATAAAATAAGTAGAATGTACATTGTAATTTCATAGCCTTCGTTAAGTTCATTTTAACATCAACATTCCTAATTTAAATTTTCAGTAATTATTTTGTTTTAGGAGACCCCGGAAATGCCAACCATTCCCCCAAGCACGCCTGACAGAAGATCTGCAAAAGCTATTCTTTTATAAGTGTCTTATATGCTTATTTTAGAAGTGAAAAGTTGCATGTGTACCGGGCTTTTTAGAATGCAAAGGAAAACCTGCTAAGCCTTTCCCAGAAGAAAATGTTAGCCTCTAATTCTTCAACGAAAGATAATTGCGAAATCCTACAAAAGATCACACGATTGCCAAAGACTTAGAACTTGGTAAAATAGTTAGACATATGGCAGCTAGAGCCAATATGAGGTAAATGGTGTAAAGACATTAACTTCATGACCAATATTCCTGGATTCTGGATATTCCAGATTGCAGCAAAGAAAAATAAGGGTTGAAAGTCAAGCTTCTCAATGTATGAGCTAAAGATTAAGCTAAAAACTGCAGTTGGCTATTCTTTCACTAGCCATTACTGTCGCTGATGCTCCCTGATTTCATAAAGATTTAGAAATTCTTGGCTGCATACATGGGTACGAGCAATTTTTAACATATTTATGATTTATTTATATAGCTGATGTCGCTTGAAAAAAGTGACGCTCTCAAATCGACATGACAACTGTTCATGACGGCACGGGTCCCATGTGACTTCTTCAGTTGCCGTATACACAGATCTTGATCGCACTCAAACAGTATACGCCCAAGTCCATATTTGCCTGCACGATCAATCGTTGAAACAGCTAGAAAATTGGCATTGCAAATACCAAGTTATTACTAATTAGGAAAATCAAAATTTTATGATATTTCTTCTAGCGATCATTACAATCTAAACATTCCATGCTTGCCAATACGATCAATCAGTTATAAACTATAACTAATTTAGGAGTTAACTACTTGCAGGCATTTCATCTTGAAACAGCACAAATAATTTCCTTATGTTTTGCCAATTTAGATGTCGAAATTGTATAAAATCCCTTACCCTTGACACCTTTAACCGACAACCTTCCATTACATTTTCTAATCGCATCACAACATCCATTTGCTACATTATCAACGAAGTGAATCTTGATAATTAGCTTTGAAAACTAACGATAATTCGCTAGAAATATTGAAAGTTATTGTGTCACTTTTGTTGTTGGAATGAGGGCTTGAATCATGCACCTGGTACGCTTAATCTAAAAGGATGAATGTTTATAATGCTGCCGAAATTTTCAGCAGTTGAAAATTTTGGATCATTTCCGTTTTGGTAACAAGCAGATTTTTAAGAAGCTGCCAATAAAATTGTGTTTTTCTAAAATAGAGCATCGTTTTTATTTTATTTCTTAAGAAATTTGATTTTTTAATTCCAAGCATTTGAAAAGTTCGCGATATAACCTATAGAGGGCATCACAAACTTTAATGAATGAAATGAATACATTTCTTGGCAATAACTACCCTTAAAAATGCCATATGCAAAATTTCGTGAGCATGCATCAATGTGATTGTATACTTTGCAAATGATGCGAATGCATCCCTCATAGGAGAGGCTTCAGATGTGTTAGAAATGATAGTAAAATTCGTGCATCAATGTGATTGTATACTTTGTAAATGATGCGAATGCATCACGCACAGGAGGGACTTCAGGTGTGTTAGAAATGATAGTAAAATTCGAACTTCTCATAGGCGTTATTGGAAAATTGATAGTGTGTGAGATAGATCACATCGCAAACATCTCATCTGAATTTGTGCAACATTTTACACCACAGACAGTGTTCGTGTTTGCCGCCGGGGCTGAGGGGGAAAAATGACTTTTTCTGCGAAAATTTGACTTTAGTTATAAAAATTAAAAAGTAGCAAACAGTTGTTATCACAACCCTTATAAAGCCATTGTTGATTTTAATTTTTGCATCCAAGAAATATTTTTTTAAAAACTTCTCACGTCCAAATTTGCATATAAAATAATGAATACACCGCTGTTTTATATCTTTCCGATTTCGGTTATCTCCTTCAATTTATCAACCCGGTGATAGAGAACAAATTTCTAAATTTCATTTACAGTTTCTAACCAAAGAGAGCTAAAAGCCATCAAAAATTAAACGAAGACCTTTTTCTAAAAAATCTCACAAACATTATAAATAGGAGCGAAGTAAACGAGGGTTTCATTTGGACCGTCTACTAGCCTGTATTTCTAATTGTGGCTATGACTAAAAATAATTATTACTCAATTTGACTATGAATTTCGTGTTAATACATCTTTTGTGACTTTTAGAGTATCCTAAAGCTTTGAATACTTCATATAACTTTAAGAATATAGGCCGAACTGCCTTGGCTCCGCAAGCAAGAGAAGGAAAGTATTATATGAACATTACGTCAAAAAAGTACAGGGAAGTACAGAATCATTTAAAATGCAAGCTGAAAGGAATTGTCAAAATTCCTCTTGTCGCTAAGTTGGCACTACTTTCCTCTGACATGTTCGAACGAGCCAATTCCAGCATTATATTCATAAAACGCATTATAACTGCTGATAAGATATAGCTTCACGAGCTTAACATAGAAGCAGCGTTTGACAGAGTAAATTCGCTAGAGACGGCCAGATTTACAGAAAGAAAACTCATGGATTTTGCATCGCGATAACGCACCATTTTATAAGTCTGTCCTTGAAAACAAATTCCTGGTCAAAAACTAATCGAACGTAATCGAACAACCACTGTATTCACCTAATACAGTTCCAGTTGTCTTTTCCCTTTCCAAAACTAAAACTTCCACTTTCGGGCATCCGTCTTCAGTCACCCGAAGATAAAAGAGAACTGAAATTTACGGTGATCAGATTATTCGTTGACACACATGTATTATTTCGGAATTTCGTGTTTTAATGACAATTTCCCGGAATTTTTTAACAAAATGTGCAATAGAATCTTTTTGTGACTGACAGGTCATAGGACGAATTATTTGAGCTTGACAAGGGAAGGCATGAATTACTCATTGACATATGGCGAATTTCCGATTCCATGCAGAGCAGTATTGACACAAATCTGAATTAGTTAATAATAAAAAGAGCAAAAGAAGCCGTCCTTTTTCTATTACTTATTTTAACTGAAAACCTTTGCAACCTCCACAATCCGCCAATACAGATAAAAAAAAGCCCTTTTATGTATAAGTAAAAGATACAGAACAAAGTTCTCAAAAAAAGGCAGTTTAAATATATCACTGGACAATAAGAACTCAAAATAATGTAGGTAAGAAATAACAAAAAAAAAAATATAGTAAAAAATGTGTAAACATGCAACCAAGTTTTAGTACACCCGAAGGGAGAACACAACCTACTGGCATGTACAGACAGCAGTAGAGAAAAGGAATAAGCAAAGTTTATTAACACCCAAGAAAATAGGAAACAACAACGGCAGCAAAACAAAAAGTTGAAAAAAAACAAGATAAATCAACAAAAAAAAATTAATACGTATTGCAGGCTATGGCTACATATAATTGCAAAAAGGTTATACGAAACACAAAGCACGTACACCACACAAAAAAACAACAAAGGAGATTTGCGTCTGAGAGAAACAAAATCGGCGGCAAACACACGTTAATCGGGATGAGGAAAAATGAGGTTAATAAGAGATTTTAAACCTACTAATCAAAAAAAGTGGAATGTGAAGTAGAAACCCACAGAAAATATATATATTGGAAACTTATCTAAAGCTGCAACTACAAGGAGAAGCCAACATTGGTGCTGCTTTATATGCAACGAAGTTAGCATTGCTTATTTACTAGTAAACCAAGGTGTTTTTAGGCATTGGGTAGAATAAGTGGTAAGATTTTCCATAAAGGAACAGGAAAAATAAAAATATTGCAAAATAATTAATATTGACTCTTTTTCTTAAAAAACGTAGGGGTTTTAATCTCGACACTTTGCGAAATTTTTAATGTTGGCAATATCAATGCAATGCTTTCTCTCCAAAAATATAAAACAGTTATCCGGTATAACTTTAGCATACAAGGCAAGATGGCAACTCTGAATTTACCATTTTGAGGTATCAAGCATTTTTCGAAAAATCATTAACATGAAAATTTGTTATAACTTTCAATATAAGCGATGAAACCGCGATTATCAATTTTTACAGATATTATGTAATTTTGCAAACATTGCTATCCTGAAATATCCCTTTAGCTCATGGACTGCATCAAATTTCAGGATAGAGTAAATATAGATTCCACATCCATTCAATGGTTTCAAAACCGCCGGTTTGGCAAAGCTGTCAGCTGATAAATACCTGCCATCTGAAGTGTTATTAAACTAATTTGGAAAGGCTTGTCATCTACGAATATGGATCGTTTAACAGCCGAAGAATGCGTAAAAGTAGTTAAAACTTACTACTGTGATGCTGTGGTGACACAAACGTGGGCTGTCAATCGAACAAAATTTTCTTCAGCAATGAGCTCATTTCTCACTCGGTGGTTATGTCAAAAAGACTTAAAATTGTCGCATATGGCGCTCGAAGAAACCAGAAGTGATTGTGGGAAAGCCACTGCATCCGGAAAAAGTGACTGTTTTTTCGAAAAGCACTTCAAAAGGTTCCACTGTTGCAGCCAATGCGGAGGCGGTCATTTAAATGACGTTGTATTTCGTACGTAATGGCAAGGCTCATGAACTATAATGAACAAAGAGTTTCATCGAAATCATAACTTCATGTGTGTTTTATTTAACTTTACTTTAAAACGAAAGATGGAAAATTCTATATAAGTAAACGTCAAAATTAATTCCAATAACAATACCGAGCAACCCGGGTTCTAAGCTACATTTTCTTTTAAAAACACAAAATGATTTTTGATTAAAATACATGGAAGTAAAAAAATTGTTTGAAATACTTAATCAATCAACTTGTTTGAAATAATAGCCTGCTGTTATTGGTAGGCTAATACACCAGATGAGTTTTCCGATTACATTTCTTTTGATTTTGATACAGACGGCCAGAACAATGTTATAGCAACATGAAGAACCACCATTTTTTGATATTCTCAAAGTCGACAACATCGACAACTTTTTCTTATTAAAATAGTTGGCAAACGTTTTAATGGAATATCAAAAAATACATAACAACATAGATTTTTAAAAAATATTGGGAGTGCAAATAAATTTCTGTCATTTTACAGAGTTTATTTGAAATCGTCATATTATTGTCATATTTAGCTGCACTATAATTATAATATATTAGCAATTATATTTTAATTTCTTTAAATGACATTAGTGGGAACTGTTTAATCACTTGTTTAATTAGAAGATATCTGCCACTGAAGCAAATCAAATATTTGTAGAGGACTATGACAAGGCTGCTTAAAATGGAAAGACTGATCGCGAATTGATTTCAAAAGCTTAAGAAAGGTGAGTATGACATAGAAGACAAGATCTTCCTAGAGAAAAGCAGAGTATACAAAGACGTCAAAATGGATTCATTATTGCTAGAAGCATCTTGCCCAATGTAAGAAGAACTTGCTTGCGATTACATTAGGAATGACTCAACAAGCTCACATCTTTTAAAATAGTTACAGTAAAATTGGACTGCATTTGAACTGACGCCTAGGAATGTTGGACGACAAGCATAAGCAAAAGTATTTTTTGCATCGTTTATAGTCACTGGAGGTGGAAAACAGAACGATAACCTTCGGCAGCTTCAAATCGACAGCCAACACGAGTATTTATGAAAAACTGACGTTTATCTGATAGGGATAAGTTGGTGTCGATTATTATGAGTCGACGAAACCATTACTGGGGCTCTCTATCCAACACAATTGATGTGATTCGGATAGGATGCGATCAAACTATTCTATTATAAAGGGTGTCCCAACAAGAACGCAAGATTTAAATTTGGCGCTATTCGAAGTGCCATTGTTTGACATTTGAACAATTGTTATTGTTTGCTAGTAGAAGGTACGAGGTTACTAAAATGGAGCGCTACACGAATGAACAACGCATTCTCATCGTGAAATTGCTTTGCCAAAATAGTGAAAGTTTTGCGGCTTCAGTTCGCAAATTGCGATCAATTTGGGGTCACAGTAATGCTCCAAAAGAGTCAACTGTAGAGAGATTAATGAATAAATTTGCCAAAAATAGATCTGTTAGTGATGTAAAGACAACAACGCGCTTTCGACCAGGTCGATCGACCGAAAATGTCACAGCTATACGTGATGATGTCGCTCAAACTCCATCCACTTTAATTCGACACCGAGCTCAGCAAATTGGTGTCTCCAAATCCACTATGCAGCGAATTTTGACGAAAGATTTGCATCTTCATGGATACAAAGTTCAATTGACTCAGGAACTGAAGTCAGCTGACCATGGACAGCGAAGGGAGTTCGTTAATTGGGTATTGGAGAGACAACATGAAAATGCTGATTTTGCCGATAAAATCATCTTCAGTGACGAGGCCCATTTCCATCTTAATGACTCCATCAATAGGCAGAATTGTCGCAATTGGGGTGAGGAAAATCCTTGAATAATTCACGAGAAGCAAATGCATCCTCAACGTGTCACTGTGCGGTGTTGATTTTGGGCTGGAGGAATCATTGGACCTTTTTTTATGAAAATGATAACCAGTTTTTTCGTGCCTAGAATTGAAGAAATGAATGTGGAGGGCATGTGGTTTCAACAAGACGGCGCCACATGTCATACAGCCAGAGAAACAATTCAATTGCTGCATCATCTTGCGTTCTTGTTGGGACACCCTTTATTATAATGCTTGTCCACATGTAGAGGTCCCGGTCAAAAAACTACTTAGAGATCCCCCAATTGGGTATTCCTTCCTCATCTCTTCTATGGTTAACGTAAAGGACACCTTATTGACAAATAACCAATTGTTGACAAAATATGGAAACGTCGGGAATTATTCCTACTCATGATGTAATGTAGCAAATCAGCCAGCTATGGCCAGAAGCGTCCCGATCGATCATTTCCCCTGTCCGGTTGTTCAAATTGAAATTTTTCATATGTTTTGTGGATATGGCCATAGTTGCTGCTGCCTTTAATTCCCTATCAAATATCCCTCTTAATAATGGCCTTTCACGGAATTGGTCCAACAGCTACTAACAAAAAAGGAAGCGCGGCTAACAGTCAACACGGATATTGCGTTGATAAAGTTGAATTGACTGCAACGGCCATATGTTTCCCTTAATATTCACATAAATTTATATGTTTGTTGGCACAAAAACTAAGCTACTTTTTTTTTTGTTTTGTCCACAAGAAATGCGTTTTCCGTATTAAGACAATCAAAATCTATTTCTATGCCATATGTTTATTGTTTGCCTCTGACAGTTGCTTGTAGTTATTTTCTGGACAAGGGAAACAAAGAATCATAGACTTCTTTGTTCGTTGGTCATGACGTCAAGGAATTGTTAAGCGCGTAGCAGATTTAATTCCACAACACCCTCAACAAAATCCATGCCCATATGCAGGGGCAAAAAACAGGACAATAATAAAATAATAAAAAATAAAAACAAAAAAACAGAAGTTGGAGAAAAAAAAATCGCTTGTTGCTATTTTTAGAATCATGATTTTGAAAAAGAAATACTTGAACAATAACAATAATATTCTTCTGCAACGATATGCGCAGAAGCTCAGAAAGTGGAGGAAGTGACGACGATTGAGGAAGTTTGCTCTCGCGCCAAGAAAGTAAATAACAAAACACAAATGGAAATATAAATAAAAAATTACGATTTACAATTGCAAAACACGAAGCGGCATTAAACGGCTATTCACTGTTCCGGCTAAAGTCACCACGGTTTATCTACTTAATTTCTGTTTGTACTCAAAATATTCAGGTATTTTGTTAATTAAAATTTATATAAATATAATTAACATTACTCAGAATTTCCTTTTTCACCGAAATTGAGGAATATTTGGGTATTCATACTCTTATGAGTCTGTTTGATGTACGTGATTCGTTTCACGTACGCACGCTTTTAGGGTCAATTTGTCCAAGCAACTCTTACATATGTATCAGGAATTCGTTGTAAGGGGGTTGTTTTTAAATTTTCCTTTTATATCAACCTTGTGGCTTGGAAAAAAACTGCATTTGGTGAGAACTGTTGAATTTTGGTTTTGTTTGTTGTCTGAACAATTATATCCTTTATTAGGGTCAGTCATGAATACCTAAATCAATATAAGTAGATTAAAAACGGAGATGAAAGAAATAACGTCTTGATATTGAAGAAACAACAAGTGAAGCAACATACAAAAGTTATTTAATAAATCTTACACACCAAAAAGACTTTTTCCCCAGCCAAAAATCTATGGTTGTTTACGTAAAAATCAGTTGGCCCAAGCTCAAGTAAGTTTTTCTGGGTGGAAAGTGTGATATGCGTTTTTGTAGAATTAAAGCTGCATTTCAAGCAAGATGTATCGATAAAAAAAAATAAACTTATAATGAAATTATACGCTTTCAAAGTTTGTAAAGCCTGGTCGCAGAAAGAAAGAAATATATAATTAGTATCGATATTTAGCTAACATATGTAAAATTCTTTTTAACTAAGAAAAAATTCTGTATTAAAGCTTTTGATTGAAATTAAACTGAAAATAAAAGAAACGGGCTATTTTTACTGGCATCAATCAAAGATGTGGAGAATTGTAAATGATAATACAATCACTAAGTACGCCCAAACCAAAATCATGGTGGCCAAATTTTAGGAGGTGGAGTCCCTGAGACGATATAATACCAGTAATTGGATCCAGGTTTCGAATTTTGTTAGTTTTGTACTGGAACTGGGCTTAGCACTATCCATAAAAAAGTGGACTATATTTTGCGGGTCTTTTCGGGGTAATAACCAAAACCATGAATATTTAGTAATTATCAACATCAGTTACGCATTCAAAAACAAAACTACCTTTGCAAAAATTGGAATGAAATCGGAAAACCTTAAAAACTGCAAGGTGAAAATAGGAAATATAAGTAAAATAATATGCCAAATTTTGGAAGAAATGCAATTTTGAACACGAAATATAAAAATAAGTATGGAGAAAATCGGAAAACTATGCTACAAAAAATTATTTAAATTAAGTCTGGAATTTAGAAAAAAACATATTATTTCGAAAAATGTTGAAAGAAAGAAATGGGAAAACAAGGCAAAACTAAAAAAACGGGTTTCATCCAAAATTATTGAACATCTTAAAATAAGCGAACATTGCATAAAAATGTATTTTTTGAAATTTGTTAGTTTTGAAGGGACAATTTCCCATTTTCTGCGGGGGATAGTTGGTCAGAAAAAAACGAGCAGTCGATAATCTTGCTTCTTTAAACTGACTTTTTAGAATAGAGATAATTTTCTAAAACCATTTCCTTTGAGGAAAAAAGAAACCACGCAACCTGAAGAAGTATTTTTTTTCTCTTCTCTTTGGAACTGTTATGTAGACTGTAGGGGGAAAGGCAGTAGAATACTGCAGAAATTTTTTAAGGATTGCACCTGCAACTAAATGAGATACCGATTTCCATACAAAACTGACTGAACACGTGCACAGAAGCGGAGTTAAAAACAGGGTAGGAGCCTTCATATCGTGCATAGGGATTCCTTTGGCTACAGCAACTACAAAAGGGCCGAAGTTGTAGCGTCCAATGAAACTGATTTTGAGCTGTCTATAACCGCCAAGTGTATTTCTCCGAAAAAAAAACTACACGTATCGGCAGTTGTGAAAGGGTATGAAGAGAGTAAGGAATATTTTTCATTTAATTCCTTTTTGGGCCGGTTAAATGCAATTCAGCCGATATTTTTACGTCATAATATGTTCGATAATACATTTATAGAATTATTAAATAGTGTCCATATTACTATTTAATTTTCAAGTTTTACAAATGTAGACTTAAGTTCAGGAAATAGACAAGAAAAGGTTGACGCTGCCATTCAAGGAAACTTTCTCGTGAAAAACCATAGCACTGGCGGAAAGATTTTGCCTTTATATGGAGTTTCACCGCGAAAAGCCAGTGTACCACCAGCCTGTAGCCGCGACGGCCCAAACTTCGCTTAAGTCCCTAAAGGGAACTTCCCCACTTCATAAGAAACTTTTTTTAACATCAATATGGCATCTACCATATCTCTTCGTATACCGACAGCCATAAAAAAAAAAACATCATACGATAAGGTTTTCAATACAGCAACTTTAGGGCACCAATGCAAACTTTTTGCCGTCGTTGTTTATACGTGAGAAAAACAAAGCGCAAAAAAACATAAAAACAACAAAAAAAAAATCGCAAACAAGCAGAAGAAAAACAAACGTCCAACGAGCAAAACAAAGAATGTTTTTGGGAAAAACATGAAGATGAACCAGAAAAGAGAAAACAGTAGAGGCAAGACCAAGAATACAAAAACATGAAAAATATATGTACCCAATGAATGAAAACAAAGCGAACCCATTGTAAACAAAAGGCAGCTGCCGAGTGTACAAAAAAGTTGCTGCGCCGTGATGTGGCAGACGACGGACTAAACGGATGTGAGTACGTGCATGGTGGATGGTGTGCGAGTGTATCGATTGAATTTAATGACGATGATGATGACTATAATAATCGAGCGAATAAAGTAGAAATACCATAAAAGTACAAAAACAAATATGGCTGACTTTTGTTTCGTACACAAAAATGGTGTAAGGCCTTGCAGAAGTATCTGAAAACAACTCAAACTTGAAAGAAATGAAAGACAAAAACTTATTACTTACCGCCCAGCAGATCTTCGCCGATTTTTGGAGGTGTTGAAGTCATATTTGTGTAGATAATATGAAGTGTAAAGGGGCTGTGGTCTCGTAAACTATTTCGGTTAATGGGCCTTGCTTTTCTATTCTATTTCTATTTTTTACAAAACGCGTATACCTCCTACCAAACTTTAAAGAATTCTTCTTTTATGTAAATTCCGATATATATTCTCACACAAATTGCGTTGTATATATTTTAATTTTTTCGTCTATTCTGCTTTCTGGTAGTCGTCGGTCTTGTTCAGCCTTTTTCCACTTTGAACACTATTATCGTACTTCCGCTAGGGTGTTCCCCTCCGTTAAGATATTCATAAAATCAAATAAAAGTATCGTTTCAATTTCTAATTAATATGAATTTACGACTTAATTTGACAACAAATTCTCGGTATAAGTTTTTGTATTTGTTATTAATTTGCTTCTGTTATTGTTACGGTTAAAGCAATCCACTGCGACTGTTTTTCCACGAACAGGTCTGAACGAAACGACTTGCACTTAACGATTGAAACCGTTTCTTCTTTCAAACTCATCTACGCAGAATAGTAGCAATTGCATCTTTCTTTCCTTGTTTGGTATCAGTGTTGTCAGTAAACTGTATGAGTCATGATGTTACCAGATGGTTCTGATAAGAGAAAAATGCATCAGTAATGGAAAATGAGAAGTATGTACATTTTGGGTACAATTACTGACAGGTTTGGTTTATATTAGTTGAAAAAGCTGATAAATTTAGTTAACTGTTCCAGTTACTAGCAGCTACTTTATTACTAGTTCCTCTATGACACTTTTCTATAAGAAAAGTGCCTTCTATGAGACCATTTCATACGAAACCCGACTTCTATGATACTGTTCTATAGCAAAAACCTCGTGTATAAAATATGTCCTTGAATAGAATAATAACTTCAAATCCAAATTACAAATTCACAAATTTGTGTCGTATATATAACAAAATACCTTTGTTCTACTTTTAAAAATGAGTTAATTTGGTACAGCAACAATTTATTTGTCACCCCATTTAGTGCAGTACGTTCCATGTGAAACAAAATAGTCCTGTCTATCTTCAAATATCAAGACAATCTTTTACAAGGAGTTATAAAGCTTATAAAGCGTAACTTCTCAAAATATGCAAAATGTGCATATTTGAAAAGCAAAGATTTCATATTGCTATTGAACCTATTTTTCATATTTCTGGAATTTAGCAGAAATGCAGTTCTGAAAACGCAGTTGGATCAGCGGTAACGGAAGTTTTTGGTTTCTGATTTTGATAAGTATATTTTGTGCACCCTTCGTTTGTTTAGTACTTTCAATTTTGATTCGCCAAATGGAAGTTAATTAAATAAAAAAAAATAAGTAATAAACAAGTAACCTGTTTGTAAAAGAATAGTTGGACCACTAATGCGAAATCTTTTAAAACTTTAAAATGCGCATGTAAAATCTTCGTCGCTGGAATTCCATATATATATGACCATTATATAATGTGACGTTTGTACGAGTTGAAATATTAGCGATTTTTCATATTATTCTGAACGGGAACTATTGGCAACACTATTCATTTGTCTACGTTGACATTTCACAGCTGTACCTAAACGCCGAGTGCAAAAAAAGAAAACAAGGCAAAACATTTAACCAAAGAGTGTAAAATAATAATCCATGTTCTTTGATTTAACTTGATACGGGCTGGTCAAGTAATGTTTTTTTAAATCATTTATATTAACTATTTATAAGTTAAGCCGAATCTCAACAACATGAAGTTAGCCGACGTCTTAAGGAGGCTTGATGCCTATCCTAGAACGTTGGAAGATTTTAGTGTTCGGACTGTATCAGGAGCTGCAGGTTTGTCATAACAGTAACATTAACCGCAGGTACTACGTCTAACCAATTTTTGTATGTGTTTTCTCTTTCCTACTGCAGTTACAGTGATAAGTACCAGCATTGTGGTCATTTTAATATTCCTGGAATTTATGGCCTACATGACGCCCCATTTAACAGAAGATCTATTTGTGGATACCACTCGTACCCATAAGCTAAGAATAAACCTAGATATAACCTTACATAATTTAGCATGTAGCTATGTATCTTTGGATGCCATGGATTCTTCAGGGGACCAGCATTTGCGGGTAGATCATGATATATTTAAACATCGATTAGATTTACAAGGTAATCCCTTGAAAGAGAAAGATCCCATTAAGGAAATTGTTGCCGTTTCGCCAACGAATAAGAACACTACATGCGGCAGCTGTTATGGAGCTGCTTTTAATAGCACACAGTAAGTCGGCATAGAGACTGTAAGGAGAAGAGCAGATATCGAATTAATTTGTTTTGTTTTAATTATTTTTGCAGTTGTTGTAATACCTGTGAGTCGGTTCTAGAAGCGTATCGAATGAAAAAATGGGATGTGCCACTGGACAAGATTGATCAATGTAAAGACCAGTACAAAAAATCAGATACAGATGCTTTTAAAGAAGGCTGTCGAATGCAGGGTCATTTGGAGGTTAACAGGGTGAGTTAATATCAGGGAACGTAAAAGTTTGCAAAGAGAAAAGCTACCAAGCATGTATTAAATAGCTGATATGGTTACGTCTCAGTTGTCATCGTTTCCAATGGATAAACTCTTTGCTACAGTTAAGTAAAAAAATCTATAAAATTGCTTTTATTTCAACTATAGCGATTGTAATTATTTCTAGCTTTTCCTGAGTCATATTAAATATGATTTCTTTTGATTTCTTTTTTTTTATCATAGTATTAATGACGTGGTATAATTTGTTAAGTGTGCTAAAGCGTTGATTACGTATTGAAGAGTTCAATTGTTTCGAGAAGGCTATTTATCTTTTCATTTGTACAATTTAATCTTATCCGTATTGCTATCTGTAAGCGAAAAAGACATGGACTTAAAGGAATACGAATTTCAGCTTGTTTTTATTTGAAAGCGAATAAAAAAAATTACCACCACAAGGCAACAAGTCCAGAACGTATGACGCAGTCAATTTCAACAACTACTGCGCTGTGAATATTTTGTGAATTTTAAGTTTCCGGTGTTTAAAGGATTATCGGGTCATATAATGTCCATTGTTCTTTAAGCAGCAATATAAACAACCAAAATATGGAAAAACACGTATATGTATTAATTATTTAATTTTTTGGGAATTCCTTGGAATGTCTGTAATTTTTTGATACTTATGGATTCTTTGCATAAAAAAATCTTTGCCGAGAAGATTTTTCACTAATTATTACTTCATTATTTTCAAATCATTTTTTTTTTTTTCATTTTTTCAGATGGCGGGAAGTTTTCACATAGCACCTGGTAGTAGTTTCTCCATACGCCAGTTTCATATACATGATTTTCAAGGTACAAATGTTAAGCTGGCTCATACCATCAACCACTTGTCATTTGGCGATAAAATAGAATTTGCAAAAACTCATCCGCTGGATGGTTTCACAGCCGAAACAGAAGAAGGTAAGTTTTATAATCGTTTGGAAAATGTTGTAAACTTTCACGTTATCTAAGGTTAATGGCATCATCCAAACTTTATGTAAAGGTTTCGCAAAATTTCGCTCGCCCAAAAAGAAAGCGTCTTTAAACGAACTTCTTACATAAAAGACATGAATGAAAATATGTTACGGAAAACCCCTTTCATATACAAACGTTGATAGAGAACTCTTGCCTTACAATCAAAATGTTAAAAGAGACACGTTTCCTTTCTCCTATAGAAAGTTGTATTTTTCTACAGAAAAGTGTCAAGGGAAAAAGTGACAAGGGGGACAATTTTCATGTAGAAAAGTGTTATGGGAAGCATTTTTCCTATTTCCTATTGGCAGGGAAAGACACTTCTTAAGAAAAAAGATTTCCCCTAAGGCACTTTTGACGTAGAAAAATGTCTTGGAGAGCACTTTCAGTACACAAAACTGTTTTGGAAGGTTTTTTTACACATAAAACTGTCTTAGGAAGAGTTTTTTATAAAGAAAAATGTCTTGGGAGCACGTTTCCTATAGAATGCTGTCAACGAAGCAATTTTGCTACAGAAACTTACCGGGGCAAGCACCTTTAACTTGGAAAGTGTTAAGGAAACACTTCTCACATAGGAGTATATTCTGCGCATAGAAAAGTGACTTTTCCTGTAGAAAATATTAGAAGAGAGGCCTTTCATGTAAAACTGTGTGAAAGGAAATAGTTTCCATGCAGAACATTGTCCTGGAAATACTTTTTATATAAGATTTGCATTTTTCATACAGAAAGTGGCTTGGAAAATAATTGGAAGACATTTTTCATATAGAGAAAGTACTCTGAGAGACACAGTTCACATAGAAAATGTCTTGCAAGACACGAAGAAAGGACCTTAAAATTTACGTTTTATTTAGATACAGTGTTTTAAAAAACAAAATTTTATACAGCAAACGCGTCTTAGAAAACACCTTTCGTATAGTCTTATGTTTCATTAGAAAATGTATTTATTGCAAGACATTTGTCATACAGAATATCTTGTTAGACAACTTGTTGCATAGAAATTGTTCTGAAAGACAACACATATGGTATATAGAAGGCAATTTTTATATGGAAGTGCTTGGAATACACTTTTCATGTCGTAAATGCCTTAGAAGATATTTTGAAACTTTTAGCGCTTTAAATTCTTCATACATAATTGTTAAAAAATCATTTCATACATTTGCCCAGTTGTCAAATTGTCCACACTTATGTTGTAGTTTTTCCAAATTTTTATAATTTTATTTTTATAGTTAAACTTATTAAGATTTCTAGGCAACTTTAAAAGCCGGAAGTAGAAGGTATTGCATTCATATGTATGCATTAAACACATTTCAAAATGAATTTTAGCTACAAAATGCATGCACCCCACACATATGTATATTTCAACGCATCTCTCTCCTTCCGAAAATGTCCTCCTAACAACGTATTCCCGTGCCGATTGCCATAAATGTGCCAAATGTACCGCCACCTTGTATCATCACTTTGCCCACATTGTTTATAAGTTCCCGACCCCGTAGACCATATCTGTAAAATGCCGAGAAATTAAATCAAAACTTGAGATGTGAACGAACTAACGCACATGCAGATAACGTCAGACGGAATTTGCACGTCATTATGTAATGCCGGCTTTTGTTTTATAGTTCCTCTTTAAATTCCGCTTCAGTTACTTTAAATATAATTCCCTCACCTTAGGGCTGAGAATCCTCCAAACAAAGCGCCGCTGGCCATGCCCACGCAGAAGCCAATGGTGAAGCCAGTTTTCATCTTGTCAAAACACGAGGGTCCCTGTTGACCAAATGCACCGCTGGGCAAAGGCATTTGTTTGCTATTTAGTACGTTCTTTCTGGAATTTGCGGATACTTTTCTGATAAAGTACTTAAAGATTTTGCGGATATTTTTTCAAGATTTTCCTATGAATAATGAAAAGTTTCTTAACGAGTCCGTCTGTCTAATTTCTTAATTTCTACTATAATCATATGTTGATGTTGACACATCAGTGACATGCTTTGGTTTATTTAGAGCTGGCAATACCTGTATGTATTGAAGCCGCTGAATCTACATAAAATTTCCCAAAATATTTGGAAAATGGCACCAAATATGATAACATGGCCAATATTAGATTTGTTTATTTTATTGTTAAATTAATTTAATTTATTTTTAGTCAGAATTGCAATTTTAAGCTGTAAAGCCGATTTGATTAAATTACAATGTTACAACATATTCTTCATAATTCGATAACAAGTACATTATTAAACTTTACAACAGTAATGTTGGAAAAATAATAATAATAATAATGTTGGAAAAATAATAATAATAATAATGTTGGAATAATAATAATAATGTTGGAAAAATAATAATAATAATAATAATGTTGGAAAATAATAATAATAATGTTGGAAAAATAATATTTTTTTCTTTAATCCTTTTTTACATATCTTTAGTGCTAGTCCAATTCAATTTTATTCTTGGGTCTGATTTTTCCATTAGTGTATCTTTATTGGAGTAATATTAGTTTTATGTATTTTGTAATTTACTTCTTATTGGCTAAAATGCTTTAAATTACAAGATTGTTAAATAAACAAAAAGAAATATATTACTTGGACGAGTTTCCTATGGAAATATGTTGTTAAGAATAACACATGGATGGAAAAATTTTCTAGTTATATTATTATCAGCTGTACTAAAGTAATCTATACCCTCTAGATTTTGTATCCTATAAACTAACAACACTTTATACCAAAGCAAAATGTTAGAAAATCTTAGGCTGCAGTTATAGGAGGCTTTATTACCATCATAAGAACAATTAAATCAAAACCCAACAAATTCGATACATTTCGATGCTATACAGCTTACTAAGAACTACTCAATATCTTTAGTATTAGGTTGCAAATTTTATTCTTTTCGAATGACTTCCAGTTTTTCTGGTGAGAAGATCTAAATTTATAATGCTTAGTCAACAACTTTGTTGTTGTAAAGCGACGATCTTTTGACATTCTCTCTCTGAGTCCCTTTGTAGATACCAAAAAAATGGCGCGAGTTTCTCCTTCCGGCGGTGTAAAACCTGATGCATTCGGATTGTTAACTAACGTTATACCAAGTGAGCTGTTGAAGGCCACTAACAATGTTGTACAATTTCTTTAGAGTTATATTTCATCTACTGAGAACTGTTCCCTATACATCAATTTGTAACAACTTTCTTTTCTTAAGACTGATGTGAGCATTATTTAACAGATATATGTAGCTGTTTGGATATTTATGGAACATGTCTCCAAAAATTTGTGCCAAATTTGTTTTCAATACAAAGTAAAAAACGAGTTTTTT
Source organism: Philornis downsi (assembly GCA_019455685.1). Taxonomy (NCBI): domain Eukaryota; kingdom Metazoa; phylum Arthropoda; class Insecta; order Diptera; family Muscidae; genus Philornis; species Philornis downsi. The sequence continues at coordinate 3,481,596 of JAHXMU010000092.1, read as the reverse complement.
TTACGAAATAAAGTTCCCTTCCAACACTGTTATAAAAAAATGGCCCTAAAGAAATTTGTAGTTGTAAAAAGTATAATTTTTTGTTACAGTGACATCAATTTTTTTTTATTGAACGGCGATATCCATATTATAATCCTCTCCTTTTCACTTCAGGTGCAAAATCCGAAATGTACAATTACTACCTTAAAATTGTGCCCACTGTGTATGTCAAGGCCAACGATAAGGCTCCCATACACACCAATCAATTTTCGGTAACACGTTATCGCAAAGATTTGAGTGATCGTGAACGTGGTATGCCTGGCGTATTCTTCAGCTATGAATTATCACCGCTCATGGTGAAATACGAAGAACGACAAAGGTATGTTTACGAATGCGAAAGTGACATTCTAAACTATAGCTTAATTCTTTCAATATTTTCAGATCCTTTGGCCATTTTGCTACAAATTGTTGCTCGATAATTGGTGGTGTTTTCACAGTAGCTGGCATTTTGGCCGTTCTGTTAAATAATTCGTTGGAAGCGTTGCAAAGGAAATTAGAGATTGGCAAATTAAGTTAATGACTGCCTATCGCCGCCTACTTGACAAAGGTGCTCAAACCATTTTGATGACGGTGTACAATCGAACGCTCCACCTCCGCCTGATTTCTATTCTACTTTTCCTATATCAATTTTTTACTACTTACAGACAATTTACAACTTTTTTGTTTTAACACACTCACTCACACACGTCCTACACAAGGCTTTACAAAAGCATTCCTTTACTTTTACCCAACCAAACAATAAGATTTTCTAATTGTATTTTGTAATTTTTGGGTTTATTTTTTGTATTACGAGAAAGAATGTATTTTCAAATAAATTTGTTGAGCAAAACGCATCTTATGTAGTGCGTTTTCCAACTGACAGAAACCCCGAAGTATTGGAAAAATATTTGGCATTCATTTCAGTTTGGGATTTTTCAGCTGCTTGGGGATTTACGATTTCCAAACCTTGTAGAGGGGTGAAGGCTACACTAGAAGCAGTACCGGATATTTGACGCTTCACTGTTGTGCTGCCACCGTAAACTTGCTGTTTCTGTAGGTTCTTTTGCAAGGTTTTGCTAATGCGCACCTTAGTTTTCTCGTCGACTTGGGGTAGACGTATGCGGCCGGTGCCTGTTTTGCCTATGGTGCCGCGAGAGTATCCCAAGTCATCTTGATAGGCATCTTCTTCGATCTGGAGATATAAATAAGTGTATTGTAATTATTTTTAATTAAGTTTCGTTAGAAATACTTACATCTCCGAAGTTCATTCGATTGGCCTGTTTACGGAATTCCGTTAGCGCATATCTTTCTTTCATTTTTCGCACACGTTTGCCGCCTCTTTTCTTTTTGCTTCCCTCTATGGGTTTGGGTAGAGGTTTAATGAATTTTACTGGTGGCGGTTCTTGTAATTTGTCCAGTTTCTTCTCTATGTCTTCTTTAAACTTCAAGCCAATCTCACCGTGTACACTTTCGTGGCAGGCATCTACACGGGCAGCCAAAACCGCTTTAGCGGCTACCAACCGGGCCGCTTTGCGCCTGAGGTCCTAGGGAAGAAAGATGTTTACGTTTCAAATGTAAAAAAAAAAAATTAAAAAAGGTTGATGTTGAGGGAATTTTTTTATTTTGAAGTTGCTTTTTTGTCTGCAGTGGCCAACAAAAAAAATTAAATAGTCTCTAAAGGAAAACATTTTAAATAAATTTTTACGAAGCGGATTATAGCAACAGGCAAATAAGAACGATAAAAAAACGTGCAAAATTTTGATTGAAAATTCTAGGAATAATTTGAATGCTGCAAAAGAAATAGCCCACGTGACGTCAGAATATAATTGTGAGTATTTTGTTTGAAAAAATTTTCATATTTTTGGGAAATATAAACATCAGTTATAAGTTAAACTGACATATTTGGCATAAGTTATAGAACACATTTGACGCTTCCCTTCCCGAATAAAACTTTCTACAAATAGGTAAAATATATACTCACTGGTGCCGTATCCTGAACAATTTGGGCAAAATAGACGTAGCCAGTGTGGGGTAACATTTGTGTTTTTGAGAAGCCCGATAAAGTTTTTTTCTGCGATCCCAAAACCTGGACATTACAGGCAGGCATTTTAGAAAGTTTGGTTAGACCGCCAGCAATGCCCAACAACTTGGCGGCGGTGGAAGCTCCTAAAAAAATTATTATAAACAAATTTTTTCATGCTAGTTAAGTTATTTAACAATTTCTTACCTACTATCATAGATAAATTCGGAGCTATAAAAGTCATACGACTTTCAACGTATTCGTAGATTTTTGTTTTAAAATTATTCAGATCTATGGCCATTTCACAAGCCTCATCTATTTGGGCCTTTTCAGCTTCAGTTAGAAAAGTGCTATTTAAGAAAATGTCGATTTAATTACTTCCTAAGCACAATATTCATCTCTAACGCAAATAGAATATAGTTCGAAATGGGCCTACTTTTTTCTTCGAAATATGGTTAAAAGTTAGCACATCCCATAATCTACGTTAGAATGATTTATGATGACTTTACCCTTGTGTAGTGGATGCTGTTACCGAAACAATCATAATTGTGGCCTGGGTAAGTATCGCTTGGAGCTTTTCATTATTCTTCACCTGATCAAGGTCGTTGCCTAGTTCATTTACCGCCAGCAAATATTCAATTTCTCCCACTATAAGAGAATCCAATTCGGGAAAACGTTTCTGATATTTCTCTTTAGTAAACTTATGAACAATGGCTAAAATTATATTTCCGTGAGCTAAGCGATATTTTTCCGTTTTATAAATGTTTCTGCTTACATATTTCATTATCTATATCCACAGCGATAGCATTGGCCTCCACAATCAAACAATACTCCGGGTCCGATTCCACGTTGCCCAACATTTCGGCGGCAGTTCTCTGCCTTTGTGCATAATTTTCTATTTGCTTGAGAATGTATTGCAGCCGCTCGGAATCACGCAATTTACACAATTCCCTAATAGACTGAACCTTAACGTCCACTTCCATGAGGTTGACGCTGGGTTTTAACAACTTTTCGGCAATTTCTTCAGCCTGTGCGACTTCATCCGCAGCGTCCTCAACGGCCATATCGTCATCGACGTCATTGTCGTCTTCTAAATCTGCTAGAAGTTCATCTGCTAATGACATGGTTGAAGGATAAGAGTTTTAATTATTTATAAAATATTCAAGTTCTGCGTGAAAAAGAGGTAGACGACTGGCAAAGTTGACCGTAAACAAAACGTTTACTGGTAAACAAAAAACAGCTGATGTAAATTCAGCTTCATATTTAATAATGACAACCAACCGTAAAAGTATTGTTGGTATGGCGATTTTTAAGCAAAAGTTGCGCTTTTGAGTGCGAATATTAAACAAAATCTTTCCACGTATAAGTTATGCAAAACGCAAAAACTGCCGTTATTGTGAAAAAAAATTGGTTTAAGTCTTTGTCATCTGTCATTAGATTTTATGAAAATTACAATTTTATTCAATGTCCCGTAAGGTTGTAATATTACTGAAATTGATCCAGTAATTTTTTATCCTTTGGCTTACATTTTTTCATATTTTTAAGTTGAATTTAATGGTTGTTTTTATCGCCCTTATTTAGATACATATTCAATCTCTATCATGAAATTAGTGAGTAGATTTGATTTCCGCATAAAATGAAATCGTCGGCTTTGGTAACTAATTATGTACGAGTATATGCCTTCGACGGTGAACCGAAAAATGAGTTTACTCGACGAAAAGGTTGTGCTCTCCATCAAATTCAAATCAATTCAAACAAATGTGACTAAATCAGTTAATGGTCCTCAATTAATATCTTCCGCTTAGTTTGAAACTTAGTTGTTGTGTATGTATGTTGAAATGTGTATTGTTTTACAACATATGCAAACAATAGTATGTGATGCTTTGTTTCTATTAGGTTTTTTTACTCCATTGGTCGCAAATCGAATACCTGTCCGTTTGCGTCGAAAACTTGAAATTTTGCTTATGTCGCTATCTTCTAATGTATATCAAATTGAAACATCGCTAAATATGCACCTCGGTTTTCTGTCACTGCCGTTCATAATTTGTTTTCTGCAGCCTTCAGCATTCATATGCGAATCCTGACATTTAAAATCACAGCCGGGCGCCAAAATTGCGCATTCGCCATTTATTGTGGGTGCTTTGAAGCTAGTTTGTTTGCGTTTATTGATTTGTTCTTGCTCGTATTTCCTTCGTCAGATGTCTAAGAAACTTAATTCTAGTTTTTCCAGAGATTCCGTGGGATCTCCAAAAAATACGTTATTCAATTACTTTAGCTCGCCGGCGAGTTCCAACAAAAAGAAATTACTTTCAACACCCACAATTAATAAAGGAGATGTAAAAGATGTCACAACGGTTGGCAAAGAGAACATCAAAAGTGAAACAATACTGGATCATCTCGATGAAATGAAAGTGGAAAATGGAAATAAAGCAGCTTCAATGGATGTATCCGAAGAAAAAGATGAGATAGGCAACTCCCAAAAGCGGAAGAAACGTAGGCGTCTGATGTTGATAGATTCAGATGAAGAAGATGAGCCCCGGTCAGCCAAAACTAAATCAAAACAGAAGGATGAAGACAAGGACTACGAAATGGGAAGTTCATCTGAAGAGTCTTCGCCGGAAGCTAAAAAGAAGCAAAAACACTCATCAAGCAAAGACGATAAAAGCAAATATGCATCGGATGAGGTAGAATCGTCGCCAGATAAAAATAATAAAAAGGTGAGAGTTGAAATATATTTCATTTAAATACCCCCTTAAAACGGATATAGGCTATTATTTAATTATTCTTGCTATGCCGTCAACTACTTTTGTTACTCCACACAGTATCAGCATGAGGAACACACATCGAAAAAAGTCAAATTGGATGGCAGCCTTATGACTGGTTCCTTTATGGATAAATTGCAACAGTTGCAATCATCGGATGAATGTAAAACGTCAAAGAAACAGGAAGCGAAGTGTGAGGCCATTATAACAACCTCAACTTTGGATGAGCCCGTTGTATGGCCTCATCAGAAATTGGAATTTTTGAAACCAGATAAAATCAAGGATAAGAAGGGCAGACGCCCTGATCATCCGGAATATGATCCAAGCACTCTGTACGTGCCAGAGAAATTTTTGGACTCACTGTCGCCGGTAAGTATATTTAAATAGATGGCAAACATTATACATTAAAAGTTGGCTAGTTTCTAAATTTAATTTCGTACATTGGAACATAATCATATGAAATTAGCCTGCGGGTCTCTTGAGTGTAAATATTTAGTTTAGTTTAGTTCAGTTTGACGCTCAAATACCAAAATCCAAGATTAATGTTGGAGGAAAATTCCGCGTGACCAGAAAGAGATCGTAAAATGCTTTGGACTTATATTTCCAATTAAAATGTGATAATAAATGCAATTGTATCGAGATTTGAACTCACAATAATACGCACGATAGTCGGGTGTTCTAAATATCATGCTACGGTCTTAAGTTCTCAGACTAAATTTACTTATTACCAGCCTACCTTTCCGGTTTAACAGTATGAATTACCTAACATTTATAGTAAAGTATTTACTTCTGGTGTTAAGTATTAATACCAACTGAATTTTCCTTATATTCTTTCCCTCTTCTTTTGCAGGGTGTTCGGCAATGGTGGGTTCTGAAAACGGACAACTACGATTGTGTGCTCTTTTTTAAAGTTGGCAAATTCTATGAACTCTATCATATGGATGCCGATGTTGGTGTTAACGAACTCGGTTTCACTTATATGCGTGGTGAATTTGCTCATTCGGGATTTCCAGAGATATCCTTCGATAAGATGGCATCCGTGTTGGTGGAACGTGGTTATAAAGTGGCTCGAGTTGAACAAACAGAAACGCCCGATATGATGACTGAAAGGTGCAAACGCGGTAGGTCGACGAAATTCGATAAAGTGGTAAAGCGTGAAATATGTCAGATCACCGATCGTGGTACTCAGGTATATGGTTCTCAATGCCGTATCACTCAAAATCACCAGACAAACTATATGCTGGCTATAGTGGAGCAGGCGCACACAACCGGTGGTACTAGCACCTATGGCGTTTGTTTCATAGATACTTCTATAGGCGACTGTTATTTGGGTGAATTTAATGATGATAAGAATTGCTCTAGGCTGCATACGCTCTTGTCGCACAATATGCCAGTGTTGGTGGTATTGGAAAGGTCTAACATAGGAGAGAAAACTCAAGACATTATGAGGACTGTCCTCAGTGGCGTATTGAAAGAATATTTACCCGCCACGGGATCACAACAAAGTACAGCTGAGAGAACTTTAAAGGAATTGGCAGAAAACTATTATTGTGGCGCTGGAGTTGGGGATAATTGGCCTTTAGTTCTTAGAACTATGCAAGATGATTCCGATCACTTAGGGCTGACACCAAATAAAAGCGCAAGACTTGCCTTAAAAGCATTGGGATTGTGTATTAACTATATGAAAAAATGTAAAGTGGCTGAAAAAGTTATACCAATGATCAGATATCATCTGTATCAACCCCCGGACACATTGGCTATTCTCGATGGTGATTTTAAAGAGTCCTCTAAAAAGCAGAATATGCAACATAGAGCCCACATGGTTTTAGATGCCACCACTCTTATGAATTTACGCATTACTGGCGAGGAGCATTCACTACAGTCGACTTTGGATCAATGTTGCACAAAGTTTGGCAAACGTTTGTTGCATCATTGGCTATGTGCCCCCTCCTGCAATCTGGATATCATAAAAGAAAGGCAGGAGGCTATTACGGAATTGCTAGCTAACACAGCATTGTTGCAAGATATTAGAGCTTTGATGGCTCCTTTGCCCGACTTTGAAAGATATTTGGCACAATTTCATCATTTTGGTAGTAAATTGGTGCAGGAGAAGCATCCCGATGGGAGAGCCATATTGTTCGAAGAGAAACAGTATAATAAAAAGAAAATACAGGTTAATTTGAGCTTACTTATAAATATATATAAAATTTTTAAAATTGTTTGATTTTTGCAGAATTTTATAGCCATTCTTAAAGGATTTGGATCTTTGACAACACTGCCCCCAATGTTTGAAGAAGTTTCGTCAAATTTATTGAAGAAATTAACTCAATATGAAGAAAAAGGTGGAATTTACCCTAATCTAGTGGATCAGTTGACTTTCTTTAAGGTAAGTTCTAAGGAGGATAAAGCACATATTTCACAGAACACTTTTGACATTTCATTTTACTGATATGAATCACAAATATATAATTTTTGTTATACTGTAGAATTTTAGTTCCTCACAATGCTAAGAACTGCAACCTGCCACCGTTTCATATCGTAATTTAGTTTTCAAACATGTAGTTATGGAGGTATTTTAATCAAGTCCTTTATTACATCCTTATGAGGGAATTTTAAATTTGTAAATATTTCTGGAATTTTTGTAATGTAATATGATATTTATCATAACTTTGTAATCCACGCGGCAATTATTTGTGGAAGAAAATGACAATTGTTGAAGCATTTTATTTGTGAAAGATGACTTGAAAGATAATTCTCTTAAAGAAGTGTTGCTTTTACATACAAATATCATAGAACAATGCAAATAAAAGATGTAATGAAAGATATCAGTTATTTATGATCCGATTCGATTCAAATATGCACTGTTTTATTCGATAACTTGTTGCCATTTTGAAGATAGTTCCATTATGCCTCCCTCATAGAAAAAAAGTGAAACAGTCGATTTTCACAAGTTTCTCAATTGTTCCCCTATAGGTTAAAGCTGTCCGTTTCGGGGCGATTGCTTCGTTCAGACGGTTCATTTGTTGATAGTATAGGTCCGAGTAGGGGAGCACCTCATATCACATGATTCTTTTTTAATCCCAATAAACACTCTGCAAAATCTTCCTGACTATCAATATTCGATTGACCGTCATTTGGATCGGTTCACTGCGATTCGACTACGCCATTTTCATTTTGTTATTTCATTTCATTTATTTAACAATCTTGTAATTTAAAGACTTTTGACCAATATTAAATAAATTACAAAATGTGTAAAATGAATACTACTGCAATTAAAAAAAATCAAAAAATATAACTTAGAATATAACAACAAATTAGCTAGTAACTATTAACTTATAACGGTCAAATTAAAGTGCAATAAAAATAGACGAAATGGAGGAAAATAAAAATAATGAAAAAAATTAAATATTGAATGATATATAGGTCAGTCCAAATTTTTTTTAATTAATTAAGTTAACAATTTAACAGTCCGAAACTATAAACATAAATCACAATATGCATAAATTAAAATACTTTTTTTTCGATTCGCAGATGGAAATTCGGTCCATGGAGTTTTTTTGCGCTAACTCGTGTGGCACCAATATATCGGTCTTCTTTTTGTATTCAACCTTATTCAAGTTTAATGTTTAGCTCTTTTATAATCGAAGCTGTACTTACATGATGGTCGGTCAGTCTTGGCGCCTTCTAGGTCATGGTACATCTTTGACATCCAAATTATCGGAAAGAAATCGACGAAACCAAAATTGCGCTTGATTAGCGGTTACACTATCAGGCATGATAGTATTAGATATATACCACCGAAAGTTAGATTGAAAACAATAGTGGCTTTTAATTACGTATAAAAATATTTCTACCTTGGGATCATCTGTTATGTATGCATACGTATTTCGTTGTATTTCGTTCTTTAATTACAGCAAGCTTTTGACCATACCAAAGCTGCGGAAACGGGCGTTATTGCACCTGAATCCGGTGTCGACGAAGATTATGATAATGCTGAGAGGAAAATCAAAGAGATTAATGATGCTTTGCATGAGTATCTTGTTCAACAAGAGAAATACTTTGGTTGTCGTCTAGCATATTTTGGGTCTGACCGCAAGCGTTTCCAATTGGAGGTGCCCGAATCTCATGCACGCAAAGCAAATAGCAGCTATGCTTTGGAGGGTCAGAAGAAAGGAGCTAAACCTTGCCGCCGATACAGCACAGAAGAGACTAGGGTATGCCTAGATAGTCAGCATGCCATGTGAGTGTTAATTTTTTTATATAATTTTCTTGTTCAGGCTTTCTTAAAACAAATGCAAGCTGCCGAAGATGAACGTAATGCTGTTTTAAAAGATCTTTCGCGTCGCATATTTGAAAAATTCTCTTTACACTATAATCTGTGGAAGGAATGTGTTGATTGTGTGGCTCAGCTGGATGTTTTGGCCTCACTGGCTGAATATGCTCGCAATCAGTGTACGGTATGCATACCAGAATTGAAAAATCCGGAGCCCGGCAAGCAAGCATTTGTAGAGATCGAAGAAGGCTATCATCCTTGCGTATCGGTCGACACCTATATACCTAATGGTGTGTCTTTGGGTTGCAATGAAACGGCTCCCTTGTCTCTGCTTACCGGCCCCAATATGGGTGGTAAAAGTACTCTTATGAGGCAAATGGGACTGTTGGTGGTAATGGCCCAAATCGGAGCACATGTGCCCGCGCTCTCATGTCGGCTATCATTGGTCGATCGCATCTTTACACGACTAGGGGCACAGGATGATATATTGTCGGGGCATTCTACATTCTTGGTAGAATTGAATGAGACCTCATTGATTCTGAAACATGCTACCTCAAATAGTTTGGTGTTATTGGATGAATTGGGTAGGTAACACAGGAAATATTGCACTGTTCTAAATATAAAATGTCAATTGTTTTACCAGGTCGTGGCACTGCGACCTATGATGGCACTGCCATAGCTGCTTCCGTGGTCAACTTTTTGGCGGACCTAAAATGTCGCTCTCTATTCTCCACGCATTATCATAATTTAATTGATTTCTTTCATAAAGATGAACGTATTACCTTGGGTCATATGGTAAGTTGTAAAGGAATACGTACGAAAGTTAACAAATAATTTAGATGTTTGATTTTTACGTTTGCTTTTAGGCCTGCATGGTTGAAAATGAAGAATCCGATGATCCCACCCAAGAAACGGTTACCTTCCTCTACAAATATACAGCTGGCGCTTGTCCAAAGTCTTATGGTTTTAATGCCGCCAAACTGGCGGGCATGTCACATTCCATTATAAAAAGAGCTTACACGGTAAACAGTTGAGAAGATATGCCAAAATCTTGAGTTAAATAACTTTACAATATGCCATGTGAAAAGCATGGCATATTTTATATATTAAATTCTGACCCTTGTCTCCATTTGTCTTGCAGCTTTCAAAAAAGGTTGAAGCTATCGCTCTTAAACGTAAAATTGCAGCAAAAATTGTGGCCGCAGCCACGATGGGCTCTGCGGATACAGCACAGTGTGCCAATCTGAAGAATCTGTTATTGCAGCTCCAAAAATGCCAAGTTTAAATTCATTGTTGTATTGTTTTCCCCCGTCTCTCTTGTCTTTATGAATGTTCAACACATTTGTTTACACAGCACTTCTTGAAGGCGTACGTTCCTATTTTCTTTTTGTCACAAAAACGAATAAATATATTTAAAATAAAACGACTCACATCTGTTATTTTTTAATAAACATTACGTTTCAAGTTTACTTTTATTTCGTTTTGGGTTTGTTGTTTTTTTATCACAGTAAAAAATAATAATAAGTATAAATAAATAGAAATAACATATAGCAGCTGTACATACAACTATTTTGTTGAATTTCTTCAAAACGACGACGACAAAAGCAAATAATTATAAATATAAATAAATATTCATCGACATGTAGAAGACATAAAAATAAATCAACTCTCTTGCATAAAAAGTAAAATATATGTTGTGAGAAAACAATTTAATAGCACACATTTCATTAGGAATATTTTACTTAAAATATTACAATTATGTATAAAAAGATGTTTACATTTGACTTTTACGCCCTGTTGATTAATAAATATGCGAGTGTTACAAGAGAAAAATTATTAGTTACATAAAAAATAACTTGCAATTCAATACAAATTGTTTTTTTTTTTTTTTTTTTTTTTGTATTCTGATTTCAAGGGAGAGAAGGTTTTCATAAGAATTTTTCTATAGGAAAAATGTCTGTACGTATAGAAAGGTTGTCTGCGCGGACACTTTTCGTATAAAAAAAAGTTTGTGTACAGACATTTTTCATATAGAAAAGTTGTCTGTGCCGACACTTTTCGTATAGAAAAGTTTGTCTGTGTACAGACACTTTTCGTATAGAAAAGTTTGTCTGTGTACAGACACTTTTCGTATA
>JAHXMU010000092.1:3406580-3469988 GCA_019455685.1 Philornis downsi | reverse complement strand
TTTTTTTTTTTTTTTTTTTTTTTGTATTCTGATTTCAAGGGAGAGAAGGTTTTCATAAGAATTTTTCTATAGGAAAAATGTCTGTACGTATAGAAAGGTTGTCTGCGCGGACACTTTTCGTATAAAAAAAAGTTTGTGTACAGACATTTTTCATATAGAAAAGTTGTCTGTGCCGACACTTTTCGTATAGAAAAGTTTGTCTGTGTACAGACACTTTTCGTATAGAAAAGTTTGTCTGTGTACAGACACTTTTCGTATAGAAAAGTTTGTCTGTGTACAGACACTTTTCGTATAGAAAAGTTGTACAGACACTTTTCGTATAGAAAAGTTTGTCTGTGTACAGACACTTTTCGTATAGAAAAGTTTGTCTGTGTACAGACACTTTCCGTATAGAAAAGTTTGTCTGTGTACAGACACTTTTCGTATAGAAAAGTTTGTCTGCGTACAGACACTTTTCGTATAGAAAATTGACTGTTCAAGACGTTCTTCCCGTTGAAGATTTGTTTTCTTGGATATGAAAAGGTGACGTTGTTTTGTTTAGAACTTTCTAAAGAGCTTTTAGGAAATGTTTCTGATATCTTTTCATTATTCTGTCCTTATTGACTTATAAAACATTCTCCATTTTTTTCGAGTTATTGGCTTGATGCTTTTATTAGCTTAGCATTTCGTTTATTTTTTAATCAGCATTTTTATTTTACAAAACTTCTATAAAACATGGCAAAACAAAAATTGTTTGATTTCTTTTTTCCTTCTTGGTATTTTATATGTTAGCGTATTTCTACAAAGAAAAAAATATACAGGCTTAATTTTTAGATTTTTTTTATTGTTTGCATTTTATTACTTCAGTTTTCTTTTTTAATACCTTCTTTGTTTTACTGGGTTTTTAAGTACTAGATCTCAAAATTAAGCTTGTAGTACCTGCATTTAAGAGAAGATTAAATGAAGCTATTTACAGAAAATCAAAGTAAGATGCAAATCCTACAGCGATTCGTATAGAGAGATTTCATAATTTCAGTTTTTTCTTTGTTTACTTTTTGTTTGTTTCTTTTTTGGTTTGATTTTCAGTCAGTTGTGGGGTTTTTAAATAAAACTCTGTGCGCATTTGCTTTACAGCCTTTCATGATATTCTAATTAGGACTGCGGGGTTTGTAGCAATGATCATTGTATGAAAAGTGTTTTGTTTTTTGCCGCACTTTGTAGCCATTTAATGATCTTCATTACAAATTGTAGCCCTTTGGATAGGAAAGGGTTCCAGTTTTTTGCTTTGTTTTCTGCTTAAATCTAATTAATAATTTACTTTTTGGTTTGTCATTTTTTTCTTAACTTTACATGCCTTACAAAAGAAATAAAAACAAGAAACAAGATAAAGGAATCTTTCGGGATTGATGGAGTAACAAAAAATTCAAATTATTTTACTCTATTACTCTCTTTTACGCGTTAACAACAAATTGAGATTCTTTTTTCTCTAACCTAAACATATTCTACTTACTTATGTAGTTCGATTACACCACTCACACAGTCCGCCTCTAATCATCGGTAATTACATCTTTACGTGCCTTAAAGTTACGCCATGAACCATTTGTACATACGCCTGCTCCGCGCCACCAATCATTAACATCGGTATACCAGCGTGGTTTCCTTAAGGACTCCTCGTCGTGCAGGGCCGCGCACACCCTGCACCAATAGAATGTATTGATAAATTCGCCTGTACCCTTCCAATTGAAATACGAATTGTAGAGTCGTTCATCCTTATCTAGTATATGTAAATAATCGGCCAACTCACTGGCCGAGGCAAATTCATCGACATGTATATAGGATCTTTCGGGGGCGCTGACTTCATAGTCCTCGGGTCGGGCACCCATAACAATGGGCAGTATATTGCGATTTAAGGCGTTGACAAAGAATTTCTCGGTGATATAGTCTCGGCAATTGGAATTCTCAAAGGCCAAATAGAATTTATAATCACGATCTAACATTTCGAAGCATTTGTCAGCATTGACGCGGGAACATTTGTAATTGCCGCAGGCTCCGTAGATGTCAACCTTTAAGGGAGGGGTGATAGGAAATACAAGTTAATTCGATCATATAACATTTAAAAGCCACAATGCGTGTGTTAGTACTGTTATAAATACATTCTGTCAGAAACGTAGCGGGAATTGGTCAATAAAACATAAAATATTTATTATGAAATCAATTCATAATACAAGTATACCTCGTTTAACGCCTAACATGCGTTCCTGAAAATTTAACGTTAACAGAAATAGCGTTAAAAGAGATGATATTTACTCTAAAATATTACTGCCAACTTTTCTTTTTTGGTATTTTGAAGTCAGAAATAAAAAAAACGTATATATTTTTATTTTGAAAAAAATTTTTAATTTCATTAATTTCATAAAAAATTAATTAAAATTTAACATAACAAAAAAAAAAAAAAAAATTTAACATAACAACTTTTTTTTTTTTTTTGGTATTTTGAAGTCAGAAATAAAAAAACGTATATATTTTTATTTTGAAAAAAAATTTTAATTTCATTTAGTATACTTCATTTGAAAATTAAAAAATTAATTAAAATTTAACATAACAAAAGAATTTCAATAAAGTTACAAATATATATTAATACATTTCACAAAATAAAGATAAATTCATATTTAATTGCTTTTTTTTTTTGTTTTGTTTTAATGTGTCTAAGCTTAATTGCTTTGATAATTTTCTCTTCTCTTTTAAGAGTTCTACGTAGGGTGGTAAGGTATTCATTACTCCCCGTTTTATAGCACAAGATCTTTCAACATTGGGATAATTTTCATTTTTATTCATTCATACATCGTGATGCAAGAAAGCCAAAAAGACCAATTATATAACATCACAAATAAAATACAAAATCCTTTAATATAATATTAAATATTCAAAAAACAAAAAATATTAATAATAATAAAGTAAAGTTAAAAACGACTTAAATTCAAATGTTAATAGCAATGTTTATATTATGGTTCCCCAACCAAATACGGTTATAAAGCAAGTAAAAAACAAAAACCAAGTGTCGATAATGAATGAGTTCATAATGTAAAATAGGCTGCTGAAGTTCACTCAATGCAAATCTAATATATTTGTGTTGGACAACTTGATTTGAATAAGCAAAATTTCATAGGTGCAGAGGGAGCCGATTCCAAGCTCTGCAAACGCGCACCGTAAATGATTTTAAGAATATAGAAGAGCCTGATATAAGAGGAATTACAAATTCTGTATTTCCAGTAGATCTAGTTAAACTGAATCTACTTCGCAGTAAAGCTGGTGAACCAGATATTGCCAATTTATAAAATGATTTAATGATTCGAAATTCAGCATAATTCTTAAAGGTAACACGTAAAAAACGTATAGCGTATTGCAATATATATAATCATAGCGCCTCAAACTATACACACAACTTACTACCCTATTAAAAATCCTCTCAGTTTTCCAAAGGCAACCAAGATTCGTTCCCGAAAATACTTGAAATACCATAATTAATTTGAGATATCAGCAAGTCATGAGCTAACCTCTCTTTAATATGAATTGGAAGGAATATACTCGCATTCATACTGTACAACTTCCGCAGAGCAAAAAGTATGTTTGGAAATATAGTATCAATATGAGCATAAAAATCAAGTCGTTTTTTCATTTCATCCACAAACTGAATACTGTTTTCATTAATGTTGATTTCAAAATTCTGAAAAGATTGAAAAGAGGAGACAACAAGCATAGCTTTAGTTTTGCTACAATTAATATAAAGGTTATTTTCATTTAACCAATTATTTGTATATTTATTTTCACATAAATCTTCTACAGTATTTTGGATTATTCCTAGGTCATTTTCCAAACATTTTTCCGTTAAAATATTTTCTGTAATATCTTCTAGCGTTGGCTCCTCAATATTTGGTAGATTTTGTGATAAACTATCAATAAGATCTTTATTGGAGATACCATGGCCATTACTTTGAATAAGTTCTTGCATGTTTTCTTTATCAACTTCCCTCAATTCAATATCGTTTGCTATTTTCGTTATTTCTATCACAACCTGTGGTAGCACTTCATGCCATGATGAACCGATATTTTCTATGGTGTTCCTTATATTAAATTTCTTCCAAAATTCTTTGATGGAAAATTTATTGCTGTCAACTGCTGCAACTAGTTGCTTGCAAGTTTTTCGAATATAATAAGCCTTTAAAATTGCAATCACTCCTTGGTCCATCGGCTGCAAAATTGATGTGGTATTTGGTGCTGTAAAAATAATGTCAACAGGCAAACAAGTTCAAAATTTTGATAAATTTTGAGGGTGTTCAGGAGCTTTATCGACAGTCAGTAATGCTGGTTTTCTACTCCATTTTTTTCGCAATACAATTTTACGGCAGGACAGAAATGCTCTTGATACCACTTTTAAATAAAATTGCAGTCATCCATGCTTTTCGGTTTGCCATTAAAATTACAGGCATTGATTGTTTAGAAATCCCTTTCAATGCGCTGGGATTTTCTAAATTGTAAATGTGTAGCGGTGTCATCCTGAAATCTCCAGTTGAAATTGCTACCAAGTAGTAAGGTTAAACTATCATTCTCGACTTCAAAACCTGGTGGGGAGTTTTTTGATCTTTAGAGCTGAATGTTTTTGATGATATTTTTTCCAAAATAGACCGGTCTCATCAAAATTAAAACTAAGCTAAAAAGGATAATTATTCCTCTTTCTAATATCATTCAAACTCTTCTTGAATATCTCTGCAGATTCTTTATCACCACTGGCAGACTAAGCGCAAAGACAAATGCTGTGTAAATTTGCACGTAATTTAAACTTTTCAACCAACCTCGGTTTGCAACAAAACCTTCGGTTATGGCGTTTTCTCCAGCTCGATTTACAATCTATAAATATAATTTCTTTGCCTTTTCTATTCTGACACCCTGGCTAAGTGGCATATTTCTCTGTGTTTGATCCTCAATCCAGATTGTTAATAATTTTTCCATTACTTCTACTTGAGTGGTTCTTGTGCTGGTAACTTTCTTGGCAGATAATTAAGTTATTGTACAAATCGAATTCTTAATGTTATCGGAGTTTTTAAGAATGGTTGATCCAGCCAATCCTAGACTAGAAGATACTTGAGATTGTCGTTCCCCGCTCTCAATTCGCCTAATAACATTTATTTTCATCTGCAACGCCAAGCTTTTTCTAGATTGTTTCGAAATTTGTGTCAGTGGTTAACCCGTTCATTTCTCAGCCATATTCTTATAAGCAATTGATTTTTTTTTATTTAAAGAATTTTATTTATTTGATCAAAATTACTACTGAGGTCTATATTAAACCATACCACTACTTCGAATGAACAATTTAATAAAAAAATTTGAATACAAAAAATTGCTGATTCCCCAAATTATAATAATTTTTGAAATACAAAATGTCACATTTGGTGGTTCCAAGAATTATAATAATTTTTGAATTACAAAATTTCACATTTGGTGATTGTAAGAATTATAATAATTATTGAAATATAAAATTTAACATTTGGTGATTCCTCGAATTATAATAATAATTTAAATACAGAATTTCACATTTGGTGATTCCAAGAATTATAATAAGTTTTGAATTTTTTTTCTCAAAAGAGCGCTATAACGAAACAGCACTAAAAGAGGTAGCGTTGAACGGGGTATGCCTGTAGGTCACTTCCGAGGTAAAGCATTTATGCCAATGACTGGCTCAATTATCAAACCATATCCCAAATATATATTTTCAAAAAAAGACTTCAGTTCTCGCCGTGTATTCCCTTTTATGTCTGCTATCGACTGAAGACGGGTACTTTGGAATAGTAATTTAATTAATTTGTGGAGAGAGACAAAAGTCAGGCGAAGAAATATCAGATGAATATAGTAGTTTTTCGATATTTTTGGCTAGAAATTCATTTATAATGATAGTCTTGTGAGACGGTACGTTACCACGATGCAACATCCTTGAGGTTTCTTCCCACCAATCTAGCCTTTTTCGACGAATTTGCATCTCTCAAACGCTGTATAATGGCCAGATGTAATTCTTTACTTACTGTTTAATCTCTGGCAAGAATTCTGAGTGCACAACACCGCGATAATCGAAGAGTACAGTCAACATTACCTTAACTTTTGATCGATCTTGAGGCGGCTTCCTCCGTCTCGACTCAGTTGGAAGTCGCCAATCCGAAGTGCGTTTTATGATTCTGGATTCGGAATTGACCAGTTCTAGAATGTTATCAGCGATCTTTGCTCGATTGAGTTTTTGAAGAAAAAACAAGCATTTGGTAGCCAATTCAACGGCAATGTTGTATCTCATACCCAAACCGTCGTGTACATTGGTATGAATTAATTCGTTAGACACAGAATGTTTGGCGGTTATCTTCTTCAAGCTTAAATGGCGATTTTCAGTCACCATTATCTTCACTTTAGTGATAGTAACTTCAGTTAAAGTTTTTTTCGGAATTAGTTGAGGTGCAATGTGTTTTACAACCAATACTATCGTGTTAAGTGATACAAACTGTTTCGTAACATACAGATTGGTACACACATAAATTGGTACGAATTGATTTGTCAGACAAAGAATGTTAGACAATTATATCTCTCAAGCTTAAATGACGATTTTTGGTCAATATTTTCTTCCCTTGATCGGCATTAACTTCAGCTGAAGACGTTGATGACCGACCAGACCGAGGCAAATATTCCATCACATCTCTATAGCTTTTGTATGCACTGTACCACTCATATGCACGTGTTTTTAATATCGATTCACTGTAAGTCCCCTATAATATTTTCAGCGAAATTTTATTTGCATTATAACAAGTCAAAATACACACTTCAAATTAACTGACAAAATCAAGCACTGTAGACAAAGCAAATAACCGATCGCGCTCAAACTCCGCCTCATTATAGATAATTATTGTGTCAAATTAACGACAAAAAGAATTTTGCCAAGTCCTTTAAACAGGCTTTCTAAATGATCAATTCCTGGTACTTTCACAGATTGTATATTAAATGTATATCATATTAAATAAAATTAAACATATCGTTTTCTTCAACTTACATCTATATATTTTCCCAGCTCATGAGCGAACTGCAAACGTCCATTACGAGCCCCGCAATTCGACACAAACCAGGCAACTTTTTTCGTTTTATTGGCAGCATAATTTCGATCTTGTTCTTGTTGATGCACACGGGGATCATAATATTGCCACTTCTCATAGGGAGCCACAATGTCACTGTCACGTCTGAAATTAAGAAATTACAAATTTATTGAATATATATTGATGAAAATCATAATGCCAGGTTATGTTAAGATCACGCAACAGGTTTATTTTAGTCGAAAGCCATTTTACAAACACTCAGAGACAAATCTGTTTCATTCGTATTCTCCTAAATGTTAGAAAGATTTGTTCCAGTTGCGAATATTATTAACCTAATAGTGTAGTACCAAATTACGCTTCCCCTCTTCTCTTTTACAGACATTTGTAACATAATGGTAATTGCATTTAATTGAATTTCGCCAAGTGTAGTTTGAAAATGTGCCAGTTCCGAACTATGAAACTGTGAACTACATCTTTCCCAATTGAAATTGAAGATTTCCGTACAATATTGTGAAAATACCAAAATGTGCGAATTTTTCATTTTAAATTGAGAAGATTGGAACATTTAAATGGACAAAAAGTGAATTGCCCCATTAATGAAAGTCGCGGCTTTTGACTCTTGTCTTGTGTTGGGCCGTTCGCATCGTCTTGTCTGACGACAACCAATTCATAAGCTGACACACGTACTGGTTCACAATACCTTGTTTATTATTTACATTTTGGAAGTCTGGAATGTGAACCCTCTCGTAAGTCGTTTGTCGGTATGAGAGTCAAGTGCGGTTCTCGCCTCTTCTAAGTTAGGGTTTTCATAGCACTTCCTAAAGGAGCCAGGAGTCACATTTGCGTCTTTCGACTCTTACTGAAAATCAATTTTGAGATTCACAGTTCTTTCAATGATTATCAATGTCAAAGAGGCGGTTGGATAATTTATCTATGACTACTCGGCAAGAGCTAACCAACGATATTAAAACCAAGAACTACATTCAGGTGACCTGAGCTTACAACAAATCATTCTAGAGTCAACTAATAGACGCTGCTATTTGAAAATTTGCCAATTTCATTTGTGTTTTTTTCAAATTCCTGAATTTCAAATTAAATTTTCTCAATTTTAAACATTTTTGAATTTCATTTTCTTTAAACTTAAACCTGAAAATATTAATTTTATTTGAAAACTAGCGAACCCAGCAAACTTCGTCAATGAGTGAGCAGATTTATGATTTCAAAATGGCTACTAAATTATTAAATTCAATTTTTTATTGTATTAGTTTTCAACAACAATCTCGATGGACGGCATTTGAAATACTGTCGAAACTTGGTGTGCCGAATTGGAGGAGAAGCGCAGAAGATCGAAGCGCTTGGAATTATTTTCTACGGGCGGCATATAATAGATAAGTATGTCTACTCCAGTCACCACCTAAGAAGAAGAAGGAGTAATAAAATATTTATATGGGAATTGGTGGATTGCGATCTTCATTAAAGCACCCTGTGATATATGAGATTTTTCGTTTTGTTATCAGGAGCAAAAACAAATAAAGCCGATAGCTTTCCGACTTGTAAACATGCCACGTATAAATGACCATGAGAAAAACATGCATTTTCTAGATTTAGACCACAAACATTCAAGGATTGGCCTTGTGATTTGTTAATTGTCATGACGACATATTGGTTGAGATAATCGGAATCCTCCCAATTAGAACTTTCTTACCTTTGAATTTTCCTTTAAGTGTCGTCGCGTACATCACATTGATCATCAGTTTAGTTATTAGCAAACGCGTTCTGTTGCATAGCTTTGGTTGGTTTAGGTTTCGAAGCATGATTACTGGCGAGCTAACCTTTAGTCGTAAATTGTGCGGTGGCAAGCCAGGCATATTCAAGGAGTTTAAAAATTCTATAGAATAGTTGGTGGTTTCATCTTTGCTTGTTATACAGTGAATAGATTTGAATGAATGAACTGTAACATTGATTCTATTCTAAATTACGAAGATTAAGTCATCTACATCTTAATTCTTAGCTGCCAAAATTGCTCGCTCACTCAACAAGTCCGCTCGATTCGTCGACATTAGCTCGACCATTACCGATAGTCAGCAATTGATCAGAGAAGTCTCCAGCAGATATATTATTCAGCAATGCAACTCTTATGTTTGTTGTCAGCTGAAGTTTCTTCACATAGCGCCATAGATCTCATGATTTGAGGCAAGCGTTTATTTCAACGGCAACGATTGATCTTGGAATTACTGAAAGTGTTTGGCGGAAATCGCCAGACAGTAAAATCATTGCGTCTCCAAAACATTTCGAGTTATTCGCGTTATTCTTTGAATGTTCGTTTCAGTGCTTTCAATGAGCGTTTGTGTGCCCAGATGATGATCTTCGATGCTAATAAAACTTTGGCCATTGCGGAGTGTTTTGCAATATTATATGTTGGTTGTTAAATAGTTAGAAAATTTAACCGCAATTTTAATGCTGAATGAGCCGTGCAGCATCTTTTTAATAATGTCGATACTATTCCAGAAGAAGCAACTGCAAAAATTGCAATATCCTACCAGTTCCATCAGGGACAACCAGGAAAAATAAACCACCATTTCCATCATCAATTGCTTTCAGTAATGTATCATAGACTTCTTTCTGTTGGAGATTTAACAGGAATACATTCATTTGAACTACTAAGTCCAATTCATGGCGATATATTCACGTTTCCGTTCCAATTCTCGATTAAATGCGTCATTCATTCTACGACGTGGCGCTGACATTCCTAACCTGACTAATAAACTACCTCACATAACATAACACATATTTTCGATCAAGAGTAAAGCCTGATTCAGATATATTATCCTTGTATATATCTATATATATGCATATATACAGATCAGTTTAACGATTAAATAAGTTTCACTTCTACTGTGACCTTATACCTATGAGGCTCTATCATTTTTTATTGTTATTTTTCTTTTTATTGATGAATATCATATTTTAATACTTATTATCCTATTCCCGAAGAAGACAAATCCAAAAACACAAAAATCATAAAAATCAGTGCAGCTGCTCTTGACTTATAAATGGTGTAACTAACACGATTTTGTTTTATATACATAGATTTATATAGGGTGGCGCATAAGCAACGTTAAGATTTGATCAGTGAATACATTTTTTGTTTAAGCCTTTTTTTTTCGTCTCTTTACAGAATTAACTAAATAATACCTGGGAAATTTATGATGGAAAGGCTCAGCACAGAACAAAGAACCAAAATTGTTCAATTTTACTTTGAAAGTCAGCATTCGTTTATTCAGATCATATCGAAATTTCTTTCATGTTCGAAATGCTTCTAGCGTTCCAACAATTTACCAATTGGTTCAGCGTTTTGGGCAACAAGGCCAACAGTTCGAAATGAAGTGACTCGAGTGCAAGCAAGTATTGAGGAAAACCCCGAAACTTCCACCAGGCGACGATCTCAGCAGTTAGAGATGTCTAGACGGTCTTTGCAAAGAATTTTACATATGTATGTTACATCTTTTTCCATATAAGATGCAATTGGTTCACGAGTTAAAACCAAATGATGCACAAGAACCCATTCAATATAGTCGACGTTAACGCTACTTATGCGCCACCCTTCATTTGTAGTATAAGAGGAAATTTTCATTATCATTAGGAATTTTTTCTCAATCTATGAAACAAAAAAAACAAAACTATTTGAATTAAGTTTATTTTGAACATAAATGGAAACCATTCCATTTTTCCATATAAGATGCAATTGGTTCACGAGTTAAAACCAAATGATGCGCAAGAACGCATTCAATATAGTCGACGTTAACGTTACTTATGCGCCACCCTTCATATGTAGTATAAAAGGACATTTTCATTATCATTGGGAATTTTTTCTTAATCTATGAAACAAAAAAAAAACTATTTGAATTAAATTTATTTTGAACATAAATGGAAACCATTCCATTATTATTGAAAATGTTATAGATTAGGAGGCAGTTGGTGCAATACGACTAGATACAAATGTGATTGTGCTATTCATTTCAGTATTTAACTTACCTATAAGTGGCTGTCCAATTGATAGCATCCGGTACTTTAACATTTTGTGTATGATATGGACACTCTAAGTGATATAACATGGTGACTTGTCTGGAATTGGCAGGTCTACGCAAACCCGTCGGTATGTAATGATCTTTATATAAAATCATATCGGCCGTATTGGCCTGATCACGAGATGCAGTTATAGTACATGTGTCCACGGGACACTTTGAACGAAGGAAGACATCACGACCTAAAAGGAGTAAAAGTAATACTTTAA
Organism: Philornis downsi; assembly: GCA_019455685.1. Taxonomy (NCBI): domain Eukaryota; kingdom Metazoa; phylum Arthropoda; class Insecta; order Diptera; family Muscidae; genus Philornis; species Philornis downsi. The sequence continues at coordinate 3,458,594 of JAHXMU010000092.1, read as the reverse complement.
AGTAAAGAAAGAAATCTGTAAATCTGGCAACTTTTATGCTGGAAACTTTGTCTAACAACGTGGATGCGTTACAAATAAATGTGACAGATTTATCTGATTTCTCGAAAAGTTTCCAATTACTGGACTGACTTTAGTTGCATCTTATTATAGAACGGTAAAAAAATATAAAGAAAAACCAAAGATTCTGGAATTTTCAAATGGGAAAGTGAGGAAAATATTCAGTTTGAGAAAAATGGGAATACATTGTTTTGATTTTATAATAAAATATATTTGAGGATGAAGTCGGACATAAGTGCCAGCAAGTAAAGGTCTGTACACTTTCAACAAGTTGCCTCATCGTAATGGTTATCGTTGAAACCGGGGTTTTAAAATCTCAAATAAGTAAAGATCAATATGTATTTTAACGCTTCAATCATGTGTATGCAGTCAATCCTGTTTATTGTGTTATTGTGCTCTTTTATGTTTAATATATCGGGTATTTAATGTAAAACTATGTGAACTTGTTGAACAATTGCTTTAAATAATAAAATGAAAAACAAAATCCCCGGTATCCCATGAATGAGATATGGGAGAGCTTCCCAAAATCAGTGAAGCTCACACACATTCTATTTTTAGGCTCACTCAAAGGAAGCTACAGTTTAACGACGATTCCGAACGTCACAGTTTGAAAATCATTAACCAAACTTGTCGATTAACTCGACTACACGAAGTGTTCATCAGACACATCGAGGTGAACGGCGCTCAAATAATTAAAGGTGACTCTACGCGAGATTGAACCCTCGACCATGCGAACGATAGTCGCGTGTACTAACCATATCTATACGATCGGTCACTTTTTTTTTGGAAAATAGTTCATATAAATGAACTATCCTATAAATTTACTAAAATGCATTTATGTCCGACTTGCAAAAAGAAAAACTAAAGATATGTTCCCATTTTTATATATGTTCGAGTTGGGCCCACTAAAGCCAATCTATTATGAAACTAAACTAGAATCATTTTAACAAAAAAATTAATTAAAAACGTTTACATAGGCTACACATCTAAGATATCAAAGATCGTTACCATCGCCTTAATATAATAGTAATACAGCTAAGACTAGTAGTCTGATTCTTCCTAGATTTTATAGAAAGCAATCTTAGACCAGTCAGGCCGTGGTACGATGGTTATAACGGGTTATCCATTTAGTGGTTTCCAAACCAGTGTCAGCTACTAAATACTTGACATCCGAAGTATTATTTATTTAGTGAAAGATTTGCCATTTACGAATATATATGTAGATCGTTTCATAACCGAAGAACCTGTAAAAAATGGTTAAAACTTACTACAAGAGTGGTAATTCATTTTTCTTGCATTACCGGGAGATCGACCTACTTTGCAAATAAATGGCAAGATTATAAAGAAATTTGAAAAGACCGAAAGCGTTTCAGATGTGGTCAGGCCTGTGCATCATCGCCATGTACGCACTGCCGAAAATATCGCATCTGTTAGTGAAAGTGTGGCGGATAAATCGAATTTGTCGATTCCACGGCGTTCTCAGCAATTGGGCCTACCTTACAGTTCATTATCGCGCATTTTACATTTGGCTTTTCACCTTTATCCATATAAAGTCCACCTCATGCAACAAAGTCCACCTCGGCTGTTCATTCAAAACGCCGTAGATATGCTGATTGGGTACTACAGCAACAAGCTTTCAATGCTGATTTTCCGAACAAAATTTTCTTCAGCGGTAACGCGCATTTCTCACGCGGTGGTTACGTCAACAAGCAAAATTGTCGCAAATGGGGTTCGGAGAACCCAAAAGCGATTATAGAAAAGTCTTATAATATAAAAAGTATTATAATGAAATAAAAGCTTCATGGAAATCATAGCTTTATGTGTGTTTTATTTAACTTTACTTTTGAAACCGAAAAATGGATAGCCCGTTATATCACGCATCTGATATAACAACCACCTAATATTTCCTTGAGTAACTGTCACATTAACATATCTGATAAGCACTTCGAGTAGCCGTCAAGTATAGGAAAAATTTCTCTCGAAATCGTTCTTAAACAGTATGTTCTATTCCAGAAGACTAAAAATAAAATCAAAACGAGAGGTTCTTCTTTATCCCAGTCATGGGATTTGAGTAATAGCAAAATATTAAATCCCGAGAACTTTACATTCAAACAATTTTTTCTTAATATTAATTGCCACCTTTTGAATAACCATCGGCAGATAAATACCACCACTATTAAACAATTATCGATAATAGGTAGTCTGGCAAATTTGTTTGATATGTCCTCGCCTAAGTAAGTTTTTAATTATTATTTGCTAAAAACACCAAAATAGATGCCAGCAATTACCTGCTTTAACATTCCACGGTCCCAAACCATTATACAACAGTATAGTTTTTAAACGGCCACTAGATTTTATCTCTTCATAGTTTGGGGGCACATACATTAGCTGATTTACAATTCGATCACTGTGTGGATCCTGATAGGGGAATAAACGCGAACCCTGTAAATGAGCCTTTTTGCCCCGTCGCTTTTTAGGCACCTTCGCCGGTCTCGGATAATAATCACCGTGTTTAAAGAACCATGGCTTCTCCAGTGGTTCCAATGGATTGGAAGCTACTACTAGAAGATTTTGTTGTTGCTGATGCAGCAACAATTGATGTTGCTGTTGTGATTGTTGTTGCTCACTTTCGGGCTGTTCAGCTTCAGTTTGTGGCGATTTTGTTGTGGACACTTTGGTGCCATCATCATCGTTGTGTTTTGATTTTAATGACTCTCCCGGTTTATCCGTATCGTCATCTTCATCGTATTTGTCATTATAATCATCTGCATGATGATGAGCTTCTACATGTTGTTGCTGTTGTTGCTGTTGCTGAAATGCCGATGCGGATGATGATGATTGTAGTGGGTTTTTAGATTTCCAAACGTCACGTTCTCTTTAATGGGGGAGACGAATTGAAGAGATTATATTGTAATTATAATAAAAAAAAATAGTATAAAATCTAAATATTTTGGGAGAACATTATTGGTGGAAAAAATGGGGATGATAAAGACCATAACAGTTTATAACACGGTAAAGTTAGGAGAAGATATTCGTTGATTCCAGGATTTTAATTTTACATACATACATATATAGCTAGTTTCACGACAGCATTGTATTAAACATTGAATCTCTACACTCTTTAAGATAAATAAATTCGAACTTTAAATCTACCTCAGGGAATTCAAATAAACATAAAAAGAATTCTGCCATTTTTATTTAGTATTTTTACAAATTGCATTTTGCAGCGTGACATTAATGTCAAACGATGTCGTCAGCATAAATATTTGGGTCAAAAAACATATTTTTTTGTAAATTCCAGTACTTTTCGTATTCTCTGAAAATAACGTTTAAATGATATGTGAGATAGCGTATAGAATACACGCTTTTCTAATTCATAAGTTTTCTTTAATTTTCAATATTTTCAAAGTTAACGAATTATAACATAGCTTTCATTTATGGCATAGAAAACTAACTAATTTTCAAGAAAATATAGAAACCATTGTGTGGTCAAAAGGAAAACAACTCAAGTGGAGTTAATGCACTTATTCTGATGCATATTTACGTCTAATCTGCTTAGCATAACCATAGCAGAGCATTTTTTTAAAACAAAAATTTTTGGAAAATTACGCAATATATTTTCAAACATTAATAAAAGTAAGAACGTGTTTTTTATTATTAATGTCCGTAGCAAAACATGTTGTCGACTTCAATATCCCGTATGTTTTGATAGTTATAACAAATTTCCAAAATAGATTTGTTTTTGAAAAACGCTTAACACCTCAAAAAAGTAAATTCCGAGTTAAGTCGTTTTTTCCTGTATGTAAACAGTTTATGCAGTAGAATTTATGCACAGAATTTGTATACAAACACCAAAATCGTCAAAAGTTTGAAGATAAATCGTCGAAACTTGTCATGCCGTAAAATTTATTAAAAACATAATATGTCTCAAGTCAATGAAATGATATTGGTATACCCTTCAACATAGACCGTTCCATTTGTTATAACTGGAAGTAAAACATATATATTCCTGATCTCCGTCGAAATCTGTTAATTTAAAAGTGTATGTCTTTGTATATGATGAAAGTACCATAGAGGCCATAACGCTTGAGAGATGAGTCTGAAATTGTATGTACTACTTTGCAGGTTGAATTCGAAATTTTGGAATATTGGCCCAGTAAGAAAAATCTTGGCATTCAAGGACTCAATCCACTTCTTGTTGCAAGAACATTTTCCAGTATTTTGTAAAAAATTGAACCATTTCTTCGATAATTAAACGCAATATAAGGTAAAATTATGTAGATACTAGAAAGTACCATTCATCTCATCGGTCGGTACATTCTACAACACTAAGTCCATCCGTAACTGACACAAGTGGCAAATTTACCGCGGTAGGAAACAGTTTCATTCAATGCCTTAAACATTTGGCCTTTGAAAAAAGTAGCCTTTTAAGAATTTGTCTAATGTTTTTAATATATATATGTGTTATTAATTTATTATTAAATTGTTTATTTTTTAAAATAAATACAAATAACTTTGATATATCGCTCAGTTTTCAAACGGATTGATATTTTAAAACATTTTCTCAAAAAGCGCTGAAAATATGATATTTGTTAAGAACGCCACATAAATCAAACATAAACTTAGATAAGGGAATCATATCACCTAGCATTTGAGGTAATGTGAGAGTTTCTCAAAGAAAAAATCCTAAAATCTTATCTTATTTTTTAATTTAATTTAAATTTTAACTCCAAGGCTAAATGAGAGTCATTACATTCTACAACAATATCGTCCTTGGATGCCTCAAGTGGCAAGGAAAACTGAGCTTTTTCAGAATTTGACTTAATTTGTTGAAATTTTTGTTGTTGTTATTAGTTTATTTACTAAATTATTTATTTTATAAGATATCTCAAAATGAATACAAAAAAAGCTTTGATATTTATTTCCTTAGTTTTTAAGGTATTTGCAGTTGAGACCCAAAAAATTATTCTTATTTTAAAATACAGGGTGATTTTTTAAGATTTAAGTCTTTCAGGTTGGCAGTACTGGTTGGTAATGACGTCCAAACGTCATCTGTCAAAGTGAATAGTGTACAGTATACTCTGCCATTTCATCATGGAAAGACTAACAAACGAGCAACGATAGCAAATCGTTGAAATTTCTTATCCATATGCGTGTTCTGTGACAAATGTGCATCGTTTGATACGACCATTTTATGGTCGTCATAATCGATCTGCTGAATCAACAATTCGTGCTGTTATCTCCAAATTTCACACGAAATTTACTTTTGTTTGTTGTTGATTTAATGACGATCGTGAAATGTCAATTCGTCGCCGTTCTCAGCGATTGGGCATTACTCAACCACAAGGAAAATTTTACACGTCGATTTGGGTTTGAAAGCCTATAAAATTCAACTCACGCAAGAATTGAAACCGAATGACCTACCACAGAGACGTCTAATTCAATGAAAATCCGCTGCTTTATCGAAAAATTGTGTTCAGCGATGAGGCTCATTTCTTGCTGAACGGATACGTAAACAAGCAAAACTGTCGCTTCTGGAGTGATGAACAGCCACATGCCATACATGAATTACCGATGCATCCCGAAAAAACGATAGTCTGGTGTGTTTTTTTTTTTTTCAAAGACGACCGTGGAAGAAAAGTTACCGTCAACGGCGAACGACATCGAATCATTATACGCAATTTTTTTTTTTGCCCCAATTGGCTGAGTTGAACTTGATTAACATGTTGTTTCATCAGGACGGTGCAACATGCCACACTGCTCGTGAAACAATGAATATGTTGAGGGATAAATTTGGCGAAAGCTTATCTCTCGATTTGGCCCTGAGAGTTGGCCCCCAAGATCTTGCGATTTAACGCCTCTTGATTATTTCTTGTAGGGTTATGTCAAGTCGTTAGTCTATGTGGACAAACCGAACACTATTGAAGCCTTACAGGATAACATAACACGCGTTATTCGTGGAATACAGACCGAAATGTTTTCGAGATATTAACAATTATAAAAAATAGTTTTTAAAACTTTTGTCTTTCGATTGGATATGAAACCATATCGGAGATGATTTTAAACGAATTTCAGAACGATTGCCAAATTTAATAAGAATCAAGTTATACCTTTTGATTCGATAATCTTTGCTTGAAGTAATCCTTTCAAGTTTTACAGCACATTCTCGAACACAAGTGATTTCTAAACGAGTCAAATTCGTGGGGAATATCACACAATACGTTTTTATTACATCGCTTTTATAAAGAAAATTAAAATATCAGAAATGAAGCGAGATATCAAAATGTTCGGCCCTAATTCAAATCTTACAAATTTTGGGTCCCTGACTGCTTTCCTCTGAGATACTTCGTTATAATCATACTATTAAGCTCTTGGGATTGAATATCAAAATAGAGAGGTCATACGCAATGTAACAGAAATAATTATTTTTCTCAAATTATTGCTAGAAAGGTATGCTGCAGATTTCAAAAAGTATGAGTTGGGTCCTCTCTGAATTAAGTTAACGGCATGAAGATTCAATAAAGCGCAGAGATGGTGTCGGCATTCCCGAATATAGTTCGGAAATCGTGGCTCATCGATATCATACGAGTACAACGCATTTTCATCGTATAAAGGCTGCATAATTTATTATGATTTGGCTGAGATGCGTTTGTTGAACCTCTTCCACAATCGTTAATTAATCTTATGCAAGAGACATTTTAAATATAGATATTTTTTTTAAAGATTGTACAAATACTTACTTAAAATTATATAAAAATATTAGCAATAATGCGCATATTATTGTAAAATAAAAGTATTTCTTTAACGATATCTTTGGACGTCTCATGTTAGCTGATGAAACCAATTTTGGTAATGGAGATTCATTTAATTCTCGCAATCATTTTATTTATCTGAAAGTAAACAAAATGAAAAAATGATTTAGTGAAGTTATTATATTCAATTAAATTTATAGAATATAAAAGTTTCATTAATTTAGAGCCACAGAGTTTTGCGTTTGTCTGACTTACCGAATTACGTTCCAATATAAACCAGTTAACTCTGGCAAAATGTCAGCATATTGAAAAAGATAAATATTTGTCTGCGATGTTTCAAATAAAAATTATATTGTTTGTCAAATTTTTCAAATATAAACTACACTCATATCGACAACTTATAATCAACTTCTTATTTTTTTGCGAAAATTAATTTTTAAAGAAAAACTATTTAGCGTCACATCCACAATACGGCATTAATATTGAGAGAACAAAAGTTTCTATGCCCACTTTATCTCATTAAGTTTCTCGCTAACTTAATTTTTACGAATTACATTCTATCAAAAAAGTACCAGAAATTGGTTACTTAAAAAGCCCGTTTAAAGGGATTGTGAGTACTCTTTTTGTCTTAAGTTGGCGAACTGTCAGTTGTTTACATGCTCGGCTTTGTCAGTCCATCTCAAGTTTGTTTTGCGATATTCACAATAGCGATTTTTAAAATACCGAACAATTAAAATTTTGTGTCAAAAAGAATTTCGTGTGCCGAATTACTGAAGATGTTACAGAAGCTTTTCGGGAATAGAATTGATCAAAATCACATGCATTTGGGTGGTAGGAAAGCGGTTTAGACATGTCGCAAGATTTGCTTCGTTCTGGTCGACCATCAACGTCTTCAATTAGTGTTAATATCGATGAAGTGAAAGGAATGTTAAATGATGATTTAATACGACTATTTGGGTATGAAACGCTTTGCCGCTTGACTAGTTCCGAAAGGATTGCATTTTCTTCAAAATCTCCATCTCGTAAGGGTCCTTTAAGACAATTCAATTCCGGCCCCGCATTCATATACCGTGTTACATTTGATGAAGAGACATGGGTTGACGAGTTTGACCTGTAAATCAGTTAACAAGTTTCGGAATGGCATCTGTCTGCCAAAACTGAAAAAACACGTCAAAGATTATAAAAAATCAGAGTAATATTGATTATTTCCTTTGATTATCGCGGCATTGTGCACTCGGAATTCTTGTCAGAAGATTAGACTATAAAACAAGAATATTATTTTGGCGCTATGCGGCATTTGGAAGAACAAATTCGGCGATAAACGTCGTATTTGTAGAAAGAAAACTCATATATTTTATATATTTATATTTACAATAATACATCATCTCACAGGGCTAACATTGCGAACCAATTTCTAGCTCAGGCTGACTTATTCCTCTTTCTAAAATTCCAATTTCTGTTTCGTGGCACTCGTTTTCAGTCGATAGAAGATATAAAGGAGAATTAGCCGACAAGTTCGTTTGAAAGATATTTTAATGATTGAATTATTGGTTGGTCAAATTATATCATTTCGGCAATGGCGATATAATAAATCTGGAAGAATAATAAACATTTCGAGCTCTATTGGGAAATTCCTGGTTCTTTTGACGATTTTGACCATTTTTCCTGTAAAAATTCATATTTTGCAGAATTTCTTAATAATTATGACCTCAGGACTGTTCCTTCTCCCATCTGCCAATTGCCATGTATTAGTTTTTTCCACACCTATCAACTACAGTCTTATATTGTCATTAGTTTTCTATATGGAATGATTATATGGGCAAGTTTTATTTCTACTGGGTCAATTTCGGTTACTTGTGACCCCTGTGATCCAGGGACAATGCACCGACTCATCGTGAAATAAATGGGCGTGTCAGAAATAGCCACATGATGGCTAAATATTGCGCATTCTACGGTAACTGACGCAAAAAACTGTATTTGTATTGGAAGGTTGTGCTCAGACAACCCCTAGAATGTGACATAGTAACTATAGAAAAATCATGCTGCATACATGGCAACGCTGTAGCCAATTGTAATGCGTGCTATGAGAGAACACTATAAAAAGAAGTTAAGAGGCAGAAGAAACGGTTTTAGAAACGGCAAAAGAGCGTAGTTACAGAAAGGTAGAAATATAGAGGTAAAGCTCAAAAACTCTACCAAATGGTTCAAAGAAAAGAGTTTGGAAAAGGGTAAATTCGGTCAAAGATCTACTACATTTTTACATTTTTGTATTACAACGCCCCAGTTAAGACTGTCCCATAAACCGGTAATTAAGTTGCGAACGTTCTTTCCTGTAATTATCAGTCGTCTTGGTACATCATTTTATTAACGAACAAATTTTAAAATTGCTGGGAAAAACCTGAAAATGCTTTTTTCGTTGGGTCCATTTTTTCTACTTTTTTTTTTGCAAATATCGGACTCAGCTTGTCTATAAATAAGGGACGTGTTCGCGGAAAATTTTATTCACCTACCTCAAACGATTTGCCGCCTATTGTAATTTCAACAGACACACAGACAGATGGAGAAGGTTAAATCGAAATCGATTTTTACTACGACTACAAATATATATCATTATCCACATAGTGGTTTCAAAACCGACAATCTGGCAAATCTGCCAGCAATAAACTGTCAAACAGTGCCTCAACGAACACCTCAGCGGAATCACTTTGGAGGATATTGAAATCCCAACATGGATAATCCCGCTTTGGAATCGCCTTATTTGTGTAGTAAAATTCTAGAAAAACGCATAAAGCGGCGGCGCACATTAAACTGAAAGGAGAGACCATTGCGATATTCTATAATTTTTAAAGACGAAGTCCGATAGAACATTTCAAAATTTTGTTGTTAATTATTAAGTTTTGAGAAGCAAGATTTGTCATTAAAATATTAGAAAACAGCCATATAGGCAGGAATTTACATACGTAGAAAGCATAAAAGACGAATTTGAATATTTTTCTTTAATTATTTTAAAGAACTGAACTGTTTAAACAATAGAGATACTTAAATGTATATGTTTTCATTATTCCACAGTTCATTAAAATCGCAGACAATAGTAAATTAGGTGGTTTCAAAATCTCTGGTCTGCAAGACTGTCAGCTGTAAAATACCTATGATCTAAAGTGTTATTTATTTAGTGAAAGACTTGCCATTTATGAATATGGATCGCTTAACAACCGAAGAAGGCGTAAAAATAGTTAAAACTTACTACAAAAATGGTGATTCAAATGTGAATTCTCAATCGAACAAAATTTTCTTCAACGATGAAGCTCATTTCTCACTCAGTGGTTACGTCAACAAGCAAAATTGTCGTATATGGGGTTCGGAAAACCCAAAAGTGAAAATGACTGTTTGGTGCGCATTATAGTCTGGAGGTATCATTGGGTCGTATTTTTTCGAAAATAATTTTGGAGGAACCTCAAAAGGATCCACTGCTGCAACCAATTCAGAGGCTGTCATTTAAATGGCGTTGTATTTCATACATAATGGCAACGTCCAAGTATTATAGTTAAATAAAAGTTTTATCGAAATCATAGCTTTATGTGTGTTTTATTAAACTTTACTTGAAAACGAAAAATGGATAACCGTGTATAACGTTTTTCATTTGTATACCTTTACCCAAAGGAATAATTACGCCCCTCCTGTTACTTCCCATAATTACTTTATTTAAACTTAATTAATCTTTCATTTAAATTTAATTATGAGAATGAAAATGCCACCGATTTATAATTTTTACACGGCAGATTCATTCAGTGAACTAAAATTTTGAATATTTTATTGTGCTTTAATTCAGATCACTTTTTCTTATAGGAACCGAGTGATTTACCCCATTCCTTCTGGCACACCGCACAGTTTTGCCTCAACGCAAAGTATGCAAAATCAGTTCAGCTAACTGAAATTTTTGTATTGAATTGAAATTTATCAATTCTCAATGAATGTAAAAATCCATTTAACATTCCATTTGACAAAAAAAAAAAAAAAAAAAAAAAAAAAATCATTGAGGTGAGGAAATTCCATTGGAGGTCATGATAATAATCAAAAACCACAAACAATTGCAAAAATGGTTCAGTAACCGAACAATTTTTCAAATTTATTGAATCAAATTATGGATTCCAGTAAAAGCAATTCATATTGAAATTGTTACGGGTGCAGTAGCAGAGTTAATACACTGCCGGTTTTATATTAGGCCTATTTTTTTAAAATATGTCCATTTCAAAAAAATTATATTTTCCTTTTCAAATTACACAAGATAACATTGGAGAGCAAGGTCTTCCCGTGCTTAGGAGACCTTATATCCATCTCTCTATAAAAATGACTTAAGAATGATCCAAATTCGCAAGATTAAATTAAAGTAATAGTATATTAAATTTAATTTGTGTCTTAAAGTAGGGAAATGCTAAAGTTGACGCCGTTGGCTACCGTCTTTTGAAAGCTGTCGCGCCATCTCGATGTAGTCAGTGTCGAATATGCCACTATCGACAATAGACTTTTAATCGAAAAATTCTTTACTCGCTGCCGTCTACGGGAATGTATTTTACAGTAGGTTTCCATAAATCGAATTTTAACAAATCCAGACCTTCCACAGTGTTGCATCTTTGACATCAAAATTACCGAAAGGGAATAGACAAAAACAAAATTCAGCACGATTGGCTGTTACAATATTAGGACCATAAATAAACACTATTGTAATTTTCAGCCGACTCGCTTTCGTTTTCGCCTTTATCAGCGAAAAACTGTAAAAGATGTCGTATTTTCTCTTTGCTGGTGTTTATATTCGACGAGCGCTCAAACAATGCTGAGTCAAGCAATCAGAAAACTATATGAGTAGTTTTTTGAGTACAAAATCTTATCTTTCTACTGCCATTCAGCTTGACCCGATGGCATTTACACAACGCCAGATACAGATTACTAAAGGTACCTATTGGAAAAATAGTGGGCTTATTTTTACTTGACAAAATCCAATTCACTCGAAACGCGGTTGGTGTAAAAAGTTGGTTTATTGGTCACCTAAATTCCACTTCATGTATAAGTGTGAATATATATTCGTTGGTTCTAAAAGACATGTCGCACAATGTATTATGAGCGGTATGAAATCTCAGAAATATTTCGACTACATTTCGCACACATATTGCAATAGAGACGTTAAAAATACAGGGATGTGCACCTAATAGCGCATTTAAGTTCCCGCTGTTTGCCAATAGATGGCGTCAGCTATAAGTGCTAGTCGATTCCGCCATAACCTAAACGTCATGAACCAAGCTTAGGCATATGGTAAATATACCGCCTCGACACAATAATGATCTTCTTTTGACGTCATATTCTTTTGGTTGTGTGAATATGTATGATTTCGTGCCAAATAATCATCATGTGTGGGAAGTATTGATTTTCTTTTTTGAATTGAAGAAAACGGCAACTGAGGCTCATCGGGAGCTTCAAAACTTTTACGGAGATGCTGCTTTGAGTGAAACAACATGCCGAGATTGGTTCTGTTGCTTTAATGACGGTGATTTTGATGTTGACGATCATTCCCATGAAGGAAGACGAAACAGCTCCAAAGACACTGACGGCATTGACAGCATTGACGGCATTGCTTGATGGGCATCCGTGTCAAACTCAGATACAGCTTGCTTCAGTATTAGGAGTTACCCGCTAAGCCATTTCCAAACGATTGCATGCGTTGGGAATGATTCAAAATCAACGAACTTGGGTTCCTTATGGGTTGAAGCCAAAAGACGTTGAGCGTCGTTTTCCCGCATATGATCAACTGCTTCAGCTACAAAAAAGGAAGGGTTTTCTTCATCGTATTGTAATGGGTGATGAAAAATGGTTTCATTACAGCAATCCAAAAAAAAAGAAAGTCGTGGGGGCTGCCCGGTCATGCTTTTACGTCGTCGCCTCGGCCGAGTACACACGCTACGATTTAGTGCTCTGTATTTGGTGGGACCAGGTCGATGTTATTTATTACGAGCTGTTGAAACCAAGCGACCTCTGCACGAGAAACGCCCACAATATGCGGAGAGGCACGAAAAAATGATTCTTCAGCTTGACAACGCTCGGCCTCACGTGGCCAAGCCCGTTAAAACCTAACTGGAAACGCTGAAATGGAAAGAAGTACGCCATCCGCCATATTCTCCAAATATTGCGCCGCCCGATTTTCACTTGTTCTGTTCGATGGCACATGGTCTGGCTGACCAGCAGTTCCACTCTTATGACGACATCAAGGAATGGCTATATTCGTGGATAGCCTCAAAAGATGAACAATTTTACCATGACGGAATTCGAGCTTTTCCAGCGATGGGAAATACTTTCAATAAATTACTTGTAAACATGTTTTCATAAAGTTACATTTTTATAAAAAAAAAAAACAGCGAGAACTTAGTTGCGCACCTAATAAAACTCTATATATTTTTGCCTAATAAAAATTTAATTCAAGGATAGATATCTCCAAAGGTTTGAAAGATACAATCATTTCATTTGATTTATTGAATCCCTATGATACTGAGACATTGTAAAGTTATATAACAAATGCAATTTCTAGCTATATTTCCTCTTTAAATGACATTTCACCCGCAAGTCGTCGAAAATATTTGTGAGTTAAGTATAACAGAGTATAATTAATGAGCTGGAACACGTACCAAAATGAGTTTTTTAATTTTTAATAAACCATGGTCCATATAATATTTTAAGAATAAAATAAGAACAATACTCGACAATAAGTTGTTAAAATTAACGACGTAAGTAAATAAACAACGTCCGTTTCTTAATAAATTTTTCGCCAAAACCTTAAAAATTATCCAATTTTTTGAGTTTACTTTTAGGAATAAATATTTGTGCATGTATTGTATTTTCATTGTATTCTGAGTTAATTATGAAAATAATCCTAAAATATACGATAGACAGATCTATCTGTCAGACAGACAGATCGGTTTCCGACAGAGCCATAATTGATGCCTGTGTGCGCAAATGTTGGCTAATTACAGCTTAATGACTAAGTATTTTCATGCGTTTTCTCTTTTTTTTATTTGGAATGTTAAATTACGTTGATAAGTTCCAGATACAAAATGTAAAGCTTTAATTAATGCCCTTATATTTATATTATAATTACACTTAGATTACAAAAATTATGATGATTTCAAAAATTGTAACAACTTGAAATCGATATAAGGGCGTTGGGTGTGGCACATTTCAACACGGTCTGATTTAAATGTACATAATTTGCATGACTGTCATTCATTCTTTTGGGTTTTTTTGTTTTCCTGCTGTACGAAAAAAGACGTGGTTGTGGGAGGAAAAGTACTATTTTCTGTATGTTATTTGATTTAACGTACCAAGAAAAAACGACTTAAGTGAGTTAGGACAAATTCTAGTTTATTCGGTGTTTTTGTTGTCCTTATATAGACGCATATTCATTTAATTTCATTTATTTAGGTCTATGGACATATAAACCCCCACAGACTAAGAATTGATATAACATATTTCAAGAAAGTTATATAAATATGGACATTATTTTATTTTAAATGTCTAAAAACGAACAGTTTAAAGTCATTTCTAAGTATACAAAGCTCTAGGTGTTGAATTGGGTATTCATTTCTTGCAATCCCATTTAGGATGTTGAATTTAATAAATTTGCGATTCAAAGCGCTATGTTTGGCATAATTTGTGAAATGGCGTGTTACATTAAATATATAATGATATCTGAGTGATCTTGGTGGAACATAAAACGGTATAAGCTATTATATCGAATACAAACAACAAGGTATGATATATACGGCGATATTGCGATGGCTGTAAGCCCCGTAACCAGCATCTAGAAATCTAAGAAAGCACAAAACCACCAAAGTTAATTTAAGAGAGAGCAAATTTCAGAAAGACCCGCTGACATCTTTCCATCCGTGATACATTGACTTGGCAAAAGGGACTCCAAGCAATAGAGGCATATTCCAACTTTGATATTACATAGGAAGTATACACTATTTTTAAAGTATGTGGATCAGTGAAATCAGTTCACGTTCAATCCCCACTCCAACATATCATCGGCCTTGCAAGACATCCTAATTTTTCAAAACAGTGATTTTTGCAAAAATAGATAATATCTCTAAAAGTAGATTTTTTTTTTGTCCTTAAGCTGCATGTTGTATCCTAGACTTGATTTCAAATTTATGTGTATATTGAAAGTTATAATAAATTTCCATAAGACCTTTAGAAAGACGCTTAATAACTCAATACTGTAAATTGCTAGTTAAGTCGTTTTTTTCTTATAAGCACCGATAAAAATTACGCCTCCGAAGCTTCAAAGTCCTAACTTAATTCATTCAAATTAATGTCGCATCTTAAAAGTATGAGAATATTCCACTGTGCGTCGTTGATACATAGGCA
This sequence comes from Philornis downsi, assembly GCA_019455685.1. Taxonomy (NCBI): domain Eukaryota; kingdom Metazoa; phylum Arthropoda; class Insecta; order Diptera; family Muscidae; genus Philornis; species Philornis downsi. The sequence continues at coordinate 3,443,373 of JAHXMU010000092.1, read as the reverse complement.
ACGGAGCAAATGAAAGGATTTTTACAATTTTTGCATACCGCTTAACCACATTCCATTTAAATATTCAAAAAATGTCAACAAAAACAAAAAAAAGAATAAATAAAAATTTTGCGGTTTTTCAGGGCAACCAACATTCTCACCTCGTAAATTGTTAAGGCGAACAAATTCAAAATTTTTGCACTCTTCGAGAGTGGCATTTTTCGAAAAGAACACAAAATCTTCTTAAAGGATAGCACATTTTCGAACACCAAACTAATTTTTTTCAGCAAGAGCAGAAGAATATGTTACACTTTTCGCCGGAATAGAAAACACACGTAATCTACTCTTAGCACACCGAAAGATTATAAACGTGGCTTAATTTCACACCGGTTTTTTTTTTTTTGTGTTTAGTTAAATGGGGGGCGTATTTTCATTTATTTCCATCTTTCGCTCTAAATTTGTTAAAAAAAAAATATTTTATGTCCGCTGGTTGTGTTTACTCTTCACTTGCCTTATATTAACTATGAACAAGCAACCCCATATGTATGTACAGATATTATAGATTTGTATGTCAGTCATAAAATGCGAGTGTACTGTGTTTCTCAGCATTTTGTTTAAACATTCCGTAATGACTTATTATAGATAGTTAACAGTCGTGACAATAAAAATTGAATCGCATGCTTAAGTTTTAGAGAGAGGTTTTAAAAACTTCACTATAAAACATATTCTGAAAAGGAGGAGAATGCAGCTTATTCATACATACATATATTTTTCAATCCAAAAACAAAACGTTTTAAAGTGACAATTTTAAAAGTAAATAATTGGAAATAATATGTATAGAGCACATATTGTATTGTATTGTAAAATTTGAATTAAAAGAATAACTCCATGATCTCTAAATGAAATATATATATTGAACTGAAAATGTAGTTATATAATTTAAACATCTGTCTAAACAAAAGTTTCAACATAATTCAAGTTGAAAGCCCTACACATACTATAGGCCACAAAGTTTATGACTGGTATTAACATTCTACGAAATTCCTTTTATCATACAAAATTCGTTGAAATACCACTAATCGAATAACGTTTGCGTACATTTTTTTTTTTTTTTTGCGATAGGTATAAACGGAAAATTTAACATTTGATGCTAATACAGGTTTGTTTAAAATAAATATTATACATATTTTCCGTTTGCTCAGAAACAACAAAGTCAAAAAAACTGCTAGGAATGGGTTAAACATCGTAATAAAATGAATTTCAATGAGCATCATGTGATTTCTTTCCTTTGTACCTTTCTTGCTACACTGACATTTTTCAGCAGAATTAGTTAGCTAATCGGAATTTCGTTAGAGAGCAATATCAGCTTGCAATGGCACAACGTTTGCTTGTCATTTCTTTCTTATACTTTCAAAGTACGATAAATAACGTGGCGTGCAGTTCAAATGAAGTTTTCGTTTGCTCCATGTCCATTTAGTTCTACGAGGAAACTATATTTTTAAAGCTTTTAAGAAAAAAAATCTTAATTTTTGTGGTTTTAATGTTTGAAACTCTTTAATTAACGAAATCAAAACATTTCTATGCATAAAAATTATTACGACGTCAATTTTCCAGGGAATTAGGAAAAATCCCATATATTTTCTGTGGCATAAACGTCCCTGTAATACTATTTCCAAATGAACTGCGAGATACACTATGTACCGCCCAAATGAGAAGAGTAGCCTAAAATTTCAGCAGCATCTTAAACATGTATTCTATGGAGCAAGTGAAAAGTTCGTTTGAACTGTTTAACGGTCTAAAAATGAGAAACAGCTGATCCTGAGAGCTGCATTTGATAAAATACACAATTTTTGGATTTTGTATTCTACATATTTTATATTTTCGTATAATATTGGTACAGCCTCGTTCTTTCGCAAAAAAAATAATACCTTTAAATAGCCTCCATTTCCCTTGGCACACTTCTTCCATTGTACCTGTAATGTTTTGATGTCTTCCAGTAAAAGTAATCGGCCCAGACAAAAAAACACTTCGCCGGTATTCCCTCAGTATCTTGGCAGAAATAATATTTATTTATACCCAACACTTAATATGGCAAAATGTTAAGTTTGTCATTCTGCCAACTAAAAATTCTCATCTAAGACACCAGGTCTATCATAGAGGAGAATTATACAAGGACTTCAACTATTTTATATCAGCTAATGTCCTTAAGTTCGAGCAAACTAAATGTCTCCAAAGCTACGTTCAAAAGCATGCTTTGCGCAAAAAGATAATTTCTCCAAATAGCCTCCCTTAAGTTTGGGAGACTTCTCCCAATGTTCCTGTAATGTTTTGATGCCTTTAAAATTATAAACTTGTTTTAGCCAGAGCGCCAAAGTAGGAAAAAGCACGTCCACGCAAGGACTGAACACAGCTATAAAAAGGTTTTTTAATTATAAGCAATATGGTAGTGCGTAGATACTGGAAAGAATCTTTCCAACTTATATAAATGGGCTAAGTTGATTTTGTATGAGAAGAGGGCGTTTTGGCACTCCCACTTTTCCCGTGATTTGCCTTATAGTATTGTATAAATCGATTTTCGACTAATCCAATTTTTGTAGGAAAATTTTTGTAGAGAAAAAGTCGACTTTTGTTTTCCACTTTCAGATGCTTTTTGCAACATATCTGAAAAATGTAGCCTTTTTTTAATGAACGATTTTGCAGTAGTGCCAACGCACACTGTGGTGATTCACAAATCTTGCTAGAAAAAATTAAAAAAAAAATGTCTGCAAAATTCCTTCTGATCGTATAATGAGCGTGTCAATACAATAGGTAACTGTAATTCAGTTTTTGTTTGCTTGTTTTTAGCTCAGATTAGGAAAAATTGAGCTTTGAAGTCAGTTGTTGTCAACAGGTGCATTCCGATTTCAAAGAGAAGCGTATTATTTGCATGACTTTGTTCTATGATTAACAAGTCTACGGTGATTTTATTGTCATAATTTTTTTTATTATTATTAAGCTTTATTTCAAGAAAATATATTACAATTTTCATTTAAATATTTCCATTGTAAGTATTAAAATTTTTTTTTTTTTTTGTGAGATGTTCAGAAAGTGCAAAAAATAAAATATTTCCTTTTTTCAAGTAGAGTTAAAGCTATTTATTCCGGATAGTTCCGGTGTAAATCTATATTTTGGTTAATCTTTCAAGTATTCGCTTTAAGGTAAATGAAAAACATCTTGCGCATTTTTGCAACTGCCATACATTCTTTTTCACTTCTCCAGTATGACTCTTTCGAGAAAGGACATTTTTGAAGAATGGATAAAAACTCCCAAAATACATCAAAAAGACGCCTTATTGACATTAATAATGGTTAGATATGGTCTTCAAGATATACCAGAAGACGTGAAAAGAAATCTTAAGGCAAACATAAATATTATTTGTTTTAAGCTAGCCGAAAAATGGATAAAAAGTGGAAGACATCGTGACCGCTTCTTAACATCAAATTCAATTTGGCTTGATGAACCGTGTATATTGCCTAAAAGTTTACAACCAAAAAGTTGGGAGAAGACCGAAAAACTTTGATGACTGTAGTGAAAAATCGAAAAAAAGAAAGGTCTAAAACCTTTTAGATTCAACTGACCATCGAGAAATTATTAAAGCTAGTGAGCAAGTGTTTCGCAAAATGGGAAAGCGAGATTCAGTTAGTCTTGTGAAAGATCTATCGAAAGCTTCATCCAGTAAAGGTACGGAAGTGAAAAAGATATGCAAGAGATTTAGCTCTGAGCCTTTAGGGAGCCTTTCTTTCGATGAAGCCTTATCTTTAACGGTTGATGCTACTTTGTCGAAACATCAATACGATGTCAGAAGAAACTCAAGAAGCAAGAATAGAGGATACAAGAAAATTCAGAGAGTTGTTTACGAGAAAAACATCGAGAATAGACACAAATACAGATCTTCTCAATCGGTTATTAATTTCTTTAGATCCTTTTATCACAAGTTTGCGTCACACTCCCTTTCGAGTTCGAAACTTGATAACAAAAGAAGTTTCTTCATTATTATCTGTTGATGCTTTCGAGGAAGAAGAATCTTTTAACGATGCATATGGAATTGACTAAATTATAATCTCTATGTGTATTTATGTGCTTTATCTGTATTATTAATGTAATAAAGCAGAAACAAGTGAATAAAACAATTACTATTAAATATTTATTAAAAATATTAAAATTATTTTAATACTAAAAATGACTACATCCGACTCTACATAAAAACTCACCTAATAATTTTATTATATGATTAATTAGTTGTATTCAACGTAAATTTTAGTATATATATAACTACAAATAATCTCAGAGCATGTATTTAAGAAACTAATCTTTTATCTTAAAAATATATTTTTTGTTTACAGTGTGAACTGCTTACTTTTTGCGTCATTTTACTAAAAAAAAAAATTTTTCTAAAAAAAAGTTGATTTTTTACAATCATTTATAAATTTGAATACATAAGTGAGAAGTGAACCCTACGCAATTTATTAATTTTGTCCAGTTAGATTTGTGATCTACCACACTGTGCAACGTAGGGAAAAGGTATTAACAGGTTTATATAGTTATAAGACGTCGGTTTTTCGAATTTCTCGTCAAAATATCTATACTATTTCTACCAACATTTTCAATTCAGGTTTGCGGAGACAATCGTCTGTTGGAATCTACTTTTGCGTTCATTACACTTTAACGCACAATAACGGAGAAAAATGATTGCTTACTGAAATTTTGGTTTAAAGTTATGGAGGAAACATTGTTGTTTGCCAAATCGATCGATCTGTTAGATAAGTAGCAGAAAATTTCAAGTTTTATTTAGAAATTTCAAGGGAAAATTTGAATGCAAATGGAAGCTCACAAAGGGATCTTCAATTTTACTTCATGCAATACTCGATGTGTTCCAAATTTGCCTGAATTTATTAAAATTGAAAAAGATATGGTATGGAGGTATCAAATTTTTGTAATTCGAATAGTCGACTTTTGTTGTTCATCGATTAATATTTGTTCATAATGTGGCCAAAATATTAACGAAGAGATTTTCAAAAACTTGTGAGTGTATAGTCGACATATTAAATTATATATATTAGATTATACGTAAATACATACTTATTTTTTCCAAAAATAAATGAAAATTCATAGATTTTATTAAGCATTTCTTAACATTTCGGTGCAGTTTTAGACGACTTACATTGGATAGCAAGCGATAAAGTGCTCTAATTATTTATTAATTTTGTAGATAACATATAGTTTTTGTTCATTAATAAATAAAAAATTACGTTTCCTTTTGTAAAATAAATAATTCGAATATTTTTTTTTTTTGTTTCTTCGCTGCAGTCATAGGTGTAGTCGCAGTTATGAAATCTAAAATTGTAGAGTTAAAGTCAGAATCCCCAATTTTAGCAGAATTCCACCGATCATGGCGGATATATAGAACAATATTATGAAAGAAAGTAATTCACACTCTGATCGAAATGTTTTTATCGACAAAGCAATATTGTTTGGATGACACCTCTTGTAAATTGTTAACTTCGGAAGTTGGTTGACTGACCTCGAATAAAACTTCGTTGCCTGTATAAAGTAGAAGGAAACTGTATAATCGGAAATCCGTTTGCATATTGAAATGGGCCCCAAAATAAGTCGTATGGTGTTGGTATCATTAAATGTAGTCAGGGTCTTTAAAATGCATCAATTTAATCGTATGGTGAACATTTTTTCGCTCAGCATCAATTTTATAAAGCTGTGGAGAAAAATGTTGTTGAAAATTAAGAGATTCTAAGGAAAAAATTAAATTGATAAATTGGAAAAATGGAAATATATTTGCTATTTCTAACCCTTGTAAGCAAATTGAATAAAAATTCACAAATGATGATGTGCTAACGAGAATAAATTACTTTCTCCTATTTTAAACATCCATTTTATAATGTCGAACGCGCCGCCATTGTGTTTAATGTCGAATGAAATAGCTGAGTTTTATTTTTATACAGCGACAAAGAAAAAAGGGGAGGGAGAGAATGGTGCACAGGGAGACTGTTATGGTGCTCAATTTAGTCAACTTTCCGCATAAGACCAGTGGGAGTAAATTATTCAAAATTGTTACTGAAATCATTCACTATGAAATTTTCCTAATGATCTATAAAACGATTAACGATTTGGTTTGGTTATGCGTTCGGGGGCATATTTGTGGATCATGTTCACAATCTATAAAATAAATATTCATAAATATACGTAATACAATGTATTTATAAGTCATACTCTTATTGGGAAATTGTATGTGGTTGGGTTTTTGTTACTGTGTTGTTGCTGGAGACGTCTATAATTATCAGAATACAAATAAAATAATACCAATTACCTTGCTTAAATGTAAGAACTATAAAAAATTGCTACAAATTATAAATGTGGTGTAATGTGGGGTGAATTTTATTTTTTTATGCGTAAAAAATTTTTACACATTTTTGAACTGAAGTAAAAATTGTCAACTAATCGGTAGCTGTCTTTAGCCTTTTTAAAGTGATTGTTAGACCATAATATTAGTCTTCAGATCTGCCAAAATTTATACGCACCCCAAAGAGTCATGTTTTTAAGTGCTTCTTCTTTTTGATAATAAAGGTATATTATAATCCATGTTATCTTTTGTGATTTTGTTTTTTGCAACTGGAGTATACATTTCAAAAAGGTTCTGCTGTGAAACATTCATTGTTCCAAATTGACAAATTTCCTGAAATGTGTTTCCCTTGTGATTTCTAATTGTTGCATAGCAGTAACCTATATTTTTGTCCACTGTATTGTATTCGTGATGAAAATTTAAAAAATTCAACCGCTTAACTGCGTCCCTTCTGATATAAATTCATATCATTCTTTCAATTCCACTAAATTCAGTTAAATTCGGCATACATAAACAGTAGATAAAGCAGTAAAGTCAGGTCTGCAACTTCCCATATGGATTGAATGATTTTCCGGAATTTAAATTTTTCTCTGAAATTTCTAATGAAAATTTTGAATTTTATCCATCATACTGCTTTACGTTGCTTGGTCTCCCTTACCAAAAGACCGGTTTAACAAACATCAATATTTTCTCCATCATTACTAAGTGTAAGTTTCAATAAGTTATAATTTTGCTTCAATATTATGCTTAAGTTCTGTGATTTAAAGTTAGAAAATGCATCCCTAGATTTACCGCTTTCCCGAGGATTCTGGCTGGAGGATTCTGGGAAGAGTTGCCACATCGTATTATGTAGGGTTATAAATTTGTTGGTTTTAAAGGTAAATTTAAATAAAACACACTATGACGCTATGATTTCGATAAAACTTTTATCATTATAATGCTTGGACCGTACAATTATGTACGACATACAATGGTATTTAAATGACCGTCTCTATATTAGTTGCAGGAATGGATCCTTTTGAGGTTCCTCCAGCGTCAATTTATATTTTAATTATTTTTTTTTTTTCAGCCTATTTCCATTTTCAGTCACTTTTTCCGAATGCAATAGCTTTTTCACAATAACTACCGGGTTGTTCGAGCCCCATATGCGAGAAATTTGCTCGTTGACGTCACCACCGAATGAGAAATGAGCTTCAACGCTGAAGAAATTTTTTTCAATTAAAAGCCCACGTTCGAATCACCAATTTTGTAGTAAGTTTAAAATATTTTTTTCTTGTAAAACAATCCATATTCGTGAATATCAACCCTTTAACTAACTAAAGAGCACTTGAGATGACAGGTATTTAACAGAAAGTAGCCTTGCCAGACTGGAGATTTTGAAACCATTAAATTTACTATTGCCAGCGTATTTAATGAACTGGGGAATGATGAAAACATATACATTTAAGTATCTCTATCGTTGGAGGAGTCTAATTCTTTAAAATTATTAAAGAAAAAATTCAAATTCGTCTTTTATGCTTTCTACGTATATAACGTCCTACCTGTATGGCGATTTCCGAACATTTCAATGACAAATCTAGCTTCTCAAAACTCTATAATTAACAACAAAATTTTGAAATGTTCTATCGAATTTTGCCTTTAAAAATTGTAGAATATCGCAATGGTCTCTCGTTTCATTTTAATATGAAGAATTTACTACACAAATAAAGCGATTAAACTGCAATTATATGATTTGGGATTCCAATATCCTCCAAAGTAATTCCACTGAGGCGTTCATTTAGGTTTTGTTTGACAAATTATTGTTTACCAACAAAAAAGAATTCATTTGCTAGGAATGTGGAATTTGGAGAGCATCACTGTATTACAAGCGGAAATAGCCTCTATTTTAATTGGTAATAAATGTATTATTAATTATTATTAAATTAATATTATTTATTCCCCCATTTGAAATATTATGAAAGTCAATTATTATATTCTTGTAGCTCCTTCTCATTCCTTTCAGAGTTGTTTTTCACTTTTCGTATTTTTTTTTAATGTATTTAAATGACATTTTCACAAGGACCAAGAATTTGAAAAACTGAAAAATGCATGGGAAATCTTCGCTGTTTTGCAACAAAAACCTTATAATTTACTTTAATTTCGCAGTGGAACTGTCCATAGATAAATTTAAGTCTATTGCAGTTTACAAAAACAGAAAAAGAAAACTTTAATGTTCTGGTGACCGATTTTCCATTTCCTTTAAAGAGCTACGTCAAACAAAATTCGCCTTAGTATCTCATCAATGCTTTTAGTTTTGTTCAAGATGTAAGTACAGACAATTGGAGTAGTTAGCGGCTTACTTTTGAGCTTCTGGCGACATCTTAACCAAGCCACTTACTATTTGTAAACAAATTGTTTCCTTCTAGTTTGGTTTCGGAATTTTTCTAAATTCATACAAAGTATATTTAAAAAGCTCTTAGTTAAATTTTATTTTAAAAACTCTTACCTAATGTATTTGAGAAACATTGGCATGATATAGTAAAAGGAAATCCATTAATAGATGTCTTTTGAGCTCTGAGTTGTATAAGTTACATCGGATTACGCCAGAAGGCATTAGAAAGATAAGATTTCGTATCCAAAAGCTACTTACAGTGTTTTGTGATTGCTTGTTTGAGGGCTGGTCCAAAATGGGCCCCAGCAAAGAGAAAATTCTCCATATTTTACACATTTTCTCTGACATGAGCGAAAACTAAAGCCAGGCGACTGAAAATTATGCGCAATTTACACAAGATTCTTGAAGGCCAATTGTCGAAAATGTCGATTAAATAATGGAAAGCATCAAGTCCTAATAAGGCTGTTTACAAAAGAAGCTCTATGCGCATGAACCGAATTTCCATTTGCCGATGGCAGTTGGTGAAAAGTAGACCACTTATAGCAAAGTCGATTGAAAACGATCGTGGCCGATTAGTGGTGAGTGTGCGCAACTGGTGACCAAGCCATGATTGAAGGTCAGGAAAGTTTTACTGTGGGTTTGATGGAATTTGCAGCAAAACATTAAACATTATACGGAATGCTTTTGGAACTACTCGAATAAGGCTGTTTACAAAAGAAGTTCTTTGCACATGAACCGAACTTCCATTTCTGGACCGCTGCTGAAGTGCAAAAAAGTGAGCCACTTCCGAAGCGGAAGGCCGATGTCAGATGGTGAAAAGTAGACCACTTACGACAAAGTCAATTGAAAATGATCGTAAAATAGAATAACGGTGAGCTGGCGCAAATTGTGGCCAAACCATGATTGATGACCAGGAAAGTTTTACTGTGCGTTTAATGGAATTTGCTGTCTACTATAGGCTGCTCCAAACTCTTAATTCGGATCTGTACTGTCAAAAATTGGACCGTCTGCATGAAGCAATCTGCCAGCTTTGGCCAATAGGAAAGGAATTGTGTTCCATCCGGATAATGCCAGGTCATATACATACATCGATAATAACTCTTTAGAAGATGCGGAAGCCTAGTTCAGAAGTTCTTATACATCCATCTTATAGTCGGGACCTGGCAGCAAGTGATTATTACCTGTCTATGGTGAATGGTTTTGCTGTTGAAAGATTCACTTCAAAGAAAACTCGTGAAAATCCACTGTCCCAGTTTTTTTTGCCAATAGAGACGACAGTTTCTATGAGTAAAACCTTCAATGCGTTCAAAAATGTATTTTTTTACTACACTCAGTCTTGTAAATATATTGTCTCCTTTAGTTTTTAATTGTATTGTGCAATTAATATTTGTTCCATTCATATGATTTTGGGGAATTCCCGGCATCTCGAAAAAAGAAAAAGTGTGATTTGTCAGTTTTAAAAATTAATGTCTTGGAATGTACTGGTTGGACACTGGTGGAAAATCTTTTATATTTTACAAAAAGCTAAATTTTGAAGATGTGTCAATGAAAAAAACATCAAAAATCGATTTTATCGCAGCACAAAATTCAAATTCACTTCCTAACATCCCTATTAAATGCTTACTGGTTACAAATACCAAATTGCCTATGTGAAATTGCAAATACCAGAGTAAATTAACTTTCAATTTGTGCTTCATTTAGAGAAGATAAAATGAGGCATATGACGCTGGAGGCAGGTGCTAGCTAGTTTAAAGTTTAAGTGGCAATTCTCTTGTTTGAAAAGGAATATGTCCGAAAGGCACTTATTATATCTCCCTTTCTCTTTCTCTCTCTCTAGTTTGTATCTCATTACAGAAATGCATCCCAGGGCCGTGAGGCCTGTGAAGGCAAAACTCTCTCCATATCTCCATTCAACAGATAATGCGATATCTAGCATCGTAACAGGAATTGCTCCAATTCTTCCGCGTCTCAAATAAAGGAATAAAACACAACTTTATAATTACAGTAAAATTTATTCATTCGGATGGATGTCTTCTATTGTGTCGCAGTCACCTTTGAGCATATGCTGCTTTCTTGATTATTTGTGTTCTAAAAAACTTCAATAGACTCTAGGAACAAACTTCGTTTTTGTCGTTGTTGTTGTTGTTGTTGTTGTCATTATGTTGCACCATATGTTGCAAAGAGTAATGATGTGTATACGATATAGTAGGTGTACAAGAAGGTGTGCACGGGAGTCTTGTGTTGTTTGTGTTCTGGTAACCCATAAAACCCATAAAACTTGTCGATCCTTTAACATTAATACACATAAATGTAAGTTTATACATATAAACAAGCATGCCTGTAATGCATATGTGTCATTTACACACAGATATAGTTTGAGCAGCTCCTTTATTTAATTTATGCCGTTTGTCATCCTACAATCAAAAAACTATTGACACACATAATCTTTTTCCTTTTTTTCATTGCTGTAGCTGTTGTTGTTGCCTCATTATGTGACTCGTTAAAGCGTTTTGTGTTGTCGTGTTTTTGCTGCTGCTGTTGCTTGCGCGACTGTTGCTGCTGTCTCAATACTGTAAACAACGCCCCAAAGTCCTGGGATAAGGATATCTTAACATGTTGAAGTGCAAATATTGTCATATGCAAAATTAGTTTGCATAGAATGGATTCTATGACGTCCCCTAACATGCAGATGACGTCCTTACTTCGTCCGAACCTACGTAAATTGTTACATGCTTACATGCTTACACGGACGTAATAAGCCAGTATACAAAGCGCTAAAGAAATGGGAGAACACATAAGGAACGATGGTGATTGCGATTATGATCATGATGATGATGACGGTGATGAGCATGTAAGACTTTCATATTCCCACAGTATCCCATCAAGCTATTAGGCGATTGAAGGAAACTGTATGGCTAGTACGCAGCTCAAAAATTTCGATTCCCATAAAAAACCAGTGTTAATGAAGCTTCCGAAATTTTTGTCATCTGCTGCTTTTCATCTGGGTAGTACCCGTATGTAGATCCTTGGAATTTCTATTACAGAGGTAATGAAATCAACAAGAAGGAAATAACCTTAGCAAAAACTTGGCTGTGTTTCAAAATCAAAGGACTGATCGTCGTCAATCTATCAATCATGAAATTGATCGAATATTTTTTAAGTTATAATTAGAAGGAGGTGCTAGCACCACCTATACAATACGAAGATTTAGATGCACATATCTCATAAGTTATTGGAGGCATAAACATGAGATTTCCTTCATATTCATCCGATGGGGAAAGAAATGCGGCCTTGGTTTTGCGACGATCCGCATTTCGGAAAGTTTAAGCTGGGGTTCTGGAACTTTCTACTTTAGTTCGTTTTGGGTTTCGCTCTGAGTAGTAGAACAAATCTCATTCGCCGCTCGAGAGCCAAACTTCTTTAGTCGTTTTCCCAATCTCCGAGCAGTCAACTGTAATAGTTGAGACTGCTTCTTAGATACTTTCTATATGAAGCTTTTCTTCTTTGACACTTTTTTGTAGAAAATCATGCCCCCGCTTTCTATTGTGTCTTTCATGCAAATGTACTCACATGTCATGACAGTTTCATATATGTATGAAAATTCTCAATTTTCTTTACCTACATATGTAAGATGTGCTTCCACAAAGGTCCCTCTGCTGTAGCAAAATAATAATCTCATCTATAATGAGTTAATATTGAGACAGTATACAAATAGTAGTTAATAGTCTCAGCTTCTAAATACGATTTGGCTCAAGGGAAACAAGCCCGATAATTGGAATTTGAGTGTACTGTGTTCTGTGTCCTGTGTTTAAAAAAGGCGATCCAAGTGTTTGTAAAAACTATCGTGATATTAGTCACTACCCATTGCTTATAAGGTCCTATCGAGTGTGATATGTAAAAGACGAAAGCCGATTCTAACTGTTCTGATTGGACCTTATCAGTGTGGCTTTAGACCTGGTAAGTCAACAATTGACTAGATATTCCCACCACGACAAATTCTGTAGAAACTCCAAGAAAAACAGATCGACACGTATCATATTTTCGTCGATTATAAAGCTGCTTTCGATAGCCCAAAACTATATGAGGCCATGCCGCGTTTGGAATCCCTACGAAGCTTATACGTCTTTGAAGGATGACGCTGACTGACACGAACGCTTCAGTAAAAATAGGCAAAGATGTTAGCTAATCATTTTACACCAAATGAGGATTTAGGCAGGGCGACAGTCTATCGAGCGACCTCTTCAACATACTGTTGGAGATGACTATGAGGAAAGCTGCAGTTAACACGAGTGGTACCATCTTTAATAAAAGCCACATGTTACTCGCATATGCAGATGACATAAACATTATTGGCAAAAAGAACAGCGAGATGTTACTGCAGCCTTCTCAAGCATCGAGAAGGAAGCAACGAAAATGACTCTGGTGGTAAAAGAGGACAAAATCAAAGTTATTGGTTTCAACGAACAATGAGTCTGCTCGTTTGAGACGCTATGTAAACGTTGGCAGCTATAATTTTGAAGTGGTGGAAGAATTCATCTACCTCGGTTGCGCTGGAAACAAAAACAAAAGATAATGAGAAAAGTATTGCTTGCTAACAGATGTTACTATGGGCGAAGCAAGCGATTCAATGAAAAAAAAAAAAAATACCGACTGTACCAGATGTTAGTTCTACCTATCTTGTTTTATGGCGCAGAATCCTGGGTTATGAAGCAAGCGGATGAATCAGTACTGGCAGTTTTCGAGAGGAAAATACTCCAGAAAATATATGGACCCATCATCATTAATGAAGAGTATCGGCGTCGCATGAACAATGAGCTCTACGAGCTATAAGCCGACATGAATGTGGTCAAACGCATGTTGTGCGGATGGACTCAAATGCTCCGGCACGGAAAGTTTTCGACAACGAACTCGATGGACGACGCAGAAGAGGGCGACTAAAACTCCGTTGGAAGGACCAGGTTTTTGAAGTACTATCAAAACTTGGTGTGACGAATTGGAGGAGAAGCGCAGAAGATCGTAGCGCTTGGAATTATTTTCTACGGGCGTATAATAGATAAGTATGGCTATTTCAGTCTCTACCTAAGAATAAAAACAAATCTCAGCAATAATAAGGCAGTAGTTCCCGTAATTGTGAGCCAAAAGTATCAGCCATTGTAAGGCAATAGTTTTAGCTATTATAAGATAATAGTTTTAGCTATTGAGAGGCCATAGTCTTACCTGGAGTGAGATAAGAGCCTCAGCTAAACAACAACATCGAATTTCCTTACATTCCATTAATATGATATAGGGGAGTACTTGGAAGAGCTGTGATTGGAATCACTCAACGGGGCACTTCAGTTTAACGCGATTCCCAATATCGTTTTGAGAAGATTTTACTAGACTTATCGATAACTAGGTCAACCAAAGATTACTACACACATATTATCAGCTATAACAATACAATGGGTTCGGATAGAATAAATACAATCAGTGAAATATGACGAAACCTTAGCGCCTTCAATTAAGAATCTCAACTACAGTGAGACGATTAATTCAGCTAATATAGTGAACTACAGTGATATGATTATTTTAGCTATATTGCGACGATTGCTTCAACTATGATTGAGATGATTGGATCTTCTATATTGAAACAAACTTGTCTCTGCGACAGTGAAGTAACTGTCCAGCTATAGTGAGAGAGATGATTTCCTCAACTGTAACTATAATAAGCCAATTGTCTCATCTATAGTAACGCGATTGTTCAACTGTAGTGAGAGGCATATACCGACTTTGGTAAAACTGTAGTAAAACGATAGTCTAGCCCAGAGTGAACAAAATATTTAATCAGTGCTTTTTCATACCCGAGGTATGACAATATTCAGTATTTCCAAATTCGCTCCTTCCTCAAACCATAAAACGGAGATTAAGTATTAAATCAAGAAATATCAATGTGCTAAATGTGCGTTAGTGTGATTTATAAAAAACCATACACGAGATACACGTGCAAAGTTAGGCCGTATTAAGAACTTTAATATTTACTTCTAGTTCTTCTGTAGCATATTTTCAATCACGGCGGCGAGGAGATAAAATCTATGAACTGAAAATCACAATCAATATTGGTTTGTTCGAAATATATTTTCGTTTTTCCCAACACGGGATTGCAATTTTTCACAGCCAACTTCAGACTTAAGCCGCATGGTCAATATATATTTTGATATCTGATACAACAAGGCTTGCTTGTGAAAAAGATCGATTGATTGAATGCAGTTAATTAAGAAGTTTTTTTAGACTCACTCAACAGGACCTACAGTCTAACAGTCACATTTTGAGAAGCATTACATTGCTTGTCGATTACTCGATGTGTTCGTTAGACTCACAGAGGTGACCGCCGTTCAATTAATGATACGGGGCTGTAGGCGGGGTTGAACTTTCAGTCATGTGAACGATAGTCGCGTGTATTAACCATCGCGCGACGGTCTGTCACAAATTACCTTGCAAACATTCCAATAAATCATTAGCTAAATTCGAAACAATACATTTTACTTTTTGTGTATAACAACAAAATAGTCCCTAGTAGTTCGTTGTACTTTCAGAGATATTTTCTTTAATTATACAAATCGTGCGCGATATTTGGCGCGGGGGTATACCAAACCTTATTTCAAGCTATATGTCTTTATATATTTCATAACTTTTTGAGATATATATATGAGATATATATATATATATATACATATATTTTTATAAATTTAGATTTATTTTAAATGCTTTAATTTGTTATGAAATTAAACAAACCTTTTTACACTATTTTTCTTAATGTCTTGTACGTAATTTATTCGCATGTTACTGTTAAAAAGAAGTTAATTTAAAGTACCCACTTGTTTGCACAAATGCACATACAATATCCTCGGGATGAAGACACAACAGCACCCACGAAACAGACCTGCGATGATGAAAAGGATTAAAGGGCTTTTTGGAGAAACCGCAATGCGAGATATAGGTTACTATTTGTCGTTACATTTGCCGCCCCATAATAACGTGGCTACTTTTGCCATGAATGCGCCTAACAAACATTTGCTATTCTACTCTCACTCTTCTTTACGCTTTATCTTAATCTATATCCAGGACTCAGTGCTAAACGTGGTTGTTTTTGCCGCTTCGTTTTTTTTTTTCGTTTTTTGCTTTTGTTTGTGGTAGTTAGTTAATCCTTAGGAATTATCTAGGATTGCATAAATAATAAGAGAGTGTCCCATAATATTTGAAATGATTTGTACGTTTCTTTCTTCATCAGTTGAATGAGCGAGTTTTACTATGAGTGAGTTTTAAATGGAAGTTGTTATCCACATTAAGTACTTGGTGGGAAAGTGAATATGCCAGATTGTCGATGTCGTTTGGTTGAATTGGTCTATTCGCCTTTTGGCAATTAATTTATGTTAAAGCTACACCCATCTACTGAGATATACTGCTGGTATGGCTAAGACTAAGGATAGTCAAATTGGAATTTTAAGGTTTGGTTGAAGAAGTCATTAATATGCCATAATAGTTTCATTCAGTGTTTTTTTTTTTTTTAAGGCAATGAGGTCTTCTTTAATGTTCTGTGGGGGGGAGATATTCGAGAAGTGAATGGAATACTGATATTTAATTGAATGTCTCTTGATCAGCAATACCTTGGGTATAAGGGAACAGTTATTGTAATGATTATTTTATGTATGATTAAATAATCACACATAATTATTATTATTTTATGTATGCATTTTATATTTATTAGGAAACCACCTTACTAAGTGAAATAAAAACATCCAGTTTTTTTCTTGTGCAAAGTATATAAAGTAATATAACCATACAATTTGATATTATAAAAAAAAAAACCTGGATTACAAATGTCATAAGCCCAACTAGAAAAAAGGTTCATATACTGGGCATCCCTTGATGAAGCAGCTTTGTGGTTGCTATCACCAACAACATTTTATTTTTATTATATTTTTTTCTTTTTACATGATTATACGAGTATTTATAATAAATTACAAATAAAATGAGATACAAGCTCTGAATACATAGGTCTTAAGCTTACCCATATTTTTCTAAAATGCTACAATAAATGCACGATAGATGGCGCGTAAGGATCCTTAAGGGTAATGTGCCACTTATAAATTCCAACAGATGTCATCAGTTGTGTTCGATATAAAGCCCCATGAATGAATTCGGTCGTAGCATATTACATCAAATTTATGCCACTAAATACAAAACAGCAGTTTTTTTCCACGAATATTCGGCTTAGCTGCCGATGTCCCCATAATTTGCTCTTCTTTGGGTTATCGTAATAAACCTATTTTTTCATCACCAGCGACTATACACCGTCGCTTAGTGGATAATTTCTACAGATTATTCTGAACAAATAGGTATCGATCAATTCTTCCCAATAGAAAAATTTCAGTCGATTTACACCAGAATGATTTCGGCCGATTCTTACCAATAAAACGACCTCCGTCGGTTTTGTACTATCAGAAAGGTTTAGTTGATTCCTCATAACACATCAAATTCGATCGATTTTTCTTTCTATGTAAAAATTTAAACGGCAAATTAAAGTAACTTGAAACGTTGCAAAGGCAACGAACACTAACGAACCGCTGTAACAATTAATGAATCACTTTTTTCCTTTTTTGGGTTGTCGTAGTGAATCAATTTTTTCATCACCTGCGACTACACGATTTAAAAAAAAAACTTTCCTTTAACTTTCTATGTTCAAATTTCTAGGCGTTAATTCAAGGAAATGGAATGGAATGCATGTGGAACCCAAATTCCCTGCTTTTGACTCATTCCCAACGATTTCAAACGATGTGATTGTAATTCTGCAACTTCGTGCACTTTCTGTTTCCACAAAGTTTCTTATCTTCAGCGAAAAACTTGGCATCCTTGAAATTTTGGAACAACTCTTGGCAACTTATCCCACTTAAAGCAGCCATACAATATGCTTTTACAACGAAGTAAGTCAAAAATTCACGCATATGATGCTAATTCAGATCAAACATTATAATTGCCCCACCCAAAAAACTAAATATGTCCGTATTCACAACGGAACACAGTGGATCTGGGATCATTATTATCCTTATTTAGACACGTATTCGCGTCCAATCCCCTGTCCAAAATTCGGTGTAGTTCACAAGTTATAGCCATTTTTCCAATGAGTGATTTGTGCAAAATTACGTAATATGTCCAAAAATTGGTATAAGCAAAACTATGCTTTTTGCTGTTATTGTTTATGTCCTTAAGGCACAAGTTGCCGTCTAAGCGTGATTTAATAATTCCGTATATTTCAAGTATCATAACAAATTTTCTCACTGCGACTTTCTTAAAAAATGCACACAATCTCAAAACAGCATATTGGTAGTTAGGTTCTTTTTCCTTGTAAGCAAAGGTATAGTGCTGATACAAAATCGCTAATATTTCATGATTATGACATTCCAAACTTATTATATGACGTTTTACATCTGATGATTGCGATCATAAGTTATCGACGAAGCCATCATTTGTAAAATGGCGGCCCAATAGTTAACTAAAATTTTACAATTTACGTAGGGTAGGTGTCGCACAAACATAAACAGAACATGTGATACTAACTTTCATTTTCACACATGTTTTTCGTATGTTATTGCAGAAATGAGATTTTGAAAACTTTATTAACAAAATGAGGCACAACTTTACATACTTTGTTGCCATATTGTACAACTAATATTTAGCAAAGCCTTTTACTTAAATGTGGAGTTGCTTAAAAATCTCCGCTCAAGCCTTTAATCAATTACTCCCACAATGAAACAGATGCATATTTATATACATATGCATGCTGACTGACTAAGCTACTTATAACTCATATAAAAATACCCAACAAAGAGAAAATTGTACAAGGATGGAAAGGAAGTTGATGAAATATAAAAGATTTGAAGGTAAATGGCAATATCAGTGTTATGTAACCAAAGCGTCAGCGTTTTATAGTAAAGTATGTTCCTAACAGATATAAAGTTTAACGTGACAACAATCAGTTACACAATCATATTCACATTTCCGCCAGTCCCCGTAATCTTATCAGCGGCTAACCATCATTTCCATATCCCACACTATTTACCGTCAACTACTCATGCGTAAACGAGTTACAGTGGTAATCATCACTTTCCATTTGGAAGCAAATTTTACGTATGAGTTTAATCCCCACTTATTTAATTAACGTTTTTTAGTGTTGGGTGCCCTTGTTTCGCATTGTTTCTAGTGTGTTTGATTTGTTAGAGAAGTTTCTTTTGGACGCCAGTCTGCTAGGCTGCTGTTTTTTTCACAAATACGCTTGGCGGACAATTTCTATAGATTATTCTGAACAAATCGGTATCGATCAATTCTTTCCAACAGAGCAATTTCGGTCGATTTTCTTTAATCGAATGATTTCGGCCGATTCTTACTAACAAAGCGACCTCCGTCGATTTTGTCCCATCAGAAAGATTTAGTTGACTCCTAACAGATCAAATTCGATTGATTTTTCTTTCTATGTAAAAATTCTAACGGCAAATTAAAATAAGCGTTATCAGCATCAACTTGAAACGTTGCATGTACAACGAATACAAACGAACCGCTGCAACAGTTAATGAATCACTTTTAAACCGCTGCAATCGCCACTTTCCATAGTCACCAGCGTTTTTTTTTTGTTTTACTGTAGATATTTCTAATGCAAAATGCCCCTTATCCTTGAATACTATGCAGCAGAAGCGTACTAAATTGTATGGTGATTGCAGTAGTTTGAAGAATAATCGTATAATTTTTTCACGGTTTCGCTTTGGAATTACCCTGTAGATTATATATATGAAATTGAATTGTGCTGGGATCGGCTCTCGAATTGTTGCAAATTTAGAAATACTGTAATTTTGTCAATTTGTATTCAAAAACTTCAGTATATCGTAAAAACATTTCAAATTTTAAAAAATAGTATGTTATTGTTAAGTTTAACCACATTTAGCGCTGATGATAGCATCGAATCTATTCGGAAAGGCTTCACAATCTGCCCGAATGTGGTCTAATGGAATTACTCGACGAAAAACAATCTTTAGGGCGTTGACCGTCTCATAATTTTTAAACAATACTTTGGTCTCCAGAATGAACAATATGGAAAATAACTGGATTTAAGGCCGCGGCATATGGTGGCTATTAATGTGAAGAAATTAAGCTGGGAACTTTTTCTCGTAAAAAAATTTGAGTTTCACGGGCTTCATAAGATGGCGCCGAGTATTGTTAGAACCTCCATTGATTCTTACCAAATTGTTTACGTGTCCAAGGTGACACCTAGGGCAGTTGCAGCGGTCCAAACTGTCACTGATGGAAGCTCTTCCTTTCGGAGACAAATTCGCAATCGTTTTGTTTGTTTACATATTGCTGAACTGTAAATGTTTCCGTCAGAAAATGCTATATTTCCAAGCACGCCGCCAATTTACAAGTGTTTTAACACTTTTGCTCTTGCAGTTCACCTGCCTTTTGTGCGGATGTTTAATATTGCACTTTTTTGTATTATATTTATAAGGCTTCAATCATAGTTCTTTTTTTAATATGAGCCATATTGAAATGTTTCACCAATTGAACTGCATTTCTGGCGATGTTGCTGTTTTTGAATGTCCACCTCCGAGGCGTTTTTTAATGCCACCAATATCACTGTAACATGTAATCGTCCGATACACAAACATTGAGAGGTAAATGTCATAGTCCATTAACAGTAGCTGATTGCGATTGTTTAGTCAAATACAAAGTAATACCACTGCTGCGTTTGAATTCAACTTTGAAAAGCTTTGTAACTGCTTGCAAAGGCTTGTGAACAATCTAACAAACTGACGTTTGGCACAAAAATGAGCGCGATGTCATCAGCCATTATGGTTACTACAGCAGCGTGAAGTTGGCAACACCTTCAACGTCTGTCTATTCCTTTATGTAAATTCTAAGAACAGAAATTAAACAATCTAATTTGTAGCTCTAGAAGACTATAATTCATTGCGTTTATCCTTTGAAAGGTTTAATGGATCCATAACTGGCACCACGTTTTCCCTGATAAAACCGTATTACAACAGACAACAGACATATTAAAAATATTTGTCGAAGTTATCTGAAAAGTTAGAAGCCGGGTACTATGTTCCCGGCTAGTATAGTAACTACAGTGGAGTCATTTATACGCTGGGAGCACAACAGTTATAACTTTTTTCCTTCCTTTAGAATTGTTTGTAATTTTTATTGTATGTCTCCATCAATATTATTGGGATTGCAAATGAGTCTCCGCTTTAAATGAGAGAAATTATTGTGAATGGTTTCACTATATGATTAAAAATATCGATTACTTCTAGAAGCTAATGGAGAGGCTGCTTTAAATGAAACAAGTTATCGTGAGTGATTTCAATAGTCTTAGAACGATAAGTTTAAAACCGAGGGCAAGACACGCAGAGGATGATTGCAAGTATACGGAGACGAGGAATTGGTATCATTATTGGAGGAAGATTCACGTCAAACGCAAGAAGAACTTGCAATTACATTAGGAAAGACTCAATAAACAATTTCAAATCGTTTAAATTTGTGGGAAATTACTCGAAACGAGGGAAACAGGGTTTCACATGAACTGACGCCTATAAATGTTGAGCGTAGATTTTGCAAATGTGAAATGCTGCTTGCCAAACACAAACGGAAAAGTTTTTTGAATCGTATATCCACAGGTGATAAGAAATGTATCTACTACCATGGCTCAAAGAAGAGAAAATCATGGGCTCCACGTGACGATGCTTCAACATTGACGAATATTCACAAAAAACAACTCATGTTATGAATTTGATAGAATCAAATTGATGTCGCTCACAGCGAAAAAACTATTTCCGAGTCGATTACTCAAGGAATATTACGTCCATTACTGCTTAACTTATAAAGAAATTATTCTATTGCGTAATAACATTCTCCATATGTTGCGACGTCGATCGAAACATACTTAGAAACTCACTATTGGAAAGTCACAATTTTTGACAAAAAGAGCAAAAAGTACCAAGGAAATATTGAAAAATTTCAATTGCGTTGCATCAAAAGTGGAGTATAACATCTGTACAAGTGACCAATTACATGGATCGACGAGTATTCATAGAATTAGAACAGTAATCGTCCGTATAGGTTTTCTAAGAGGAACTAAATCTATCGAAAATTGTTGAGGGAAGAAGCACTTCAAAGTGCTACAGCGGCTCTATGGCAATGGAGGATGGTGAGATCCGAATGGTACACCACTATTTGTTTGCCAAAAGTCTTTGCAAAAACAAGGAGAACCAATTGCTGACGACGAACCATTCTTCATCATAACAAGGCGACGTCCCACATATCGATTCAAAGAAGTAGCTTTTTGAGCGCTCAAGACATGGAATTTATTAAACATCTGCCATATTGTTCTGATTTGGCACTCAATGACTTATTTCAATTTCCGCACATCACAAAAAAGAAAAAATTCTTGAATAATTGGTTTTGTTAGACGAACAAGCGACAGATGGCTTCAAAACTGTTTTATTGGAAGACCTCAAACGGAGTGGAAAAAGCAAAAGTGTGTTGAGCTGAATGGGTAATATGTGTAAAAACAATAAAACCAATTTTTATGACAAATATCTGTTTATTCCTTACTAGGCTAGAAATATATGCAATAAAATTAATTTTGATGACAAATATCTATTTATTCCTTATTAGGCCAGAAATATGTATATGTAGAAACCATCGTATGGACCAAAATAATTCCATTTATTTAAAAAATATCACATTGCATCGGTTACTACCGGGTGTCCTTCGGGAAGGTATATTACTTTGTTTTGTAGCCATTTTGGTAAACATTGGTCTTGACAGTTCATATTTGGCAGTCGTGAAGTAGAGACGTGGCAAATTTATTATGGAAAAATATTCGATAAACCAACGTGTTTTAATCGTTAAAACATTTTACCAAAATCAATTATCGATTACTGTGACGATGAGAAAGTTACGTGAAATTTTTGGGGGAAACAACGTGCCAACAAGACGTACTATTTGTCGTGTAGTGAATGATTTCGAAAAAGGAGGGTCTGTAGCTGATAGGACCAAACATGGACCACAACGTACTGCAAGATCGGCTGAAAACTTTACTGCTGCTCAAGAAAGTGTTCAAAACAATCCATTAACCTCAATTCGACGCCGTGCTCAGGAGCCTGGTCTTCAAATAACAACTTTGGCCACAATTTTACACAAGGATTAGCATTTGTTAACACTTAAAATCCAGTTGACACAAGAGCTTTTTCCGCAAGACCATTTACACCGCCGTACATATGCCAATAGGATTATTAATTAAATTATTCATCGGTCACCTTTGCTTCAATTAATAGTGACAGTCTGGTGTGCAATTTGGTCACGGGGATTCATTGGACCTTACTTCTTTAAAACCGCCAATGGGGAGCGATATCGTGATATGATTGAAAACTTTTTAACGTCACAACTGCAAGCTTTGGGCTTGATTAACATGTGGTATCAACAAGAAGGTGCCATATCCCATACAAGCAGGATTAGAATGGAATTACTGCGAGACCTCTTTCGACAACAAGTTATTTTAAGAAATGGTGATGTTGATTAGCCTCCACGGTCGCCTGATTTGACTGCTCCGGACCTCTTTTTGTGGGGATATCTGAAAAGCAAGGTTTATGCAAATCAGAAACGTTTGAGCAACTCAAACAAAATATTCGTGATGAAATTAATGAAATACCGCGTGAAATGTGTGAGAATGTAATGAAAAATGAGCTCAGAAGCGCTCGCATTTGTGAGGCTAACAGAGGCGGACATTTATCTGATATTGTATTCCATACATAATTGCCGACAATAAATAAAACATTTATCAATATAACATCCAATCTCTTTTCATTTAATAAAAAATATAGAGAAACAAAGTAGTATACCTTCCCGATGGACACCCTGTATATCGATTAATGGGAACGGTATACCTTTGAATACAAAGGAAAAACTATTTACCTCAGAATTTACCGTTTTGAGATATTAAGACTTTTTCAAAAAATCGCTGTTATGGCGATTCTTTGTAACTTTGGAAATATTCGGACTATTGAATTTTCGCTTCGACGATAGCTTGCATGTGTATCTTAAGGACATAAATAATAATAACAACAAAATGTGATCTTTCTTATATAAAAACGTTTAGAGATATTAAGTAATTTTCTAAATTTCGCTGTTTTAAAAAAAGTCAATATAACTTGTGAACTGCATAGAATTTTGAATTGAGAATTAGACGTAAAAATGGGTACAAATTAGCATGACCGTAATAAATAAATTTGACTATCACATGATATTATAGAATATAATATATATATAATATATATAATATATATATATATATATATTATATATATTATAACATTTTAGGTCGTTTTTCCTTGAGACCACAGTTACAAAGACATTAATACACTGACAAATGAAAGCAACGTGTGAAGGCCTTCCCTACTACACTACTCTTCGGTCAGTGTAATGACAACCCTTTTCCACCGCAGGGCATTATCGAAAATGTCCTTTTTGCATAATAAATATTGTCGAGAAATCTCACTTTGCCAAATATCATAAACAAATGTCCTGTCAATAAGAACAATACAAATGTAATGCATACGCATGCTTGTATATACACATATTCATTTGTACATGTATATAAATGTTTGTATGCGAATAGGCCTATGTATGCTCATATGTGATACAAAAGCATTAGATCAAGTCAAGTGTTTTTGTCAAGTGTTCTTAAAGAAAATCCTTTGCCTACAATACTTTTTTTTTGCTTGGGGAAGAATCACACGAGCACAAAGGCCAAGCGCTGTATAACATGGTAATAGTACTAAGCCAACCGTTTGGTCAGGCGATAGCGAGCCGCATACTTGCATTTTACAATATAACGTCGCTATAGTTTTAATAAAATCATTCATACTTAAATATTTATCAAAAGATTGTTATATGTAAGTGTAGTCAAATCCTTGAATATCACTTCTTATAAAAATTCTTTTCATCCTTTTATAAAACGGAGGGAGTGCCCTAAAATAGATAACTGTAGTTATAAAATTGTATGTTATTAATATTATTTATTTTCTATTAGCTGTGAAAGAGATTCAGCTATGGATTATCGATAATGAGAATCTTTGACCTCTTACTTCCGCATTTCCTATTATACTCTTAAAAAAAAGGCCACTTGAAGGATACCTTACAAATTAACTCTTTCATTTTCTAATAATCCTCTATTTTGTTATTTATATGAATTCATTATGATCCATGTAATGTTTATTTTTGAAAAAAATGGTTAAAAGATTATTCGGAATATAAAACTAATGAATTTACCATCTTTTCCTCAAAATTTTCGTTGATTGTGTCTATGCCTTATACAGGGTTGCCCATATTAGACGGACCCATGTTTTTAAAAAGAAATCAAAGAAAAAAATAAAAATTTGGCGGTTGGCAATCTTATTCATTTAATTTGTTCCAAGTAGATTTGTTTACATCAATTTTTGAATATGATATCTCTCAAATGGCCGCCTCTGGCGTTGATGGCGTATTGTGCCCTTTTTGCAGCATTTTCCATCGTTTTCGCCAACATTTCGGCCGGAATAGCGGCTATTTCTTCACGAATGTTGTCCTTGAGCTCTTCTACGGTCCTTGGCTTGTTAACGTAAACCTTTGACTTCAAATGCCCCCACAAGAAGAAGTCAGCGGGCGTCAAATCGGGCGAACGCGGTGGCCAGTCCAAATCACCACTTTTCGACATCAAACGGTCCGGAAACAAATTCTTCAGAAAATCGATTGTTATGCGACTTGTGTACGGTGGAGCGCCGTCTTGTTGAAACCAGAACTGCCTCATACGCTTTCGACGAATAATTGGCATCACAAAATTGGTCATCATGTCGCGATAACGCTCCTGGTTGATGGTAACAGCATGGCCATTTTCGTTTTGGAAGAAAAACGGCCCAATGACCGTTTTCGCACTAACGCCGCACCAAACTGTGACTTTTTCGTCATGAAAAGGCAATTCTTGAATCTCCTGAGGATTTTCAGTGGCGTAAATACGGCAATTTTGCTTATTTACGGTCCCATTCAATGTGAAATGGGCTTCATCGGACATGATAATTTTGTTCCAAAATTGCTCGTCATCATCGGTCATTTCGATGACTCGTTGGGCCCATTCCAATCGACGAGGCTTGTCCGCAGGCAACAATCTTTGCGTCAATTGAATTTTGTACGGGAACAAATGCAAATCAACGCGAATAGTCCGTTGTAAAGTGGACCGAGCCATGCCCAACTGCTGAGAACGGCGTTTTTGGGATGTTCTTGGGGACCTCTCAACACTGGCTCGTACGACAGCGATATTCTCGGCCGATCGCCTTGGTCGACTTTTATTTGGCCTCTTCGGATTAGAAAGAGCCTCACCAGTCGAAAATTTTTCGTATAAACGCTTAATGGTGTTCTTAGAAGGCGCACTTCTCACATTTTTTAATATTTTAAAAGCACGTTGAGTTTTCACAATTGACTTCTTCTGTTGAATGTAAATTTCAACTATTTCAGAGCGCTCGCGTGGCGTGTATTGTTCCATGGTAAAAATCTGCTTGGACTGACGCTTCAAACGCGGTATGTCATTAAGCGATCTGACATCTCTGTCAAAAGTTATGGCGTTGCCAGATGGGTCCGTCGAATATGGGCAACCCTGTATTTAAAAGAATAGCGGAGTATATCCGCAACATATCGGTGGAGTTTTGAAAAAAATACCTGTTTCATAAACAGATAAACATTTGACATTTTGCAATAATTTTAGTATGCATACTCGTATTTAAAACACGGACCTTCATAAAACTTTAGCTTTGTTTCGATGTTGATATTATAAACTTATTTAAAGTACATTAGAATTTTGTTTCTGATTCATATTCGAAACAGCAACATTCATTCTTTTTTTACCTGAAACGAAATAAGAAACCTACATTGATTCTGTTTCTCCATCGATATGTACTAAAATAGAAACTTCTCGATTTAAGAACATGAAACGAAAACATAGTTTTATGCGATCATTTTTTAGTCTGAAACAGAACTGAAACCAAGTGTAGTTTCGTTGTTTAGCAGAGGAAAAGGTTGCGGCGTTAAACTACAAAAGATAAAAATGTTTCAAATAATTTATTTCCTAAATTTACCATACCAGGTTCTCAGAAATTTTTACAGGTGATCAAAAATTTTGTTTGTTTTATGCACTGAAAAAATGTCAAATTAAATGCAAAAAAAATGTTTCATAAACGTAAACAGAATCAAAATTTGTTTGTAATTTAGTTTTGAGTGTAATCAAAATCACAATTTTTTTTAATTTCGTATGAAACAATATTTATGGAGCAGAAACAAAATGCAATACGATTTTGATTCGGTTGTCGGAATTAGAATAAAAACTTTATATAGTTTTTATTTATTTTCCAAAAACCAAAAGAAATCAAAGCTATTTTCATATTTCATTTCATTTCTGTGACAGTCAATGATTTAAAGGGATACTAATGATGCACATACTGGTATAGCTTGCACTTTCTGAAATTAACTGTTTTTTTTTTAAGAAAAAAAGGAGCAGATCATTTTTGTCAAAACAAAATTTGGAAAGAAAATTAAAAGCAAAAGTACTTAAATGGAAATAAAATTTCATTTTTATCTTGAACTTTTTACGAAATCACTTATATCATTATACAATGTCTGATCAAAATGGCCATTCCAACGAATTTGTTAGTTTAACTAACTTTACTTCTAGTTAAGAAATTCACATTTCAAACTTTGAAATTGATAAGGTATCTTTAGTAGACATAGATTGTTTGGGCAAAATCAAAATGAATTACGGTGGAGATTGCTAAATTAATAAAAGCTATTTTGTCAAAACGGCTTTAACAATTTTGTTTAACTATCTTCCAAAAATTGTCAACTCAATTGAAATAAGTTGATTCAACGACCATCATTTAAATTCTTTGCGCAATAAATTTTTAACTCCCCAGCTCTTTATTCTATCGCACCTCTTTTGGTAATTCTTAAAAAAAAACAAAGAGGATTCTTTTAAGTTCGAAACAGACCATTTGACTGTTCTACAAAAACAATCCCAGCTGAGAATATGTAATTACAAGCAATACAATATTTTCAGTGGATTTTTTAATTTCAGGGGATAGGATTATCGTAACTTTTAGAACTTTAATTTAATCTGCTACTTTACGCCTACATAGTGTAATGCCTTGAACACCACCTATCGTACGTCAATAGCATTGTTCTACAATCTATTGGAGACAAGTAAACAACAGTTTGCCAAAATTTCGAAGCAGTCAGATAAGCAGTATATGACGTTTACCAAACCACTTAATACCCAAATTGTCCATATTCTGATACCAATTACATACGGTGAGATGATAGCAGACTTTATTCGGACATTAGCTATAATACGAATAAATATCAACTTGTGTTTTTTTTCTACATTTAAATAACTGCCACAAAAAAATTTATTAAAATATATGCAATTTTTAAATTGTTATGCAAAAATAAAAAGAGTCAAGTCTAAATTTGTCATTTTCTATTATTTCCGGAAATATTACGCTAGTTTATACCAGCAGCCTAAAGCTGGAGGAGTGTCAAAAACCTCTTATATCATGCATAATATATCGATTTAGCCCATTTTTTCGGTGAGAATGCGCAACTTTGGGATTTTCCAACAAAATCGCCCAATTTTAGAGGGGCCCTATAAAAATCTATCTACAGTATCTATTAACCAATACCATACGATTATATTGCTTTTAATTAACAAATACATTTCATAATTGTTTGAGAAGCACTGATTCCCAGTGGATCGATTTCAACCAAACCGGTTTAACACATTTTCCATCAAAAATAGGCATTTTTGGAGTATTCGAATAAAAACGCCAACAATTAAGGGGTGACCGTTTAAAAATGTATTTGAGATTGTATGATTCTTTTAAATGCATATACTGCTATTGTTTATTTCTTCTAATTAACGAATATAAGTATGCTGGTACTATGCTACATTTTCCATCACACGGTATTATGTTTCTTCGCGATAAAAATTTTCTCGAGTGGCAACGCCAACCTTTGTAGCATTGCAATACCAATCGGGACAACTTACATTTTCACTTCATAATGTGGAATGAAATTGTAATACCAAAAGACACCACGAAATTATATTATTGAACGTGTAATGACAAAAAACATAAGTTATTTCAATTTTAGGGTTTAAACGCACACACAAAAAAGCTGGCAATGCCTCAAGATTTCGCCAGTAAACAGTGTCTTGTAAAATGCTTTCATCATGAAAAGAACAGAGTACTTAGTTTTAATGATAACATTTTTGCGAAAATTCTGATTTTTCTGGAGGTGGATTCGGTTTTCAAATGAGCAAATTTTTTTTCCTACTTGGATGGTTTTGTTCAATTTCGTACTTAGCCTGCCAATGACTATGAAATATATTTATGTTATATGCGTGTTAAAGCGGAAAAAAAATTTTAAGGACGATTAAGAATGTGTATAATGAAATGGGGCCCAGATGAGCTTGGCAAACTTGGTATACTCGCCATAATACACGCCATTGGATTTGTTTTGTAATAACTATTTACTCGTATATGTGGAAAAAAACTGAGTTAAGTTTTCCTTTCGTATATTTTTAACGATTTTAACATTAATTTAAGAAAATCAATCGACATTTCAGTGTAACAAATTGTAATCAATATTTTTAAAATTTGTAAATGGTTATAGTTGATTAAGCCGGTATTACCGTAATCGTATCAAAAACCGGAAAAAGTATCTATTCGATTTCCTGCTGGGAACATTTGAACAAACCTTTAAGACGGCTTTGTGCTCTGTTCAACTTAACGTCGAGTAATGGGCAGAGGAAACACTCCACATCTTCTGCTTGTTCTTCTTCCTCAATCGTGTACAAAGGTTTCGTTTTTTGTGTTGTTACACAACAATAATATCGACTACAGCAACAATAACAACATCAAATAAAAAAAGAACCGTAAGAAGGTTGAGACGTGATAAGGTGAAAGCAAAAACAAATGCAAGTGAAGTATTAAGTACGAGTACTAAGTACTTAACATATTGTTATTGTTCTAATTTGTTATTGTTTTCCATATCTTAAACTCGTATAACCTTTTATGTTAATGTTTTTTTTTTTTTGCAGAGAAAGGGTGCGTGTGGTGGGAGAAAGATGGGGAGAGACACAGAGAGAGAGATGTTCAGATGAAGGAAACATAGGGGGACATTGTTTTCTTGCTAGTAATCGAGTCAAAGAAGAGAAAGTTATTGAAATCGAAAATCATGTGGTAGAAAATGTAATTAAGCACACAATGTTGTTCGTAAGTACACATTCCCATAGACGTATGTAAACACCACAAAGACACGTCCGCACACACTGGCCTAAGCACTTGTGTTTCTACATGCCTCCATGTCTATCTACTGTATGTACGCAGGCTTAAGGAGGTATTTAATTGTCTTTATGTTTAGATGGCTTGTAATTAGTGACCAAGTTTTTATTTTTCCTTTTGTTCTTTCATTGAGCTGTGGTTAATGACTTTTCAAAGCTCAAGGCTACGGGGTACAATTTAAACGACTTTATTGAACACAAATTATTTATTGAATTGATTAAATATTTAATTGAAACATGTTGCTTCCGGTGTCTTCCTATGTAAGTTCATAACCACATAATGAATTTGCAGCATGCTGTGAAACAAGCTCAGATTGGCCACAGTGATGGCTGATAGAAGCGAAGCAAACGAGATGCAATTATCTATAGAGGATTAAAGGCAATGTCTTAGATTGGCAACTCGAGTGTAATATGATTTACTCATGTGGATGATTGGCATACGAGTATTTTAACATACGAATATGTAGCAAATTAAAGTGTCTTATCTTGTATGGACCAAAAAGAAAATTTGGAACTGCACCCCTCCAAAAATGAAAACTGGTTTTAAGTTTAAAACCTCATCTAAATATGTCTGCTCTTGATTTTAATAATTCCTTAATTTCTTTCAATCAACGAATAAATGGAAAAAAATTAGAAAAATTAAGAAAAACTATAATTTTTTCAATAGTACCGATCGTTATCGATACGACATTCGATAAATTCGAAAACAGTTTTGATTTGTTTCGGTTTCTGGAATCTAAATCAAAAATATGCAACGTGTGCATTCTGATTCCGACAGCCGCAACAAAATTGTATCGAATTTTGTTACGGTTTTATACATCCAAAACGAAACGAAAACAAATTTTTATTTTGAATCTTACATCCAAAGCGAAATTAGAAACAATTTTAATTTTGATTCAGTTTATGAAACCTTTTGTTTGTAATCAATTTGAAAATGTTAAACTAAAAAAACAGACGATATTTTTGAGTAGCTGTAAACATTTCTGGCAGCCTGTAAATTCAGAATATAAATTATTTGAATTTTTACCTTTTGCAGTTTAGCGCCAGACCTTTTTCTCTGTCAAGAAACGTAACTACGTTTGGTGTCAGATTCTGATCTTTCTTAATCTGAGAAACGAAACTGAATAAAACTATAATTTCGTTTCAGATTCTACAATCAGAATATCTGTCTCATTATGTTCCAATAGCTTTTTTCAGCTTAAAAATTAATGTATGAAATGAGTTGTTGTTTCGAATATGAATCAGAAACAAATTTCTAATGTATTTTATATAAGTTTATAAAATCAAACCCGAAACGAAACTGAACATTCATGAAAAAGATACCTGGTCAAAAATTTGGTTTAATCGACTTACAAACACTTTTTTTCCTAGTGGACCACTTTTGTCCCAATTTTGTCCATGTGGTTTCTATTGGATTGGTTTTGCCTAAATCCATCATAAACAGGACATTATATTGACAAAATTTTTTTAATAATTGATTTTCGACTGCTTTTCTTGTGAAAATGAGTAATTTTTTACTTTTGTTATGTCGATATTCTTCTCCTGCTGCAATAAATGGCCAAACATAACAAAAATACTTTGGCTTGACATCAAAATTATGTTAAAATTAGTTTATGCGCTCGAGATTTACGATTTTTGTTGCAAAATTATTATATACATATATGTATATACAGGAGTCTTCCTTTGACAACACTGGCCCTTAGTAGGTTAGATCAATTATTTTTACAGACAAATAATTAAACAAATCATTGTGTAAATGAACTATAAAGTTGACAAGTTGTGAAGATGACGTCTATACATATAAAAATTCGCTCCAGTTGTGATATGGTCTACAATATCGAGTCATAATATCGTACACGATGTAAAGACTCGCTACCAAAGAAGTGGGCATATCAAAAACGCATTTTTTCCAGACACTTTGGCTTTTATAATATTTCAAATCAATTTTAGATTATTGTTTTTCAATGTTTAATTACTTCCACTATTTTTATAAGCAACGTAAAAAAATAATACCAAATATTAGTTTTATTAATACTACTACTTTTGTAATGTTAGTCATGTTCTTTTGAGATTTAATACAATATAAATCTGTAAATTATGGAATTTGTTTACTAAAGCTAAGAAAATTCATAGCCAACAACATCAAAATTTCAGATTTTTGTTTTATTCAAAATTAATATTTGTAGATCGTACACTGCGTACTAACACTGGGTACTAACACTTCCCAAATGTTTTCTATGGGATTTAAGTCCAGTGACCGGGCTATTTCATGACCTCCACAGAGCGACTACGATCAATTTTTTTTTTTTAATCAGTCTCACATTCAAGCCAAAACTGAACTGTTGAACGCATCGAAAATATTTTATATTAAATTGCTTGGAAACAACGTCTTCTGGCACACGAATCGTGCTACTGTCAACTGTCAATGGGGACCGTTATTTAAAGATGTTGAAGTAGTTTTTTTTTTACCCAGAACAGAGCTGAACACGTACCCGCTTCAACAGCAATTGGTTCCAGCAAGATGGAGCAAGTGCATACATAGCCAGGCCGGTTATGGCGGCCCCAACGAAAATGCCCAAACAGATTAATATCCAGAAACATCACTTTCCGCTGGCCCCCAAGGTCACCTGACCTGACTACACCAAATTTTTTTTATGGGGTTATGTCAAGCAAGAGGTGTACCAAACGAAACCAAGCAATTTAACTGAATTAAAGCAGTCTATTAAAGCTATAACTGTGGTGATCCCGACTTCAACCCTTCAGGCCGCAATAAATGATTTTCTGACCCGGCGTCGCATATGTGTCAAATAGCATGGAAGTCATTTAGGACTATCATCTTCAAAACCACTTAGTTATACATATAAAATAAAATTGAATTTTCTACACAAGAAAAACAAATTAATGAAATACATTGATTAAAAAAAAGTTATTTGAATTTCGTATTGTAGTGCAATTGGTGCGCCAACCTGTATTATTTTTGACATTAACTGAATCGATATATTTGCTATCGTAGCACTTTTAGTAAGTGTCATAACTGTCATAAGGTTGCCACTAGACTAGAATCCATGCATTCCAACTAAATCTAACGTTTCTTTTTACTTGCCATACTTCATATTGGGATTGCAGCTTATTTTTGCACTTTCTTTGGGTTATTTTGTATATGCTAAAATTGGGTGAATACAGTTTTGTATGATAAATAAGTTTTGTCAGTTTGCTATTTCAAATGACGATATGAAAGTTTAACAGATGCAAACACAAATTTTCACAGTCACTTCTATGGCAACTGCTGGAATCTGCGTTAATGTTTCGTAAATACAAGACATTGCTTCACTGCTTGCATGCGGTAGTATTTATTTTGTATTTGAGGACGTTTCCGCCATACGATTGTTCCCCTCACAAAACAAAACAGCGAAAAAAAAACAAAAAACACGCACACACACACACATACATACATCCAACACAGTAAACAAATGTCAGAATTTTACATTCTTCTGTCAGTATTACTAGTAGTCATGGGGTAGTATAATTTCTGGAGTAGTTTAATTACTATGAGAGGAATGAGGGGTCACGTATGTGCTCCAACGCTTGTGTGGTGTCTTAACCTCTGTTGAATCTCTCTTTCGTATAAAATCCTATGCTTTACACCCACATAATATCTGTGCTTACAAGGAAAAACGACTAGGTAGTTTTTCACAAAATCGCTGTTATGAAAATTTTGAAACCACGCCTAGACGATAACATGCGACTTAAGGAAATGAACAATAACAGCAAACAAAAATTTTATTCTTCATATACATATCAATTATTAGAGATATTGCGGAATTTTGCGAAAACTTGTGAATTAAAGAGAATTTTATGTTGGGGAATGGACACGAATACGTATCTAAATAAGGATAACAATACAAGGGAATAAACTCGATTTTGCCCTAACTCCACTTAAGTCTTTTTCCTTGTGAACACCGATATACATATGTATATTTTTATATCTATTTAGCCCCCTATTCCGTACACCCATATGCGACGAAATTTTGTTGGATTGATTTATAATTGAACATTTTCAGTTGATCAATCAAAATATGTGTGTCCTTCGATCGACAAGCAGGCGAATAGCACATTTTAAGCATTTGCAACGATATTGAGTTAGTACGAGTATAAATCCATATTTACAAGCTATGCTTAGTTTTTACTTCGTTGTTTTACAAGCCAAGTTTTCTTTTACAGCCTCCAGTGACAAGCTGCGGTTTTCCACCTAATTTGAAATCAACCGACGTACCGATTTGTATTTGCCTGTAAGCGTATTATTGCGCTGCGATGCTGCTAGCACCAAGATTACGCGTGGAAAAAGACAAACATCGCTCCTCCCATCTTCCATATTTTGGCTGCCATATTTTGGCATCTGCCATTTTGGCAGATCATGAATACATATAATTTTTTTTTTTTTAATTGGTAATAAAAATAAAGCAAATAAGACAAAAGATTTTTTCTATGGTTTCAAAAATAAAAATGTTTCCGAGACTTCTTTACTTTATCGAAAAACATTAGTCATCTCTGACTGATTTATACCTTTTGTGTTATAAAGTAAAACTCACTCAATAATTTAAGTTTCAAAGAAATCATCTATAACAATTATTTGAAGACTGAAAAAATAAAAATCAAAAACAAATCTTTTGTTTGGTTAGATATAATATACATCAAAAATAACGTTTATTTTTAGATATGTAATTAAAACAAAATTAATTTTTTAAATAAATTTCACTATAAAAATTAAAGAAAAAAATAAAAGATTATTTCGAAATTAGATAGAATCACTCAAAAACAAAACTTTCACTGAATTTGGGCTGAAAAGATACTCAAAATAAATGTGCCAAATCTACTTAATACTACTAATATTTTTTTTTTAAACAAGTAAGTGAAACTTAAATTGAATAAATTTTACTTGATTTGAGTATGCGTGAAATAAGTACGCAAACTTCTTCGATTAATTTTCTTACATATTATATTTTGAGTAAGTAGGTACCTGGTGCCGTATGTAGGCCAGCTTTACACAATTTGTGTTCGTTTTGACTCAAAATTAGTTATTTTTTTAGTATGGGACCAATGTTTTGGTGCTAAGAATGATTAAAGGGCTTCGTATTTCCTCCAACGATCGAACGCTTCAGCTGATCAATTTGGTGCTATGCTGGCGAGTTATTTTATAAGGCAAATTAGTGTAAATATGTCATTCATTAAAGTGTACTCGTACGTTAACATTCCTTTCTCAGCAGATGCATCGTTATTATGTTAATTTCTAGTCTAAATGTTGCGTTTTCACTGGGCAAGGGCAATATCCTTAAAATCCTACTCGCTGGCAACATTTTTTTAGAGAAACGAGGTAACCATTAATGTACCTCCCACCCTGTAATGATTGGTGGATACATATTAACATTTTTCGTAAAAAAAATTTTCAATTTTGAGGAACATTTGTTTTTTTTTAATTTATTGTCGATCTTCAGTGTAATATGCTTTTGGTTCCTAATTCGTCCAAGATCGTTTTTGGCAGTTATTTATTATTGCTAATACAATTAAAAAAACTTGCGAATTTGATTATAACGACATTGCTGAACGGATAGCTATTTAGGTATTCACCAAAATGTCATCTTCATCGCCCTTAGCTGTTTGTGCTTAAAACATCGTCGCTAAGGGCCTATAACTTCACAAAACAATTGAGAAGTTTTGCACGCCGTTTCGAAAATGTTCTCAACGAAGGACACAAGTCAATATAAACAATTTCGCAAGTTTTTGAGGAATAATTCGCAATATTATTTTGTGTGGACGGTTGGCCTTTCAATTGCTATATTTGTCTATTGTTCGGCTGTTAGTTCCTGGCATTAAAAGATATTGCTTTTTTTTTGGTTTAGGTTTTATTTCCTATATTTTCACTAAATTCTTTAGTTATTTTCAGAGATTTCAGATTGAAATATTTCACAAATCCTACTAATTAAGCTATTCCCTCCAACTGGTTAAAAGTTTGCCACTGCTTCGATTTTATTTCAATTTATACCCGTGTCAATGTCTGTAGAGGATTTAAAGTTTGGTATTATTTATTGCAGCATTTTATTAAGTTAATCTTGAAGCAATAAAACGGGGATTAGACCTTGAAAAATTCTGCTTTTCCTGCTAACCAAAAATGATTCATGACTTAAGCTTTTTTTTAATTTTTTAATTGTAATTTTAAGGCTTAAGGCCGATTTGATTAAATTACAATATTACAACGTATCTTCTTCATAATTCAATAACAAATGCATTATACAACTTTACAATATTTATGTTATAAGAAAAATATGATTTACAATACGACGATCTACTTCACTTACAAAATTTTGTCATTTGTCGAAAATTAGCCGTAAATTCTGGATTTTAATTGGTTTTTTCTTTTTTTGTTAAATATTTTTCTTTTTGTTTATGTTATAGGGAGGGGAAGTCCTTTTCTATACTGATGGAAAAATGGGGTGGTGACGTTTTGGGTTTAATGAAGATACACACACATTTATAGACAATAAAACCACTGCCATATACACGTAGGCACACACACGCTCTATAGTACACAGTCAGTTACTACTAT